>CM063506.1:47843224-47863224 GCA_032207245.1 Pardosa pseudoannulata | reverse complement strand
CTGAAACATTTTTAAATTCTAATTAATTTACTTTTAAATTGTATGTCAAAGAGGGGAAATGTTTCAGTTTATCGGAGTTTCCATTATTTCATATTAGATAGGATTGTACTTTTAATCTGCGGTAAGTATTTTTATTATTTTTGTAGAGAGGTGTAGCTGTTATGAAAGTTCAAATATTCGTTTATTTCTATTATTATGTTACATTTGTGGTTGAACACACTTTTTATTGTCTCTTTACTAAATTCAGAATTTATGTAAATTAAAAATAATCATAGAACTATAAATCGGTGATTTACAATAACTCTGATCAATAGGTAAATTTATTGGTCCATGATTTAATAATAAATACTTAATATATATTTACACTTTGATAAAAATATGTAATTAAATTTCTTTCAGTATCTAAATAAAAATTATATTTTAACTTCATTGTTATCATGATATTACTTTACTTGTGAAAAGAAATGATTATTTATTAGAATTTATAAATTTTGAGTAATTATTTAATGACTATTTTATTTATTTTCACGGTTAATAGTAAATTACAGTTTCAAACAGTTATTAAAATTTCTAACATTGATTTATAATCTAATCCATATTGTTTTTATTTAGTTCAAAACATGTACTGATTGTAAGTGATAACTTTTCTTTAAAGCTATTATCGTTGATTTGAATCTTTTTAAGTCCAAATAATTATGTTGAAATATTAGTCTTGTAATAGTTTAAAGGATATTTTGAATAGGAATCAAAATATGGAATAACTGTAACATACTAATTTAAAAAAATTGTTTGACATGATTTCTGAAACTAATATTTTGTGATATAGTTAAGTTATATTGCAAAATAAGTTTCAAAGAAAGTTTTTTTTTCAGAAATATATGAAGTTACATTTTGAATCGGAATAATTTAAGACTATCTGGAGAAATATCTTTAAATTATCTAAGTACTACTGTTTGATTAAATTTAGAACATACTTTTACAGTATTAAATTAAAAATTTCTATCTTATTTCTGCTAGTTTATTTTTGTGAAGATTATTTATTTTTATAAATAGATGCATAAACACTTTCAATAAATATTCATATTAGTTTATCTTTAATCCAAAAATAACTAAATTGAAAAGCAATAAGTATTTGGTTTACAGGTGAAATTTTTCGTTTCATAAATAATAATTACACAGATACTATCCTTAATTTAACATAGCTTTACGAAAATTTCGACATTTTTGATTTTATATGTACTTTTTCTGCGACTGTCTGTTCTCTGTCTGTAACAGAGAAATATTTTATTCTAGATTCCCAATACCACTACATCAGACACAGTTTTATCTTATAACAAAAATACTTACTATTAAAATATTTCTAACTAGATTAGTGTAACTTAATGTAAAGTGAAAGTTTATATTTTCATAAAGGTATTGTATTCGAAATATTAGAGCTGAAGTTACAAAATAGATTAGATAAAATTAATACCACATAATATTTATGTAATTTGGATCTCCAAATTAATAAAGTAGTAATTGATAGATTCAATTTAAGTACTTTAATTGTAAGTCAACATATATTTTCTTAGGATATGCAAATATACTAAAATGTTTTGTTTGCATTCTGTCTATAGCCCGTCTTTTGATAGGCTTACTAAACTTTAATTTTCCAGAATTGTAAAGTACCCTATAAGGCAGGTAAAAAATGGTTTATTTTTTGGCTGAGAATTATCTTGTACACGCTAAATAATTTATTTTCATACTCCTCTAAGTCTCCCGATACTGTGAATGCAGTCTAGAATCACGTTGAATCATTTCTTCAAACCGTGTGGTTACGTATAAAAAACAAACACACAAACTAACAGACTTCTTAATTTTCATAGATATATAACTTAAACGCTAGATATTTATTAGTCAGCAAAATATACACCTAGACTTTTATGAAAAGAATTTTTTTGTTAACACCGGTGTTAAAATTTTCATTGCAACAAAAAAAATCAATGATTAAATTTAAAATTATCATATATGTACCTTACCTATTATTTAAGCAAAATATAAAAGAAAATTATATACGTAATATCTAAGTTCAGTCATAAAACGTATGGAAATAATCCAAACGATATTTAAATAATTTCAAATACGAAATGATTCAATGAGATGATTAAAGGAATGACGTCATAATGATAAAAAAATGTTATTTTTTCCTATTTATTATGTGATAAATTGATAAATTTAATCACCTGCTCCTAACTGGGGAAAATAGGGCTCGAAATTATGGCATTAAATGCTCGAAAAGGGGGGAAGGTTTGGATTTCGAAAGTTTAACAAGACTTGCTTTGAATTTTGCTAACCATAACTCATCAAGATTCTAAAGGGGATGCCCCTATCGATTGCAGGTCCAACCGCTGCATAAATTCGAGGACAGACTGACAGATAACTCAGGCTATTATTATATAGGGAATAGGTGTTTAAAGTAATTTCAAAATTCCTTAACTTTAAATTGCATAAATTACTCATGTAATTATACAAATTAATGATCTTCATTTCCTATAGGATAATTAAGTAAATTTCTCAAAGTAACTATAGTATAGATAAAAGTGAGTCTACTGTAAATTAAATTTTGTACATTTTTTAGCACTTACAGCTATGACTTATATTCAAAAACATTTTCGTAACTAAGAGACAAAAACTTAACACTAGACTGCCCGAGATTTCTTGTATACCTATATTGCCCCAAAACAGTCAAAATGACTGCATTGTGAAATAATAACAAATATGTAAAGAAACTTGTTTAAAATTAATTTTTAATATTATATAATAAAGGAGGGCGGAAGTAACTACAATTATTCATAAACCCATTTATATGTTATAGAAAAAGTCTCCAAATTTTAAGATATTGTGTCATTATATTTCATAATTGTTTTTCTAATTGAAATTAAAAAAACAGTCAAAATGACTGCCTTGGGCAATCTAGTGTTAATTGCATTTTACAATTCATATTTTTTTGCACAAATTGGAAAGTTCCTTATTTTGATTTATGATATATTTAAAAGTTTGTATAGAATACCCACATGTGTTTATAAAGGCTTAAAGAAAAATCAAAACAATCTCTTTGTTTTAAGATAGATATAAAGAAAGAACTCAATTTTTTTATTCTTAAGCTTTTATTGCATTTACAAAATAAAGTTTCATACAAAAACTAGATCATTTATGTCCAACACAAAAGCCTTCGCAAAAGTGTATACAGGCAGGTATAGAAAAAAAAATGCTTAAAACACAAAACGTTCAGAAAAACTGAGACAGTGAAAAGCATATTTCCAAACAGTTTACTCCCATACCCACACCTAAAAGGATATTTATCTATTGTCACATATCATTTTCAGCAATTTGGATTTATACACTGATCAGAAAGGTGAACACTATTGAACGCCCTCTTGTGTTCCCTCGTGTGTAATACAATGTTCTATTCAAAAGTAACCAATTGATCGCTCTCATATAAAACGCGTTGAGCAACGGCTTAAGGTAGACTTAAGCTAAAAGGACGAATTGACAAATACTCGATACGCTGATGGTCAAGTATTAACAGACGCTATGGACTTTCACCAACATAAATAAAAGAAGACACTTGTGGAATGCAGTTTATCACTCCAGTTTTGACTTAGACAATTCTGACTCAAAACGTGTTGCTGTGATTATACATAAGCTTCTATTTATAAATTTAAAATTTCCATTAGCTTAACTTTATGCACGTTAATGTCATTTTGCGTCTATCTTAAAAATATTTATAATATAAAGACTATATAAACTTTGGAATAAAGCCAATATTAGAATAACTAGATATACTGTAGATTTTTAGGAAATAACTTCTGTAAAGTCATCCTTTTAATTATAAAAAATATTTTTTTAGTAAAATTTATGCTCAAAATCACACGAAATATATAAAATCCATTTCTAAAATATTTTCTCTATAAAAATAGTTCATTGTAAAAAAATCTTTGATCGATATAAACCTATCAAGGAACTCAGTATAAATTAAAAATCTTACATCATTATACAAAAGGCAGGACATGATATAATACATTCAAACACTTCGGTAAAGTTCCTTTCTTTCAAAACTGCACCATTAAAAGTTTTCCGAGAATGCAATCACTTAGTTTTGTTTCTCGGTTCTGGAAACACGACTACTTAGTGGCGTAAACTACGTAACGAAATTATGCAAAAATGTCTTACACAATTGTGGAAAAAGTGATGCTTCTTTCGCCCAATGTTTGCGTTGTCACTTTAGCGCCAAAATCTCTTCATCAATATTCCACCATTTACATAAGCGAAACACGTAAATTCTGAGAATTATTTCTCAAAAATATTTCAAAGTCTGATATGTTTCATAAAAAATATATTTATGATTTAATGGCTGTGACAACGCAAATATCGACGCCTGTTTCCACTGCAGTTGCCAAAAGTTTCAACGTTTCTTGTGCTTCTTCTCACACAGTCCCGCTTTATATATATATCAGTCTGCTGAAATAACATTCTTTGAGCTGAAGAGTTTTTCTTTTAAATCTTTGATACAACTCAGTTTGAAAGTCCAAACTGATTTCTTATGAAGACAAACATGTCTCTTCTCATCGGAACACACTTTTCGTCTTCCTCAGTTGTTGGAGCCAAGGATTTGGCGGAATGTCGTCGTCCGCATCTCCATTGTGAATATCAGAAGCGACCGATGCGGGTCGGTTGCCATTTTGTTCGGCTGTTGGAATAGGTGATTTACTCTGGGCTTCTACTTGAGCTGGAGGCAGTTCTGAGACTTTGTTTACTGGCTGAGACATAGTGCGATGGATGCTGAAAAGTGGAAGAACAAAAATATTGTTAGTACCTTTTATCAATTTAATATTGGTAATTTTCAGAGATTTATTTTCATTTAACCCCTTAATGCACAGTTTCTTTTAAAAGTTCGGCCAATAAAAATCAGTTTTTTAATGTAAGAAACATAATTTAGAGCGTTGTTTTGCCAAGAAAGTTACAAAAATAATGAAAATTTGAGTATATTGGATATTTATACAATTGGTATGATTTCTAATTTTTAGAATATTATTATTGTCGAAAGAGTATATTGATTAAGTTCAATTGGTAGGCAATCTACCAATTGGCAGCATGATGTGTCATCCCTTGATGTGTAGGTATCAAATATGAAACCCTTATGTTTCATATCTCAAGAATAAAGTATATAAAGTGACGCCTCGAGTCAAGGATGTCTTTACAGCCAGAGCTTAGTAATAAATAGTTAACAATTATATTTAATTTTACATTATATGTTAGTAAAATATATATCGAAAAATGAGCGAATCTGAATCTGAATACGCTGTCAGATAGCGGCTCACAAGGAAGAGATAAGTCGTAAGTGTTATAGCTTACAATCCCGTGTAAATGATAAATATCAGTAAAACTTTTTTTTTTTGCTTTCACATTGTTATTTTTAATTCTCGATTGCATTCGAGTATGAAAAATTATACAACATAAAGTACAACGCCGCTCGAATTATCTCGAGTGTGCACAGTTTGGTCAGTTTAGCGCGATCGAGTTAACTCGTGCGTGTACGTTAAGCGATTAACGAGAGTAATACAAAAATATTTGAGTAAAGTGAAACGGAAAAGTGCTAGGAAATTATTATGTCTTCAGCAAGTTCCACACACAAACAAACAATGAGATGTGAATCAACCGCCTGTAGTTACAACAAGAGTAAGGAGTAACTAAGTAACGCTAGTTGTGATATAATTATAGAATATTTATTTATCCCGGCGAGGTAAATTCCAAGCCCTTAGCTTTTAGGAAATAAATGATCTAACAAGAATTTATTTACTTTTGATTTAGAAATTATCTAAAAATGCTTTATTACAACAAAAAGTTGAAATTAAATGGTATAAATATGTTTAAAATTCTTAAGTTAAAATAAGTTTTATATTTTTATCTATTTGAATGAGATAATGGTTTAAATAATATATTAATAATTCGTAAAAATATTTTTGATTATAAATGAAGTACGCCAACATCTAAATCGTTATTCCTTAACATTTACAAAAGGAATTTTTTTAAATTCTTTTATGTTACTTTTTTGAGTCTATTTAAGATCTGCGCAAGATGTAGCGTAAAGACTGACATTAATATGTAATTTGTCCTGACACAAGGTTAAAGCAAATAATAAAAATGTGGGTCACAGAAAATCTTCAAAGTAGTTTAAAAATAATCGTCTCGCAGAGCCCCTTAAGTAACATGAATTTACTTTTTATCGTGCTTTTCAGTTAAATTTAACCCCTTTACTTATTGGAAGGATGCCAATAAGAGGAAAGTGAAACAGCTGAAAAAATATTTTTCATAAGGGGAAAATATTCGAAAAAAATTGCAACTTTCATCATTGCACTGAAAGCCCAGTTTTGTATTATGCAATATTAAAAATAAATTTCTTCTTAATGGAAGTAAAGTTCTTTACAATATTTCTAATTAAAAAGAAAGTAAATTTGGTTATTAAAAGCTAAATTCATTAGTATATTATATCATAATGCATAGACACAAGCAACAAACCAAGAAAAATATTATATATAACTGCTATGGACGGATTGTTTAAGAGAAGATCTCAGATTACTTAACTCGCCCGTATTACCGGAGAATGAAATTAGGACATTGCAAGTAACTTCGATTACTTTTTACATAATAATTCGCCTTTAAGTAGCAACATTCGTTTCTAAAATCTTGTATCTTAAAACCTTACCATTTAGTTTGCACGTTGATTCCAACAAACTTCAACTATCTCCAACGACACTTCTCACATTGTCCAGTTTGACCGAACAGCTTAAAAGCAAAGCTTGTATTACAGTTTGTGGGTTTGATTATCAAAAATATTAAATTTTAGCACGATTAACGTCTACTACAACTTCGGTGAATTGAACCAGCAGATTCGGCTGTCTGAGTTTCGCTCTCTAACTCTTCAATCAAAGATGGAACTCGACTTGACTTTGGAGGAGGTGGACTCGTTAGAGGTATTTAAAGTTTGTTGAAGCAACTTGAAAACTGAAAGTGGTATAATTACAATGGTTTGAAGATTTTATAACTAGATGACTGTGTCATCGAAACACAAAGTACATATGTGAAACATTCTTAATATTTTCAGAAATCAAAACCGTAGATACTGCATTCCCAGTTCTGCGTTTGAGCCGTTAAGATAAAGTGGATAATGCAAGGAAGAGCTCGTTTTGGGTATTTAAAATAGTTGAATCAACTTTAAACGAAACGTGAAGTACTTGGCAGGTTATGGTGTTTTAGAAATGGATGATGCTACTGAAATACAAACCCTTCTATATAAATGGCTCTAACCATTTTTCTAATGTGTGCTAGGCTAAAAGAATTTCATCTAAAGACATTTGAAGTTTTTTCAAACAAGATGTAAACAAAAACTGATCTTTCTACAGGAATATGAAACCTATGGCAGAAGTAGGGAGGGACTGAGATACACAATGGTGTATGAAAAAATTATGTGACTTATACAACAATTTGAAGGGTGATTTCATGACCTCAATTTGACTTATTCTAGGAAAGTGATTCGAAATAACCGTCTTGTCACATGTATTTTTAAATTTGTTGTATCGATTGCGATTGATAATGGTAAAAAATACCAGGATATTTAATACAAAACCTGATATGCAAAGTAATTAAAATGGGGTATGAATTTTGAGATATTAATAGCTGCTCTGAAATGCGTACTGTCAGATGTCAAATGCTTTAGGGGGACTTACTATGAATTTGGATTATTGTGATTTGTCATACGATATAAACAACGAAGCAAATGGCACTTAACCCCTTAACGTTCACGCTAGAGTTAACTCGAGCGGCGTTGTACTTTATGTTGCTATAATTTTTCACACTCGAATGCAATCCACTAGTATTGTAATTATTTATGTTTTAAAAGTATAAATAAGTATTTTTACTTATGTTTATTCTGAAATGGGAATTCGAAAACAAAGATAAAAAAAGTCGATCAAAATCCAAAATTGCAATAAAAATTTTGATTATTTTTGTATTTTTCTTTACAACGTTCTAAATTGTCTTTTTTGCACAAAAAAATTGATTTTTTGGCCTGCCTTTTTTTTTAAAAAAAATTATGCATTAAGGGGTTAAAAAGAGTATCGTACAAGTAAAAGAGACATAACTGAAAGTAATAAAAGGCTGATAGAAAATTAATATACTCCATAGGACTTTGTAGTGATGTAGAAAAATAATCGTCTAAATGGGAGGTTTTTAAGTGAATAGTCACTGCATTCATACATAATTTGTATTTTTAGGTGCAGGCAAGTGTCATAATATTTATATAAAAGTGCAAAGTAACTCATGTCTCGTCATTCGTTGCAAATTTGTTGAAGATTCATGATTTCTGTTCAGAATTAGAAGAATAGAACTTTAAAAAAGTTATGCTTAAAAGTTTATAGTAAGCTAAAATATATGAAAAAGTGTATTTTTGGGGATTGGGACACGGAGCGGTAGTAAAAAATATTTTGCCTTATTTTTTGCTGCGTGGAAGATGACGGTGCTTCAAAAGCACCGACAAAATTCTTCTTGGAACAAGACAACCCATTATTCGCTGCAGTGCTTACCTTTGAGCTGTAACAGGACTCACAGGATCTTTCCTCTGCAGGAGTTGCCTCTTCCAGGGTGGAATCGAGTTTAGCTTCTTAGCTTCGGCATCCCGCTGAACGGAATAACGAAAGAAGAGGGAAAAGTTAAGAAAAGAAGCAAATGACATCACAGTAAAGCAGTATGATATCAGAATTTTTAACTGTCTCAAAAGTTTTTGAATAGACTGATTCATTGTATTTAATTAACAACGACGAGTACTGAATTAAACCTACAAAACTGGATTAAAATTATATTTCTATTATGGATAGTTGAGTTTACAAACGTAAAGGTACACTTCAAAAGATAATTGACAAAACGATATTAATTTATGAATGCATAATAGACCACAGTCTATATATCTCACTACATTGTTAAATCTACAGTTTATACTACATAAAGATAAAATGTACCCAATTATAACGAATTTGAAGGGACAAAAGATTCTGTTCATTATATCCAAACTTAACCAAAAGTGTCAGATCTGACAAATAATATAACTCATTCAATGCTAAGTTTATTCAAAGGTGGTGTAAATGAAAATTGATGAAAATCCATTAGAGAGCTTTAATGGATTAATCGGCTACTATTATTTGGATTTGTTTAAAATATAGTCAAATATTAATAATCCCATAGAAAAATTGTCTGTTGAATTTTAGTCGATGTATTCTCTATCTACGTATTAATTTGGCTAAAAATGAAGGCTAATAGAAAAATAAGTTTTACCTTTAACTTTTGTTTGCTGTTTTGACAGAACATATGATAACGATTTAAACTTTAAAATTATTAGCGATTGGAGTCGAATGTAGTAGAATATGTGTCAAAATTTGTTATTTTAAATTTAAATAAGTTATTATTAAATGAAGTTGAAAAGAAATTAAATCTTCCATCATATCAGGAGAATGGTGCTGTAAGTAAAAACATATTTAAGTTTTTAAACTGATTTTGAGATCAATGTTGTTGACAAATAATTACTTCAAGTTCAAATGTAGAGTTAATTGCATAAGTATTAAATGATACGCATAAAAAATGAGAAACTATTCATAGAGTTTTTAGAGTTAATATATAGGCAATGAATTAGCTTTTAATCTGTTGCTTGATGAACTCGTCGGCATAACAAATATTTTGTGGTATATTTAAAGATATCAAATTAAATTTCGTACCAGTCTTTGTTCTTCGGCTTCCTTCTTTGCCTTTTCGGCGGCTTTCTTTGCTAGCATTTGCCTTTTCCAAGGTGGGATGACACATCCATTGGCGTCAACTTCTGGTATTTGATCCACAAAATTTTCAGCCTTGAAGCTCTGCGCTAAGTCAGCAGTCTGTAACGATGAAAAATGGTGGAACATAAACTAGGATGTGCTATATAACATGAGACTTGAGGTTTATTTAGATAATAGAGAATAATTATTTATATTATCAAGTAGATTAGTTTTCTCTGTATGCTTGACTATAAATATCATTATATGTGCCATATCTGAATCAAAATTTTGTTTTATGAAAAAATTCACTTTCTAAAACAATATGTAGAGAATAGTGATGAATTGTTAAAAAATAGGATATAAGGTGTAAAATCAAACAAACATAGGATATGCTGTAAACATATCTTTTTTTAATGGTATATAAATGTGTATGTTAGAATATTTTTGGAAAATTGGTATTATGATTACAATTTTTTGGTTGCGAGACTTGTTAATCAATTTGGGAACTTAGAAGATTTATGAACAAAAGTGGTCTTCAAATTAAATTTTAGCCGAACGCTGGCCGATTGGTTAGGGCGCTGATCGTCGGTACTGGAGTTCGTGGGTTCGAATCCCACTATGGCATGGATGTTCGTAGCCGTTCGGAATCGGCTTTAAGCAGTAGGTCCCGGTCTCGTTAGCCCTCGTGTGCAAAACGGTAGACCGTAGCGCTCCAAACCAAACCAAATTAAATTTTATTACATTAACATTTCGATATCATACATTAAAAAAAGAATACTTTTATGCTATACTACTATAACTACTTTTATCAATTTTTTTAGAGTGATTCAAAATCAGAATAAACGATTTTGTGTTCCTCACCTAAGTTTCTGGTCTCGTAGATCAATTAGTAATTTTTTAATAATCATGTTTATTTACAAGAGCAAACTTCAGTTATTATATCATACCCTGTATTTTTACCACTCACATTTTTGTCTCTTGGGTAGAATTGGGAAAATTCATCTAATTATTTTTTTGTCTACACATTTTAAGCTTTTTATATAAAGGACATTACATTCTGGGTTTTCTTCTAAGTCATATTTAAATATACGAACTTTTTAATTTCATATTGTGTATTAAAACTATGGTAACTTTTAACTGCTACTTTGATAATTCTAGAATTCAAAAACGGTCATCAAAGAGTTGCTTCTGCGATAATAAGACTTTAATAAGTAAGATATTAATTTACTAATTTATTTTGCCTTTTTATATGGATGATTAAACATTAAACTAATAAGATCACGTACTTCTTTCTGCTCTTCAATTTTATTATTACAACGAATTACATTAGAATACAGTTAGTTTGGCTTTCATAATAAATTACTTATTATTCGATGGGAAAAAATCTTGTCATTTAGTGGTGTTAATCATTAATGTATTTCACAGGAAAATTAAAAATAAAAAATAAAAAAGTGAATTTATTGATTTGGCTAATGAAGGGCTCATTTATCAATATCTAACAGTTAAAGGAAATTGTAATGTAGAATTTTTAAAACGAGAACATGTGATTCAGATGCTTAGAAACATTAGAAAACACCTTATTGGTTAGAATTGTTTAAGATTGCACAAGGAGTTGTGTTCAATAAGGTTCTAACTGTACGAAATAATTTTTTTAAAACACGTTTAATACGGTGGTTATAAATCCGAACACGATTTATCATTAGAGTAACGGATATTATTTTTATTTAGTAGAGCGCTTTAGCAGGGGTTCCGAAAAATTCCTGGAGGTTTATACAGAAAACTACCAATGAAATGTAAAATGACATCTGTGTGTTGCAGCTAGATGAAGAGTACCATAAATACATTCAAAAATATTCACTGTGGGTGAATACTCCTAATTACTCTTGAAGTCAGTGATAGAACATTCTAATTAATTGGCGCTTGGCGGTAGTCTGGGAAGTTTCTGAAAAGTCCACTCTAAAGAGTGAGGACAAATATACTGTCTTAAATTTAAGACTGTTACTTCAGAAATAACACAAGTGAGAAAGGTTTCGAAGGCAATAAAAGGTTCAAGAACCTACCCTACATAAAATTCGAACTATTTCTCTTGGCAGAACTTTTATTTTAGAAAGAAAATCGTTACTCACCATTGTTTCTTCTATCCTGCTTCTTTCTTCTTTCATTTTACGAACTCCTTGGATGTCTTTAGTTTGTTTCAGTTCAGCGATTAAATCGTTTTTCTGCAGCAAAACTGTTCTCTCTGAAAAGTACAGACACCCTTTTTAATTTGAATTCTACAACGTCATCATTAAACACTCAATACAGATTTTTCACATTAAATATAAAACAACGTTAAAAAGGAATTTTTCTTTGTCCATACTATTATAATAATGTATAAAATTTAATTAAAAAATTGTATTTTTAACTTCATTTTTTTGCTCTACATAGTATTGATTCTATTTATATAAAAAAAAACTATTAAACGTGTAAATATTGAATTTTATTTTATATCTATTGAAAGTTTTATTATTTTATTATTGTTACTTGATAATAATTAAAATAATGTTAATTTAAGGAATAGTTTATTGTTTAAACATTTATAGTGTTACTTATTTATTATCACAGTATTATCCTCGTGCAAAAAGTCTTAATATACAGCACTCAAAACATTTTTTAAAATAAAAGTTACGAATTTCTTTGTTGTACATTTTACATATAAAATCAATAAATCAATCACGTTTTTGTGACAATTTTGATACCTGTATAAAAAATATTACATGTTGTCTAATACATTCTTTATTAAAGACAAAATTTCACAGGAAATAATATTTCCAAATCACCTGGAGAATTTTCGCTCATATAAAATGTCTTAATATGAGGTATAGAGTACCATCTTGTCAATTAATTGGTGTATACATTTGAAAAATCTTTGATATCTTTGAGATGGTATATCATCAAAGTTTTATTAAATGAAATTTTTAATTCAGCCTAAAATTGAATATTATAGTATTAAGGTACTCAGTAATAAAAATAGGATAATATTCTTACGTTACAATTTTTTTTTTTTTAAATAAAGATTTAACTATTATTTTGAGACATAGTAGTCTCTGAGTTGAAATTAGTTGTTCTACTTTTTGAATTCAGGTATGAAAAAGTAAATAGGTTAATTAAATATTTTTACAAATATTTGAGGCAGTTGTATAAATGTCACAATTTATTAAAAGGAGACTGAGTAGTAGAAGTCAAATGCAAAAACCAAAGTATTTGAGAACATAAAAATATGAATCCTGATAATTCCTGATATGTTAGTTATAATTTATTATATAATTTTAAACTTTATAAAAATCTTTTGATTGAAAATACTAATAAATTTTTGATTTTTAAAATTTACTCATATTAATAATGCAAATGTATATGCTTGTTCATTTAAATTATTTTTAAATATTTAAAGATGAGCTATGGTATTAAAAGTCACATAATTTACTAAAAAAAATTTGTTTTACAATTTGATACAATAGCATAGGAAATTTTGAATTCTAAAAAGTTGCATATATATTTCATTATGAAATTTTTTACCGACACAACGTTTAGTAGAAAATAATAGAGTCATGGAGTTAACAATTCATTTACTTAACGGGAAATAGTACCTTTTGAGACATAAATATTTAATAATCATTTTCTATTAGTTATAAAATGGAAATTGCATTATAAGAAAAAAGTTTTTTAAAGTTCTTTCCCAACATTTTAACTTTAAAAAAATTACATAATTTTGTTTATTTAAGTACAAATTTTTTTTAAATAACATAACAAATATACACCAAATAAACAAAAATAAAATATTCTAGCCGCAAGATAAATTTTAAAATATGGTTGTTACACACTAAATTTTCTATCATTTAACATTAAAACATGCTTTATTCTCTCAACCAAAACTTTAAGAATATATGATAAATTAAAATCCAAATATTAAACTGGTAAGATACTGAAAAATTTTTATAGCATGATAGAGGCTGATTTTTAATGCATGTGATCGTTATAATATAATTTCAGTTCATAGAATAAAAATAATTAGCATTTATTTGACATAAAAAATTGTTTCTAATGTACATTTTACAAAAGTTATTAAGCAAGTAGATATATTTATTTTTTTCTCTTAATGTATATATTTTATGTTTTTCTGAATTAATACTTCATATAACAAAACTAAATAATTTTTATAAAATTATACTCGTATTAATGAGCAAGAAACTTTTTCTTCTAATATTTTCTCAGAGTAGAACTTTTTTTTCTTTAATATTGAATCAAAATTAGGTTTTTATAATCAAGTATTTTCAGTGTGAAATGTACTGTTCCCTTCAGTTAAAATGACATTTACCGGGAGTAGAAGGTTTGTCGGTTTTCTTGAGATGGACAGTCTGCAACTGCTCTACGGTAATACTGAAGGAGGGAGCATTGCCATTGCTGTTGGTGCTCGTGAGCGGAAGATGCGATTTTGACTCGGCCTCCTTGTTGAAGTGGGACCTGGAGTCGCTCTCGAGCAGAGTCTCGTGGCTCTCCGTCCGGCTGCCGTAGGATATCTTCTCAGACTTGGAGGCTACAGCCAGCTCGCCCATGGAGACGGCCCGGTGCAACGTCGAGTTGGACTTGAGCGTGGAGCTTTTGGAGCCCGACGAGCTCTTTGTCTGCCGTAGGTACTCGGACGGCCGAATGTTCTCGTTGGTGTCGGGAGTGAAGCTGAATTGCGGGGGGATGAAGGGAAGATTGCGCTGGTGGCTGTTCTTCCTGCTGGCTGTGTTCTTGATGTAACGCTTGCCCTCGCCGTCCACCGAGCAGCTCTCGTCCGACTTCTGGGAGGTCGCATCGTCATCGTGGTGGTGGCTCTTGTCCACTGAATTCTTGGGAGTGAGCTTTAGAGGAAGATCGGGTGGCGGGGGAGGAGGGGGAGCCTTGGTGACGGCAAGGTCTTCCTCCTTCTTGGCCTGGGCACTCTTGGGCAATGGCGGCGGAGACGGAGGCTTGAAGGCTGGCTTTTGATCTTCACCGGCGTTCTTGGTGGGCAAGGGTGGTGGAGGGGGAGGGGGCTGAGAGACGTGCTGTGGTTCGACGGTCTTCTTCTCCTTCTGAAGGGTTCCATGCCTGGTCAGTGTCCCGGTCTTCCTTTCGTGTACTTGGGGCTTGAGAGTGCCGTTATTGTTGTCTGCGTTCGTCTTGCTGCTGTCTTCGTGAGTCGCATCGACAGTGCTGGATGCCCTCCGAGACGCGGGGTGGACGATCCCCAGCGGGGGGTGATGGTGATAATCATTTTCTTCCGGGGGCGGCCTCTTGTTTCGGATTGCCACCAGATCTTCCTGGTGGTGAGGAGAGAAACTGACCTCGTTGTCATGCAGCTCGTCCTCATCGTCCTCTTCGTCTTCGTGGTGGTGAGGGACGAGGTGGTGCATCTCGTCCAGCTCATCCTCCACGTCGTCCCCGTCCACGTCGTCTTCCTCTTCGTCATCGTCGTCTCCCTCATGGTAGATGCCCTCGTCTGTGCTGAGGCTGCTCGCCTCTCTGCTAGTCTTCTTGACGCGCCTCTGCTCTGTGTTGTTGTTGCCCGTGCTGCTCGACTGGCTCCCTTGGTCGTCGTAGTCTGGGAGGGGATCGCTCACGTCCGAGACACTGTTCGAATCTTCGCTCGCCGAAGAGTGGTGCACCTCAACTGTAACTGAGAAAAGGGAAATGTTAATGATCGATCGAATCTATTCGTAACTTCCAAAGATGGTCGAAATTTAACTGTAATTTGAGATTAAAATTAGATAGAATTTCTATAAAAATTTTTACTAAAAAGGAGAAAGAAAAACAAATTTTTTAAACATTTAATTCTTAAGTTTTAAATTAATGAGCATAATTTAACATTTTTTTCCCTGAGCTCCATTATGCACGAAAATACCGATCACAATATTATCGTCATTTTCGAACTAATGCAATTTATAAAACTAGGGAAAAATAACAGATTTGCAGTCGAGTACAAAATACCCACGTTATGAATACTAGAGTTAACCCTTAATTTGGCTAAGTCTGGCCGCTCAACAGGACATGTATACTTATAACTACTATACAACATAATTGTCAGTGTTCGCCACAGCGGACATTAATTTTCTCAAAAATGGAAAATGATATATTTTTTTTTGTTTATTTTAGAGAGATCCTAATGTCTATACAAACATGGGAAAATAACAAAAATTAAAATTAAAAAATATTTGAAAAAAAAAACATCTTGTCAAATTAAGGATTAAAACAGGCGTTAATGACATTTTTTATATTTAAAGCTGTAGGTTTATTTCTTTCTGTATCTATATGCACTTCTGTATGATAACTGATTAAATTAAATTTAAGAATCTTTAAGGTAGATTTTATGGGAAAAAATCAAATGTATTGACTAATAAATAAATAAATATATTTATTTCATCAAGATGTAAATCGTAATAGGTCTAAACGTCAAACGTTTATTAAGCAATTTGAGTCGCAATTTTTAAATCCTGTAGTTTGTTTACTTGTAATAATGACGCCTTGAGATTAGAAGTATTTGAACCGCGTTCTCACATAATCTTATCGTCCTTACTCACCTATTTGTGATCCATTGGTATTGTTGGTGTTGTTTCCATTCTGCGAAGTGAAAGAATCCTCTTTGTTCTTTTTGCTCTTGTTATCAAATAACTTCTTGACCCTGTCGTCCGATGTCATGTTCGGCTCGTGTAAGAAGAAGGGTTCTTGTGGTCCGTTCAAACTTTCGTTTCTGGAAGCTCCGTCGTGGAGGCTGCCACCTCCTCCGTTATAACCGGAGTCCAGCCTCTTTGAATTGCTGGAGGATCCGGTAGAGCATGACCTGTGATGATGCGAGTTAGTGCCATTGGCCTTGCAAGCTCGCTCTTGGCTGTGGTGTCTATGCCCGTGGTTACCTCGAATCGGAGGATGGTGGGAACTATAGAAATTCCACCCCGACAGGACAGTATGAGGTGCTCCTCTACCTTGTGGACCTTGCAGGGATGATCGGGTGCTACTAGTAGTGGTATCAGATGGGTAGTCATCAGTTAAACTGCAACTTTCCTCAGAACCGGTCGACTGGCAAGAGCATCCATCGGAGTCCTGTAACATAAAATATTAATCATTCGAGATGATTACATATCAAATTATACTGACAATTTCGGTATTAGTAAATATGAAAATCCAAATTTCTAGGATAACTATAAAATAATACGTTTTGTAAATAAGTTGCAAATTTGAGCTTTTTAAAAAAATACATAATTGAAAGTAAGGTTATTGTTAAACTATCATCAATCCTTTGATTTATGGAAAGAGGCTGTGATAAACTGAGAAATTACAAATTTTTAAGTTATATGAGCTTGAAGAAATTTCATTTGGCTGTAAAACCAAACAAGTAGTTTTATTCTTTTGATTTCCTGCAAAATCTAACTCTATTTCAAAGCTTCCTTTCTCAGAGTGTGATTGGTTCTTTGAAAACCATCTGCCTGTGAACGATAATTTTATACCATTAACGATGCTGTCTGGCATGCAGTAAAAATTCTGTAGGGGAAAAGGATGGAATGCCAATAATGAGATTGGTCTAGTGATTGGTTAGTAGATTGGTTCAGGGAACAATTTTAGAGAGCTATCAAACTCGTATTTCGCCATCGTTATGCCGGAGGCTAGAATTATTTAATGGAGAAGTTGTATATGAACCGTTTCCTTTGAAAGTGTAAGTTTTTTTCAACAAAAAATATAGTTAGTACTTATAATGAATGCAATTTGCCATGAGATTTTTATATATAAACAGTTTTGAAAAATCATACAAAATTTTCATCCTTTTGTCGATAGGAATTTTTGTAGTTAATGAAATAGAAAATATAATTACTTTAAAGAGGTGCAAATCCATTTTCGGCAAAGACATAATATTTAGCTAATTATACTACATAATAATGATACATTTTTTACTAATACTTTGAAAATAATCACATTATAACCTTAAATCAATTTAATATTTATAAAAATATTCAATGAGCACATTAACATATACCAATATTTTCAAATCCTCTAAATACAAACTGTTAAGGTATCCGTCTACGTTCGTAGAACTTTTTTCTTTTAACGTAGAAACTAGTTCTTGTTTTTACAGTTTCAGATTTATTTTTTATATTATCATAGAGAATTGCACTTAAAAAATTTATTCCTGGAGAAGTTTTTATAAAATTTCTAATAAATGAAGAAAATTTAGTAAAAAAAATCGGGTTTTTTCAAAAGGTCTAATTTTTTATTAAAATAAATTAGTTAAATATTTTTTGATGCAACACATTTCTTATACACTGGACTAGTGAATCACCTAAAATCTTTGCTTAATTTACATTTGGTAAAAAATTTTCGTCCTTCAAAATCATACACATTGAATTTTTAACGAATTTTCATAACCTTTATAGTTAACTATGATCGTAATATCATTAAAATTATCCAAATTTAAAGCTTTTAGGTCATTACTAGTAAATACTATTAAAAGCATTCATAATAATTTTCAACAAAATATCTTAAGAACTTTTTCAGAAATCCCATTTCAAGTTTCAACATTTTATTAAAAATACCGTATTGAGAAAAAAGTATTTAAAGTTTATGAAAGCAACTTTAACTATTAAAAAACTAAAATACATGCTTAAAATTCCCCATACTTTCTTACTTCAAAACTTTCTAATTGCCAGGTTGCTAATTATTAAAAATATTAGAAAAATGTTTAAACTAATCTTCATGAAAATTTAAAAAGTTTTATCCACAAAATACTTCCAAAAAATTCACAACTTCCGGTTCCGAAGTCGCTACTTCCGTTTTGTTTTGACAGCTGTCACTGAAGTTTAAATAGCTGTAACTTTTCTTTAAAAAGCCGTAGAGACAAAACAAAAACAGATTTAGAAGCCTAAAAGTTGACATTTTACAATAGAGTAATAAAAAAATATGATTTTTGGTAAAAAATGACGTTTTCAACGTAGACGGATACCTTAAATATCTCCGTATAATATAAAATGAACTTTCTCCACTTTCATAGAAACAGTTCATTTGAAAAAAATAATTTAATGCATACATTGATGAACATTTTTACACTGAAAAATAATTTGGTTATTTTCTTTCCGAATATTTAATTATTTTATAAATAAAAAAAAGAACGGTAGTTTCGGATGACTGATTTATTTTATCCATTCATTTTTTGCTGACTGGAAGATCGCAAAAACTGATTTGAAGGTGAGCTTAGTGCAGCTTGACACGGAAGATCAAAATGCTGATTTAGTTCTCGTTAACAGTGTATTTAGTCACGGTTAGCATTCCGTGTCACGGTATTAACCTGGATGTTTCCAGCAATTTTTTTTATTAATTTAATTAAACTTTCAAATAAACATTTTGAGTATTTCGTTTCTTGGGTACTGAAATTGTTTTTTAGGCTTGGAAGTAATAAAAACTTATTTTCGATTGGAGCGACTAACTGAAATTTTAATTTAAATTGTGAAAATGTATCTAAAACTATTTGCTAAACTAAATAATTCTACGGTAACTGAAATAGTGTCTCAAAGTTTTGACTGTTATAGATGATTGTGTGCATACAAATTCTAAAAATAAAGATTTTTACGAAAAGAAAGTTGGTTCGGAATTAGTTTAAACAAATTTTTCCATGTTTTAATAATTTTAGCGAATATTTTTTATTTAAATATACTTGATTAAATATGTATATATGCATGTTATAATATAGTGATACTCGCGCAGCTGTTATTAATGTACGCTGAGTTTATTCCATATGAATAAAGATAGATAACTTTAAACTAAAAAACCTTACATTAATTTCTGAAAATTTGTTTTGGTTTAAAATTCCCTATATAATAATAACTTAAGTTGTCTGTCCATCTGTCAGTCTGTCTGCGATTTTATGAAGCGGTTGTATCTGGAATGGACAAAGGTATCCTTATTGCATTTTTGATGAGTTAGGGTTAGCAGAATTCAAAGCGAGTTCGAAAACTTCCCCCCTTTTCGAGTGTTTAATGCCACTATTTCAAGCTCTGTTGTCCCCGGTTAAGAGCAAACTATTAAATTTATCAATTTATCACATAATAAATGGGTAAAAGTAACATTTTTTTCTGACATTATGACGTCATTTCTTTAACCATCTACTTTAAT
>CM063506.1:47743224-47838224 GCA_032207245.1 Pardosa pseudoannulata | reverse complement strand
AGTCCTATATTAGAAATATTAATTTTAAAGCATTTTATGCAAACTCATCACATGCTGAAATTTACCATACTATATCCGTAGTTTTAGACAAATGGATGATTGAGGAAAAGAACAATTCGGTATAATTTTAACCATTACCATATATCATTCTTATGTATAAATAATACTGATTTAATTAATATTTATTATTGAGACTAGATTAATGGGACAGTACACCTTTAATAAACTTAAAATATTTGGCTTAAATTTGAGTCCAAAATATGGAAAGTGAATGTGTAAGTTCAATGTTATTAATATTTATAGGTAAATAATTATGGGTAAAGAATTATTAAATACAACAAATTACAATTAATATTTTAGCATAAACTTTGGAAGACTTTATGTTCAGTCTTCAAATTATATCTCATCACTGAGTGCATGATATATGGAACATAACCAGACAAGTAATACACATTTTATTTTTGATTCGCTTTGGAGAACTACGGTCTACTTTTTTGCAACACGAGGATTAATGAGACAGACATATTGCTTAAAGCCAATTCCGAACGGCTACGAACACCCATGCCAGCAGCGGGATTCGAAACCGTGAACTTTGGTGCTGAATAGTAGCGCAAACCTATTCGACTACATTTTGTTTTGATCAAACATTTTGCTCTAATTAATAATTGCTATATTTATTAAAAAGTAAGCAAATTTTGATTGTGTATAACAAAATAACCTTAATAATGAATTATAAAAATAATTATTTTATTCACTACACTAGTTACGTATACTATATCATTTTAGTGAACTTCATTTATCCTCTAAAATTACACTTATATAGATAATGTAAAATATGTCAGAAAAAAACAAATATTATAGAAAAATATGGAGTGAAACGTTATTTCTAACATGATATTTACATTATTTAAGCAGTAAACCAAAGAGTGATGTTCACATTTTATTTCATAGTTTGGTCGATATTATCGCACACTATAAAGTTTTGTAGGTTAATCAATATAAAATGTATCAAACAATATAAAATTTTAAAACTTGACATTTTACAGGTGTACTAAACCTTTTCTTTATCATGGAGCAGATTTATAATTTCTGCTATATTTAAAAATTTTAGGTAATGGGTTAACAGTTGGCTGTATTGTAGGATTTACAACAATTTGTTTTTTAGTTGGTGGTATGTCAGACATTAATGTTTGGTAAAAGACAACATACCGTCCTCCTGTGCGACGATGTCCTGACGTTAGCCATCGGTGTTCTGCAGGTACACCGGCGAACTGTCCTAGCGGCCGCCGGACCTGTAGGAGGTAAAACTGCTGAGACGCCAGGCTCACTTTGATGTCGTGGATCAGAAGCATGCGCTATCAACAAGGCAAGGCACTGCAAATAAAAAAAAATATATCAATCAATCAAAGCAGCTAAGGGATCTTTTGCTAATTTCACATCCTCATTATTCCTTAGATTCGTGGGAAATTTGTTTTAGTCAATATTAATTATACGATTTTTTTGAGTTGAACGTTGATTACTATCAAATGTGGTTTGTTGGGAATGCAGCGGCCAATTATTTGCGATGCGCAAGATAATTAGACCGAGACATACTGCTTAAAATCAGATTCCGGTCGGATATAAGCGCTTGTGACAGCAATAGTTTTCTATCCCATGGACTACATTTATTACCAAAAAGCAGTTTCATCATTTTTAACCATCATCCGGTTACAACGACAATCATCCCGTATATCATCGTGTATATGTTATCAATCGCACATTGTTATCGAAATCACTTAGTCCCGATTTTCTTTATTCACTTGTATGTTAAAATTACCTTTTTATGTGATCATTACATCGGTTAATGTTATCAGTTTTCGAACCTCATTTAACATACATTATATAATTTCTCAAATATGAAACTATGGATATAAGTGTTAGATTTTTAAGCATGTTCCTCAAATATTAAAGTTACTCGAATTAAAATAAAAGAACATTTCACCGTAGAAAATATTGTCTAAAAATTACGTATTCAGTGCTTTTATGAGCCAGGCATATTACGCAAATTATACGTTTCCATTGATTAATGTGCACCGGGACGTCATAATTTTTATTTTTTGAATGATTGTTTTTGTTAATATCAGATCTTCGGAATATGGACTTGAGTGGCTGTTATGAAAGGAATTGTAAGTGATAGATGCTAAACGATCCAAATAATAAGTATAGAATATAGTGAAAAGAGTTCAACAACTGTTTCAAACTGTATACATAGGCTGAAACATAAACGTTATTTTGTACTTCCTCAGTCAAAACATATATTTGAAGTCTTATTGCTGTTTCTTTTTAGCCGTAAAAATTAATGGTAAAATCCTAACCCAAATATAAAACCTCTTTTTAAATATCAATAATAAAATTCTGTAAATTTGGAGATATATGCATTAAAATGCACACAGATGTAAGCATTTAATAAATATTCTCATATCTCCGGTATGATTATTTTATAATTTTAGTATATAAAGTATGTGTAACGAACACTTATCTAAAATATACAATTTTCAAGACGTGGAAGAGGCCAGCCTGTATGTACCCTAGTTTCAGAAAGCAGAAAGAGACAGCAATCTTTACACTAAGAAACTCATTTTCTAACCGGGTTAACTTTTTTCAGAGTTCAGAGACAAATTTTCAAAACAATTTACGCGAGAGGGTTTTAAAACCTAAACCAGTATCTGATAAAGAAGAGAATTAAAAAGTACTTTAGCTCATATTTAACAGCTTGCATCATGGGTAAAATTTTCTAAGAATAGTAACGCTTGCTACAATAAATCTAGAAAATGTAATTTTCCGTGAACGAAGTTCAAGAACTCTTTTCTCTTGATGAAATGATTCTCAAAATAAACAAAAACACAGATCACGAACGCACACCATCAGAATCCGTCTGCTTAAGTGTGTGAAATTTTACAACGAGGTGTCACCCACGTGTTGCTCAGCAGCAAGTTTAACGTGCTAATGATTAAGGAAAAACGCTTATTTCGTGGAGCATGAGATTAACCATAAGGGTACACGATCATTACCAATCTTAAATCCGCTCTCAAAAGAGAGAGAAAAAAACCTTGAGCACGAGTCATTTTGATTAAAACAAAATTGTATTTTCCGTTCTTTAAAACTTATGTTCTACGCAAGTAATGATTTTCTATTCCATTTCCATTTTACTATTTTAACAGAGTTAATTGTTTCTAATTACAGTTATTGATAATAGTATTATACAGTGGATTCCACTTAACCCTCCGAGTGGAACACACCTAGGAAAAGAAGTCTCCAAAAATACGCTTAACTTTCATTGTGTCAGTGACTAAAGTGTTCTATGATTTTTTACTTCACCCTTTGTCGACTAGATTGGAATACGGGAAACCCACCCTCGTTACTGTCCCTTTACTTCCGGTTATAAATAGATATATAAATAGACATTATAGATTGTTAATTTTTAATACACATAAAGCTCGTCAAGTCTCGAAGATCATCCCATAAGAAATAATGGGTTCTAAAAGTACAAATAAAAATATTCTTTAAGAGAATGATTTCTATCTTTTTTACGAAAGTCATCCAAGCTATTTAAGTGGTGCAATTACAGATACATCTGTTACCGCAATCGAAATACTTCGAAATAGAGTTCTACAAAGCCATGAAAAGCTATCAGCGTCTTTGTGCTTCAGAGAGTAAAAGTGTAATTCCTAAACAATCGACCTGACCCTCCTACCTCAAAACTCCATAGGGGAAAACACTGGCAGAAATGTACATTACATCCATTTTCGGAACGTTTTGGAGGTCGAAAATTGTACGTGACAAGCGCTTTGAAGACATCATTGGTTTGGCGGAATTGTACGTGCGAACCGCTTAGAGGGTTAATGTGATCGCGGTTATTGTTATGCTTATTGTTATCGAAATCAATTGGTCCCGATTTTCTTTATTCACTTAATTCTTATTTTCTTTATTCATAAAATTATCGTTTTATGTGATCATTACATCGGTTAATGTTATCAGTTTTCGAACCTCATTTAAACTGGCAAAGGAATATTCACAATCTATGTAGAAGAAACCCATCCTTTCTTTTCCTTCGGTGTTGTTTGAATTTTTGAAAATACTCTCTCTTCCAACTAGGGGAATAGGGGATGAACAAAGGAGTGGGGTAATTACACGTTCCTGGAATTTTTCAGAAATACGCACACCCTGCTGGTGGTCAGTGGTCGTCAGATAAGCAGAAGGCAACACTTTCTTATTGGAACTGAGAAGGATCGTATTCCCATTTTATGCCTTGCTCACTTACATGCAGCTTTTCGATATGGAAGCCAGAAATCAAAATGATTTAACGTTAAAACAAAAGATTGACATTTTAAATCGTTATGACAGGTTGATTATGATTACGAACAATTTATCAATGAGTTCTTAAAAAATTGTAGACAGTCAACAATTGATCAATTTTTTTTAATTATGAATACAATTTTTATGTTTTTAACGGATAATATACATAAATGCAGGATATTATAAGGTGTGTTTTTTCATTTTGTTTTGAAATGTAGTACTTGTGAATTAAAGGGGGAGGGAGGGAGGAATTTATCTAATTTCGCATATCGTCTATTGTTATCAAAATCACGGTGTTCCCAAGCTGATCACATTAAGCGGAGTCCACTGTATTTACCAAAAATAGTGCTCAATTAAAGCCTGTAGTAAAGAGGATGTCAATAAACAAGATTATTTTAAAATGCTATAATACTTTTTAAAATTGCTAATGTTAGTTAATAATGATGATCCCATAAAGGCTTCTGTTAAATAAATAAATAAAAACGAAAAGACTAGAAAAGTAAGGAAACAATCTTTTCTGCAAGTATTAGCAACAAGAAATATTTATTGGATAAATAATAAGAAATTATTAATTTTTTAACTTAAAGTAACACCATGTAAAGAAAATAAAATTTAAAAACACACTTTTGCATCCTACGAACATACCAAAGCATCGATCATAAAATGAAAGTTGCAGAAAAGAGTGAAAAAAAAATTACTCCAAATTTACTTGCTAAGTCATTATTTTTAATGTATTATTCTGATTTTGCATACGAATTGCAGTAATTGGGTGTTAAGAAAAATAGAAAGAAAAATTTATACAACTCTTAAGGCAAGTTTCATAAATTAAAAATGATATATTTACTTAAATTCTTAATAAATATTACTGTTTAGATTCTTATATATCTCTCGAAGTAAATTTATAAAGAGAAGAAGAAAAATAACACACGGCTTATTACCTCATCATATTTTTAATTTTTTAAAATGCGCATATTTAATTAATCAAGAATCTATTGAGTTTAATACCTTGTAAAGGTACTGCTAAAATTATAGTAACATATATCAATGATGCTTTAACATATTTTGATTAGAATAGTCTCTGTTTATGGAATAGCTAGAAAATGTTTATTGGAATACTAGTAATTTTATCACACGTAAAATAAACTGATTTATTTTCACCTGAAGATAAACCTCTTATTTCTGCCTATAAATTAATAAATTTTTTTTTCGAATTTAACAGATTTTTTTTTGTTTTTATGACCTCTTTTCCATCACTTTTTTATTAGAAAATTTACTTAATAGAAAATCCCGATCTTGAGTTCACATGCTTACTGTTTTGATGATTTTGTTAGCAATTTCAAAGAGATAAATAGCTTTTTGAAGGAAGGGTTATTGGGAAATTTAATTTAATTGCATAAAATAGGGCAATATAAACGATAGAACTTTACAATAATGCAATACGATTATTTAGAAATCAATTATTAGAATTTTTCATTAGTTGTTGATTACAAAATCGTGATCTATTCAACGTTACATATTTCAAACATATATTATTTTTCATATTGTGGGATTATGGATGTTGAAACCAACTAAAATGTTCGGTTATTACTTTCAACTGAATATATTCACAATTAATCGTCAGGTGGATTTCATTTGTAACAACTTTTAACTAGAAAGATTGTTTCTAACGAAATCATAGCAAATTGAAATTACATCATATCACTGATTTTTTTCAGTAACATTAGAATATTTTAATATGAACAGATTATATTCTAGAAATTATGACCGATACATGTTTTGGAGTTTACAAAGAAATTTATTCTGAACAAATTTTATCCTCGCATATATAACCTGAATTTTATTACTTGCTCCCTTTAAAACTGATTATTAATATTGTAAAAAAAATTATGTATAAATAAAATTATAAAATATATATGTATAGTTACTATAAATGCCAGTCTTTAGATTTCATAATTAGTGAACAATTTACTTAGAAATATTCACTGTTATAACATTTGCTGTTTCGAAAACTTTATCTGTATATTTTATAGCTTTATTTAATTATGTATAATTTTACTTGTAACATTTTTATATTTTAATGTCATATTTATTTTGGACAGGATTTATAAGTTTATAATTATGTACTGACTGATGTATTTGTGACTTTTTTTGTTTATTTACCCCTACATTTGGTCCATTGTAATATCTCTTTGGTTTAATGTCTCTTGTAATATCTTATCTGTTCTAACGCCATTTTTTATGAATAAACAGCAAAGTTTGAGTTTGTAATGTATTTTAATCTTACGAAAACAACAGATTAATTATCGCATCAAAATTCAGTAGTTAGTAGATGTTAGAAATAGTCAGTAAGCATTTAAGTCTAGGTAATCAGTACAGATCTCGATTTAATAATCCATCCTTACTTTATTTTCTGAGACTAGCATTAACACTAGATTGCCCAAGGAAGTCATTATGATTGCTTTTTAATTTCAATTAAAAAAACTACTATGTATATAATGACACAATTTCTTAGAATTTTGTGACTTTTTGTACAACTTATTAATAAAATTATACAAAAAGTCACAAAATTCTTAGAAATTGTGAAGTTATATACATAATTGTTTTCTGATAGAAATTAAAAAGCAGTCAAAATGATTTCCTTGGGCAACCTAGCGTTAACAGAGATGGTGGTGGACATCTGTCTACTGTTTGATGCAAATGACCATCCAGAGTACTTCCACTAAATTATCTTTTATAAAATTTTACCTTGATTAAGTTATTTATTTTAGTTTATATTATTAGAAACTATTTTTTCCACTTGTAAAGATTGATTCAATAGTGCTATTAAGTTATCGTCTTCAAAATTCAATTGTTTGCGATATAATACATTTTTTTATGTTT
This sequence comes from Pardosa pseudoannulata, assembly GCA_032207245.1. Taxonomy (NCBI): domain Eukaryota; kingdom Metazoa; phylum Arthropoda; class Arachnida; order Araneae; family Lycosidae; genus Pardosa; species Pardosa pseudoannulata. The sequence continues at coordinate 47,831,009 of CM063506.1, read as the reverse complement.
TTATACAATTAGTGCTATAAAGAGCTTTAATTAATTTGATTAACACTAGATTTACGGATGTTGATCATATACCTATTTTTACTGAAGTGAGCCAATTTGACTCATACAAGAAAATGATAAAATAAATATCAATTGTAATAACTTTTACAAATAAATTACAAAATTACCTTTGTGGATCAAATTTTTCTGGCAAAAAATGAATTTTATAAAATTATAAATTATATATTACTTTACTGCACTGCTCACACGTGATGTATAAATCGAAATGATGACAGAAGTGGGTAATAATGTAGCGGAGTAGCGAAAACTGACTTGACTGTTGCCCAGGCCTGATAGGACCAATAAATTTCATGTTATGCGATTAACTGTTAAACCATTCTACGAGTCAAATTGGCTCACAACCGTGAAAATTGGTATACCACATTTGATAAGGCGAAATGAAGGGGTCTGCGGGGAAGAGGAATGAAAGTTTACATATATTTTATTACTTAACTAAAAACCAAAGTATGTTTTTGAAAATTGATATTAAAGTTATATATATATATATATATATATATATATATATATATATATATATATATATATATATATATATATATATATATATATATATATATATATATATATATAGTAATCAAATTTTTAATGAGTCAAATTGGCTCGATCCGTAAATGTAGTGTTAAACTTTAATAAAGTGATACATTATAATAATTTGGTTTGTTTAGTCTTACATTTAAGATGCATAGATACTTATGAACCCCAGAAATGTATTTCTAATCTTATTAACAAGTAAACTCACTAAATATTTCTTTTTAATTCAGCTATGGATATATCATCCATTTCTTGCTCGTACACTTTTGTACTACTCGCAGAATTTTATGAAAACTAGCCAATCGTTAAGGTGCGGCTCACAATGATTCATAAGGTTTTAAATGTGTCCATCCAAGTTGGAAACACCTGGATTTTTGCCTTTTTGGTTTGCAAAAAAAACAAAAAAAAAAAAAAAAACAGACCATAGTACTTCAAATAAAACGAAAATAAGAATATATCCTCTATAACTAACAGTTCTGAAAGGTGTGAGGTATTTCATACACCATAACGGATAAATCTATTAATTCGGTGATTTACATGACATGGAGGTCATAAATTATAGATTGAATGAAAGAATTATGATCAAGAACAGTTGTTTATCTACTGACACATAAATACATTGATCACTGAATCGATAAAAATTATGAATGAATATTATTATAAAAAACACATATCTATTTACAAGCGTATGTGTATCCGCAGCAAATCCTTTTAAATCCCTTTTATCGATAATTATGTATGGCAGATTCTTTTTTATTAAATCGAATCGGACACGCATGTCCGGAAGGCACCGATTCCTTTTGTCTGATTAGGGCATTTACCAATTGTGTACGAGGTTTTAAATATACTTCTATCACGTAAAAATATCTTTAATCAGTCGCAAAAAAAGGTCTTAGCAATGAAGACGCGAGAGTTACGTTACCGAGGTCGTCGGCTACAGCTGAGGCAACCATTTAGCGATGCACTTACTCGGAGAAGGAAAAGGGCTGCGTAATTCGACAGTTGTTCAATCAGTCATGTAACAGGTTAGGGGTTTATGCGCCAGTTGGCCCACAGTCGTATTAGCCGAGATACTTTTATGTTTGCGGGCGCTGGATTCGCTCCTTGACTTTGGTGCGGTGGAGGTCTCGCTTTAGCATGAACCGTTACAGAAGAAAAGAGGAAAATGGCAAATGCGCGATCCAGTGTCTAAACAATTTTAAAAGAATGAAAATTAAGAACAACTTCTGCATTATAAATAGATTCAAAAGGTAGCAAGCGCATGGCGGGAACTTAAAAGCTCACACATGAAGTTACAAACAGAAAGGAGGCATTGGAGTATTTAAATACTATTCAACTAGAATCATAGTGCAAGTGAAGAACATTTTCAGGATCGCTTGGTTTCATATCGTCAATATTAGCAAATTATTTTACATGTATACCATAATCTGGATCATTTTTATAAACTTTTAAATACCCTTTTTAAGCAAGACAATAATATACAAGAGTAAATATATCCTTATCTATCAGAGCTACCATTTAGCTATAAAAAGAAGTACGGTTTTTAAAGTGATTTAGGATGTTTAAAAATATTTAGAAAGCAGATATCAGGTATTAATTACTATGCAATTCTACAATTTTGTAATCCATTTTTTCTTCAATAATAATTTACTAAAACCTGCGAGAAAATATGTTTTACAGATCTTTTTAGTTAATCGACGACAAAAATATTTTATTACTCCAATTTTACGATATTTTAATTTTTACGTTTGCATTTTCTTTATTTTTAACTATTAAATTAATTAAAAAATAACAATTTTAAATGTAATTTTATCCTAATTCTTTTAACGAGGGAATAAATTTTAAATAAAACTTTATGCTAGTTGTCCTACAAAGGGGAGAAATATAAATTTTAAACAAAATAAATAGTAAACAATATATATAATATTCGTATATAAATGCAGTCTTAGATTTCAATATTTTTTAATTTAATTATTTGATTACAATATCTAACCTGTAAAATATACTTTTGAAAAAATATTTGGGGCCATGGTCTTATTTTAATTTTAATTTTAAATTTCAGTTAGCTAAAGCAAATTTTTGCTCGAAAAATTATAAAAATCTGTCTTTCACATTTAAAAATTATTGAGTATTGGCCAGACGATAGACGAGTTGGTAGGGTACTGCCTTTCAATACCGGAGATGCTGGGTTCGAATTTTGTTCCTGGCATGGATATGCGGTGTCGGGTTAAAAGGAACAGGTTGCATGCTCATAAGCACAGTAGAGCATAGTACTTTTAATACATTCTGATTATAAATAAAATTAGATGACATAAAAGTAACTACCAAAATTGTTTCCTTAAAAAATTCTTCATGCAGTCGAATATAGTACATAAAACCTTGGAACAAGTTTCTAAACCTCCAACACTGTACGTTCTATTTTACTTGAATATTTATATGCAAAATTTTCTCATTCTTTAAATATTTTTTGCAGGAATATATTTACTCTTTCATTTCTAAACATGAAATACATGGTATTGTTCTTGTGTTCGATACCTTAAATTGTATGCGTAATATTTATTTAACGGAGGAATACTCATCAAATGTACATGTATTAAAATTTGACATTTAATGATATTAAAAATTTAGTTATATATCTAACCGAGTATAGTTTTCATGGTGCTTCAGTATGAATCGCTTAGTAACTAACTTTTATATTTGAGTGTAAAAATGGAATGTATTAATTCCTTACACAAAATATGGGACCTCAAAATTTAAAAACCATTGTTACAACTACTTATGAATCAAGCAGATATCTTTGATTTCACTGTTATATATCAGTGGAGTTCAAGATTTTTTATTGTATAGAGTGCGGACTGCAATCAAAAATAGAAGTGCACAACTAGACTCTGTAATAGTGCTTAATACAGAATTTCAATATTTTTCGCCTAATGATTTTTAAATTGTTCCCTACTACGTTAATTTACATTAATTAAATTTTCTTTATGTACAAAATTAATCTCCTACAGCTTACAGTTTTAGTTATACAAGATGCATACTACGGACAGATGATAGACTAAACGTTTTAAAATTAATACATAAAGTTTCAAAATTCAAGTTTTTCTGTACGCCGATACAGATGTGACTCTGAAACTTTTAGTATTACACTTCTTTGTAGAAGGAAATAAAAATAGAGTACACCCTAATAAATATTAAAATATTTAAAAAATATATAAAATATAAAAATAATTTTATAATTATAAAATTATAAAAACAACCAAATTTGGTTCTGCATTTAAATTTTCAAAAATATAAAGATAAAAAAGAAACTTAAATCTATCATTTACGAGTTTATATTTAGAAAAACATAGGCATTTATACTTATCCACAATAACATTAGCCTTTTTGGGAACAGGATTAAAACTGAAACATACCTTTGAAGATAAAGATGGAGAAACTCTCAGACAAGCAGTCACAATGTCATTCATCAGACTATTATTATAAGAGTTTTGAAAATATGCTTTTCTTCATATATTTCCTAATAAGTTACATATTCCGTCATATTTTTTGCTCTTTTATAAAAAATTTTCATCCGTTATTGCACAGCATGGCTGACAAGATGGGAACTCCATGCTCACTGCTTTGCTGTGCTAAGGTTATTAAACTTACAGCTCTAGTTTAAAACTCACCGCGAGAAAACAGAAACAGTAAACATTGAACACACAGACTAGAGGTAAATGCCATGTGCTTGCTATTTTACACGATTTGGTACGTTTGTTAAATAAGAATTACAACCGTTTCACCGATAAGAGAACAGTTGAAGAAGAGTCACTGTCTACCAATATATTTTTACTCGATACTAACTGATATCAGGTACTGGAAGCAGTTGGAATGAAAATGCTCAAAACAAATTAATACAGTGGACTCCGCTTAATGTGATCAGTTTGGGACACTGTGATTTTGATAGCAATAACCGATTTATAACAATAAACGATACGCAAATTTAGATAAATTTATCCCCCCCTTTAATTCACACGTACTAAATTTCAAAATAAAATGAAAAAACTCACCTTATATTTATGTACTGTATATTATACTTTAAAACATAAGAGTTTATATACATAATTAAAAGAATTGATCAATTGCGGACTGCATACAATTTTTTTCTAAGAAGCTTATTGATAAATTGTTCGTAATTATAATGTTTTTTAAAGTCATCGGAGCAGTGTTCTCCTCCACGTTTCAACATTTTCAATGCAGTTCCTAGGCTGAGAAATATTTAACTGAGCTGCAGCATTGCGCTGACTCATTTTTGGTAACCCGTCAGAACGATTTAAAATTTCGACCTTTTGTTTTAATGTTAAATCATTTCGCTTTCTGGCTCTCATATAGACAAGCTGCATGTAAGCGAGCAAGGCATAAATTGTGAATACGCTCCTTCTCAGTTCCTATAAGAAAGTGTTGACTTCTGCTTATCTGATAACCATTGTCCACCAGCCGGGTGTGCGTATTTCTAAAAAATTCTACGAACGTGTAATGTCACACTCCTTTGATCATTTCCCTAGGTGGAAGGGGGAGAATTCTCGGAAATTAAAACAGCAGCGAAGGGAAAGAAAAATTTGGGTTCCTTCTGAATACATTGTGAATATTCCTTTACCAGTTAAAATAAGGTTCGAAAACTGATAACATTAACCAATGTAACGATCATATAAAACTATAATTTTAACATACAAATGAATAGAGACAAAGGGAATACTCTCCTTCTCATTTCCTATAAGAATGTTTTGCTTTCTGCTTATCTGACAACCATTAACCATTAGAATGGTCAATAAGCGATTGATAACAATAACCGCGATCACATTAAGCGGAATCCACTGTATAAGACTTTTTGCTTAAGTTTTAATTTTCGAACATGTTTATTAAATCATAAAAATGTTCCTAGTGTACTGAATTTCAATCAATTACTTAAAGGTTTCAGTTTATATTTATCATTTATATAGAAGTAAAACTGAGTATCGATTTTCACTTACGTTCAATACAATTTATATAAGACAATGATTTCAAATTTTATAATGTTTTAGCGATTCGTTTAGTTTTTTCACGATATTAAACACTCTATAGCTTAAGAAAATACTTCGTTTAAAGAAAATACTAAGTTTTATCACAAAAACGTTATTAGTAAATATCACAAATTTTGAGAAACTGAAAAAAATGTAATGTACTTGGAGCCTTTTAAAGTCACAAATTCGATACAAAAAATGTCAAACAGGGAAAAGGCTTTTAGATTTTAAAACACAAGGATGTACAAAAAATAAATAAGTAAAGGTTTTATTAAAAATTAATCAGATAATTGAAAATTTTCCACCTGATTATGAATCATATCCCTCTCTTGAAATTTTGCAAACAAAAAGCAAAATCGGATTTTTGGTTAATTTCTGTCATTTTGAATATATATATATATATATATATATATATATATATATAATATATAATATTAAAATACCTTATTTACATATTTTAATATTAATTTAATAACTTTTGTACATAAAGTAGTTTGGGGTTTGCGCGGTAATTCTGATTTTGCCCTCCAGACACGATGTAGACTTAATTCAGCCTCTGTCTCTATTACTTTAGCCAATAGTTAGAGAGTTCTCTTTAAACATGGATATTTTTTTATCACGTGATCAATTGTGCTTAGGGATTATTCGTAGTCTTCTTACCTGAGAACTCCCTACTTGAAAAGTGTGTGTGTGCAGGATCACATTGTCTGTGTGCAAGAGTTTGTGAAAGTACTTGCCTGTTGTATGTATTTCATGCATCTCACCAGAAATAAAACGTGTTGAGCTTTTGAATGAGTCTCGCCCATATTACATTATATATATATATATATATATATATATATATATATATATATATATATATATATATATATATATACATATATATTTTGTATTGAATATCAAGTAAAAAGTAGAAATACACTTACTAGCCTAACGACTTTTGAAATTTATAAATTAGAAAACTAAATTTTTTTATTAAATAGCAGCTATTTTTTATATTATGAGCCTCAATTGTAATAATACGAGCAATATAATTTATTAAATAGCATAATAAGTCTAATTCTATTAAATTTTAATTTCTTAAAATATTTTAAGGATTTTCCATGTTAAAATATCAGTTATCTTTAATGTTTTGACCTAAAGAATTAAACAGCTATTTTACTTCAATTTGATATAAAAATTTAGATTTTAGTATACATATTTTTTCCAGCATTGTATGTAAGTTTATGTTGTTATAAAAAAAATACTAAGTTTTATCACAAAAACGTTATTAGTAAATATCACAAATTTTGAGAAACTGAAAAAAATGTAATGTACTTGGAGCCTTTTAAAGTCACAAATTCGATACAAAAAATGTCAAACAGGGAAAAGGCTTTTAAATCTTAAAATAAGAATGTACAAAAAAAAAAAAAGCTTTTAGCTGAAAATAATCAGATAATTGAAAAATTTCCACTTGATTATAAATCATATCCCTCTCTTGAAATTTTGAGAACAAAAAGCAAAGTCCTATTTTTGGTTAATTTCTGTCATTTTGAATATATATATATATATATATATATATATATATATATATATATATATATATATATATATATATATATATATATATATGAATACCAAGTGAAAAAGTAGAAATACACTTACTAGCCTAATGACTTTTGAAATTTATAAATTAGGATCTAACTTTATGTATTCAATAGAAGCTATTTTTTATATTATGAGCCTCAATTGTAATATTGAGAGCAATATAATTTATTAAACACCATAATAAGTCTAACATTTTTTTGAAAAATTTTCAATTTATTAAAAGATTTTAAGGTTTTTGCACGTTAATATGTCAGATACCTTTAATGTTTCTATCTAAAGAATTAAACAGCCATTTTACTTCAATTTGATATAAAAAGTTAGATTCTAATACACATATTTCAAAAGTTATCTTGTGAGTGAAAATTTTATATTTTTTCCAGCGATGTATGTAAGTTTATTTAGTTATAAAAATATACCAATATGTATTTTAAGCTAAGTTTTGTTATAGGTATAATAAAAAAATTAAGAATTTAAGTCTCGTCCTGTATGTCTCCTATATGTAAAGGTACTATGTGCTTTTAATTTTAAGATCAGTTAACATGTAAAATTAGTTGTATTAAAATTAAAATCCTCTTAACTTTCATGCTCTTTTGCATAATGTTATTTCCACATCAATAGCAGTCAAACCTGGATAAGAGTTCTAGTCCCAGAGAATTCAAACTATTCAACTTTATGCTCACTCACATTGCGACAGAACGAAAATATTTAAATTTTAAACTATAAAAGTTATATATCTACAATTTCGTTTGCCAATTTCGTCTTCACGGAATAAAATCACCACGCATGATGTATTCTTGTAGCATTGAGGCTGCAGGCTAAAACCCATGATTTTTCATACGCAGCAAACAATTTATTCCGATAAACAGTGCATTTACTTAAAAGCAATTTTGTTATCGTTGTTAAGCACACGCAAAATCGATCGTCGAAACAAATGATTCGGTTAACTTCAATTATGTAATCTTAAACGCATCACATAAGAAAAGGTTTATAACTCCTCATTCCACTTCCTGCTTTTTTGGGTGTTTTCTCAGTGAAAATGAAAGCATGAACAGTTAGCATGTTTTTAAAAGATATGGATAAATTGTTTTGAAAGCTTGAAAGATTTTAATTATTTGACCTTTTACTGGTTGTTTATTAGCTGGTATTCAGTTTCACTTACTCTGATTAGCGACTAGTATATAAACACACACAAGGATTACAAAAAAAAAAAAAAAATAAATAAATAAAAATAAAGGTTTTAGCAAAAAATAATCAGATAATTGAAAATATTCCACTTGATTATGAATTATATCCCTTTCTTGAAATTTTGAGAACAAAAAGCAAAGTCGGATTTTTGGTTAATTTCTGTCATTTTGAATGCATACATATATATATACGTAATATTAAAATACCTTATTTACATATTTTAATATTAATTTAATATCTTTTGTTCATAAAGTACGTTGGAGGTTTGCGCGGTAATTCTGATTTTTCCCTCCAGACCCGCTATAGACTTAATTCAGCCTCTGTCTGTACTACTTTAGCCAATCGTTAGCGCGTTCTTTTTAAACATGGGTCTTTTTTATCACATGATCAATTGTACTTAGGGATTATTCGTGTGTCATATGACGGGATCAGTAAAATTTTTAATTTTCCAAAATTGTAAAATACCTTATGAGGCAGGTAAAAAAAATGGTTTGTTTTTTGGCTGAAAATTATCTTGCAACAAAAAATAATCGATGATTCACAATTTAAAATAATCACATATGTACCTAATCTATTATTTAAGCCAAATATAAAAGAAAATTATTTACGTCATATCTAAGATCAATGATAAAACGTATAAAAATAAGGCATAATTTAAATAATTTAAAATAAGAAATGATTCAATGAGATGGTTAAAGGAATGACGTCATAATGATAGAAAAATGTTATTTTTACCTATTTATTATGGGATAAATTTAATCGCCTGCTCTTAACCGGGGAAAATAGGAGTTGAAATAATGGCCTTAAAAGCTCGAAAAGAGGGGAAGGGGTGGATTTCGAACGTTTTAAAGAAGGCAGTATTTTTCGCTGTGATATGAAGCATATTTATACCAATTTATTTTAGAATCGGATCTATAGTTTAGGAGAAGATAAACATTACTCTCTTTGAATTTTGCTAACTATGGATGCCTCTATCCATTCCAGGTCCAACCGCTTCATAAAATCGAGGACAGACGGACACATAACTTAGGCTATTATTATATAGGGAATTTAAAGTTTCCTTAAAGATTAAAATACGTCAATGTTGCCATACGTGAATACTAAATTTTATAATTATTAAGGCGACAGTGGACCTTTAGAGCAAACTTTTTTTCTTTTAAATGAATTTCCTTGAAGATTGACTATGTTATTATTGACATATAAATATTTTAAAAATTTGAAGAAAAAATATTAATTAGTTTTGGAGTTATTAATTATTAATTGTTTCATAACTAGCTTAATTGAAAATGCTCCAGGCTCATCAATTTTGCATAAAATATGATAAAAAATTTAAAGTATACCTTATAGATTTTACAAAAAATGTAGTTTCCATAAACATTCATAGAAAATATAAAGAGAAAAAAAATAATGATGATAATGCCCATATTTTGCAGAATAAACATCTATAGCGGTTAATTAAAATGCGTAACTAACATATTATATGCTTCAAAACATACTCGTTTCAACTAGACTTTATTTTATATACTCTAACGTAAATAATAGTGGAATTTCAGAGACAATGATCTATTTTCAATGCTTCTGGTGTACTTTAAACATTTGTAATACTTGAAAATTTTACTTCGAGTAAACAGCATTTGAAGTTATTATTGCTAGCTTACTATACCCAGAAGTAATAATAAAATGATATGAATGCAAAAATTCTTTTTGCTCTGTATTCCTTAGGATATATTCTTACACTATTCACTAAAATCAAAAATTCGAATTTTCGGCCGATTTCAGCCATTTTTAAAGTCTACCATCGCCTTAAATGAGTAAGGTTTTTCTCCGAGATGGTTCATAAATTTTTAAAAGTATTCTAGTTATATTTGTTATATGAAGGACTTTCTTCAAAAAAAGTTTAGATTCTAAAGCAAACAATTAACATTTGAACATATAATACTTTGTAATAGTTAAATTTAGAAATTTGGATTTTAAGGATATAAGAGGATCTCCAAAGTAGTCTAATTAGTCAACACTAGTCATTAACCGAAGAAAACGTGTAAAATTAAAAGTGATAATAGAGTACGGTATAATTTTAAAATAAGGAAATACGTACATTAAAAAATTGAAAAAATGAAGTAGAAATTGAAAATAGTACTGAAAGTTTGCTACATTTTACTGAATTAGCTTTTTAACTCGCTAATATAAGAGTGAAATCTACAAATGTAACAAATGTTAGAAAATTTGCCAGATAGTTTACAAGATTGTCATCTATACTAGCTGAAATGAGAAATTCAATCCGTGAAAGCCTAAAAATCAATAAACTATTTTTAACTACCCTTAAACGTAACGGTAGGCATTAAAGATTAAAAATGATCATGTATATTTAATTTATACTTAATTCTTACATAATTTTATAGAACTATTTTAAGCATTAAAATAACGAGAAAGATTATTTATGAAAAAAAGTTGTCTAATATATCATTAAAATTATTTGCAATTTTTTTTATAATTTTGTGTTAATACACATAACAATAGATAATAAACTGCAACGCCCTGGAAATTTTTATAGTTTAAAGCAACAGATAAAATGTATTAAGAAGAATGTACCCAAACAGATTATAAAACAGCACTAGTAAAGTTTTTAATTAACTACTTTATAACTTATGTTAAATAGAATAAATAGCCCAAGTTAAGCTTTAAATGAATAATTTTATAATTTATAATAAGTAGAGTAATATGGTAAAAACATTTTTAAATTGAAATTTATCTTATTTTTCACGATCAGTATAAATTCCTCTATGTAAATATAATAATAATGAAAAACACATTATGATTTATTTATTATTTATTATAAATTCAATGAAGTCATAGTTTGCATTTGAGTGTATTAAATTTCTCAAACATCTAGTTGTTTTTCTGAAATACAGATTTTTTTTTTAGTTTGATAAATATGCACTACTATTATAATATTAATTCCATAACGCCAGACGTTAAAATCCACAACCAAAATTTTAATTAACTACTTTATAACTTATGGTAAATAGAATAAACATCCCAAGTTAAACTTTAAATTAATAATTTTAAAATTTATAGTAAGTAGAGTAATATGGTTAAAAAAACAGTTTTAGATTGGAAATTATCTTATTTTTCACGATCAGTATAAATTCCTATATATAAATATAATAATAATGAAAAATACATTATATTTATTTAGTATTTATTTTAAGTTCAATGAAGTCATATTGAGCGTTTGAGTGTATTCAATTTCTCAAACATCTAGTTTTTTTTCTGAAATAGATTTTTTTTTAAGTTTGATAAATATGCACTACTATTATAACATTAATTCAATAACGCCAGAAGTTAAAATCCACAACGAAAATCTATATTTAGATAAATGAAAAATGATAGCACTTTAACAAGATTATGACTGCGAGAAAATCCTATAATCCCTTTTAGAGGAAAACATTAAGCTTATAAAGTGTTTCTTTCCCGTATTATGACCTCTAAGTAGAGATTACGACGTATATTAGTTCAATGGATCCCAGCGAAGTGAATGACTGTTACACTAACTTGTGCGAAAGCTACACAATTATTTCTCACTCTATACACCATTCAAGAATTCACTATATTTTAGTGCAAAATCTTAAAACACAAGTTACACAACCAAAACTTAAGTCAGACAAAATAATGTTTTGGTTGTGTTAAATACAAATGATGAATGTGAAACACACAAACACAAAGGATGCCTGCATTTATTCCATTTTAATTTCAAATAGAAATAAGAGGTTTAAATCTTTAAATTTTAAAAGTACTAAACTTAATTTTAAAGCGTGAAACACCAAAAAAAGGTAACTATTCCATTCCTGTAACGTATTACAAGCCTTTGACGTCACTGTGAATTTTAATATTAATGTTTGTGTTTCGTAATTTTAAATTTGGCAACAAGTGAATTTTTCTACACATATAGTTTTTGTTTAGAGAGTAGCATTTTTCCATGTTCGTATCATAACTAATAAAACGTTATTACGTTATTGCACGACATTTTTGAGCATTAGGAATACCAATCTATAATTGAGTTGAGTTTCGAAACCGGTATTCCACAATTCCAATTTCAAATAGAAATCAGAAGTTTAAATATTTAAATGTCATTAAGTGCTAAACTTAATTTTAAAGTGTCAAATACTCAAAAATGGTAACTTAATTTCTTGCTAAATAAAGTACAGTAAAATTAATTTACTATCCACACTCCACCTTTAGAAGTATAATGATTTATATAGTCTATTTTTAACTATAATGAAACGTTAAAATTAAATGAAAACTAATTTTTGTTAACATTGAATTTGAATTTTGTTAACATTTTTTAACATTGCAATGCGGCATTGTGTAATTCGAGGCTTTTTAAAAATATCTAAAAAGTATATCGTTTCAACACTTTAAATTAAAAAATGAAACTAGCTCAAATGTCATAGTTGCTTTTCCAGTGTGACACTATGTTACGATGATAAATGATACAAGTTTTTTGAATATAAAATAATTTTATAATGAGCTGATATTAAAATACGTACATTCCATTCCAATATATAACAGTAAAAATTTTAAATACACAAATCTTAGACGTTATGAAAGTTTTTGTGAAATATTCCCCGAAGTAAATTAATTTCTCGCTAGATAAGGTATTGGAGCATTAGTTTACTATCTACACTCCACCGTTAGGGGCATAATGATTTATATAACCTACTTCAACTATACATTAGAAAAATTTCATAAAAATTGTAAAAACTACGGAAGTGGATAGTGAGAAAAATGACTAAAGAATGTAAAAATTCCAAATAATGTTTTAAAGCTGTAGGAAAGGATCCATAATAATTATTAGCTACAATAAAATTACTTTAAAATTCTGCATGAATTTGAAAAAGGGCAAACGACGTGCTATTAAATAAATTGGTTTTACAATACTTTCAAACGGAATGAAACATTATGAATTTATATAAGTTTTGAACATTTTGTATTTATATTTTACCCATTCGTCTAAATAAAGACTATTTTCCAAATATATTATTCATTAAGTATTAAATAAAGATTATTATATACATTTTATTTATTATATTTATATTAATCTCAAAAGAAATGATAAAATAGAAATAACTTAATTATTAATATTTTTTATCTACATTAAAAGGACAGTGAACTTAAACTTTAGGGAAATTAGTCTGAAAATTCAATATTTTTAACTCAATAAACTGGTATATATAACTGTAAATAAGAATCAAAGAGGGGGATTTAATATTCATAACCTTATTATTAGTGTAATAATTACCGCAATAGACATTTTAATTATTACTAATAAATGCTTTAGTCAGTTTCTAAAACAAAATTTTACAAATTTTAAAGTACTTAACACTTTTCAATAGTCATATATTTTCGAAATTTATCGATTATTTTCCCCATAGAGTAACTAATAAAGGTTAGCAAAAATTAATATATTTCAAAATTCAAAAATATTCCTTTTATGTAATCAAAAAAATATTTAAAATATTTTGTAAAGAGTAAAATAAGTATTTTAACAATTCTTATTTGTTTTCAATCTATATTTCTAGCGTATGCTTAAGATAACAAAGTTTATACTACAGGCTAAAAGGTACCCTATGAGAGAAAACTGTCTTGTTATACGTAAAAGGGATGCACTTGAAATATTTTCAGTCATGTAACTTTTAAAACAATTTTAATTGATAAATTTAAAATTTATCATGATTTTACTTAGAACTTATAAAATAATTCACATGAATATAGTACTAATACATATTAAATTTTCAAGGAGATTGAAAAAAAAATTTTTTTGATTTAAAAAACTCACTGTCTTTTAAACCTCTGGATTATTCCGATAATTTCACGAGTATGTATATTCAGTGTTTAAAAGTCAGTAAATTCGAGAGCAAAAAAGGGTGTTTGTCAAAAATATGTTGCTTGGTTTAGGTATCAGATATGTGTATATATGAAGTATGCAAAAATACATAGTTTTTTTTGGTATAATTTTGATTTTAAAGAATTCAGCCAGTAGACGGTTGATAATAATCGAAATTAAAAAAAAAACATATATAAAATAGCAATTTTTAAAACTAGCTATTATTTAATGGATAATAAATCAATCTTTTACCATTAATATCTAATATTGGTTTTAATAAGAATATATAATTAGAGTTTAAAAGCCAGGCTATTTTATAAAGAATAATGGAAACGTCATGATCGAGTTGCGTATATTTTCTCTTAAACTATTTCATCTGTATATGTAAAATACAGTGAGTTTGGTATAATTTTGATTTAAAAAAATTCAGCAAGTAGTGATAATAATCGAAGTTAAAAAAACATATATAAAATAGAAATTTTTTAACGGAGAATACATTAATCTTTTACCATTAATATCTAATAGTATATAATAAGAATAATGGAAATGTCCCAATCGAGTTGAGTATATTTTTTCTCATAAAATATTACATCTGTATATGGTAAAATACATATAATCAAGCGAAATATTTACCTAAAAATACATAGGGTTTTTGGTATAATTTTGGTTTAAAAAAATTATCAAGTAGTGATAATAATCGAAGTAAAAAAACATATAAAATAGCAATTTTTTAAACTAGCTATTATCTAACGGAGAATACATTAATCTTTTACCATTAATATCTAAGAATATATAATAAGAATTTAAAAGCCAGGATATTTTAAAAAGAATAATGGAAACGTCATAATCGAGTTGCGTATACTTTTTTGATAGAAAATATTTCATCTGTATATGGTATAATTCATATAATCAAGTGAATTATTTACCTATGTTCATCCTTTCTAGGTCTATCCAATCCAGACTTGTAGGAATTCCGTAGCCTGTTTTTTTCCAGGATTAACTTATCCCACAAGTGACAAGACACACACTTTCACTAACAACAACAACAAGCACCGAAAATGTATTGCTTCACACAATATTAGATTTGGGAATAACAACTTTTTGGTGGACGAGGAAAAGAACGGGCAGAATCGAACTCGGCGGCAAGAGAGCGTGTCGGACTGGAACGCCAACTGAGGACAGACTACCGTTTCAAGAGCGAAACAAAGAGATGTTCCATTCACGGAAAAAAAAAAAAGATCGAAAGAGCCAAAACAAATGGGAAATCGTGATACGGCGCTCTAGGCAATATTCGGATGATGCTAATGGTTGCGGTTTTTCGGGAATCTAATGAAAAATTTTTACCTGTCTATGCGGTAAGACTGATATAGCTTTTTTTTTTCTCGTCTCATCGAGGATGGGGGTAATAATGGTAACACTTTTACTGCATTCAGAAGAATATGTAGAATTTGGTATATCCTAAAGCAGTGATATTTAATGTGAATAGTTTGTGCTTTTATTACCAGAAATGATATGATATTTGAATTGCATTATATTTGCAAAGTTACTGACTGCTGTGCTTACAGATTTATTTCTCTTATTTATTATTATTATTACAGGTGATTTATTTCTCGTCATCATTTCCTCCTGTTGCCTAACGTTCACGTGTTTTAGTGTTAGTGAAATTCACCACACTGAAACACTCAAGATTCATATGAAATGTTTTTCTTTATTGGTATGTAATGGAGCATATATCCTTTACTATCTGCCATTTTTCCATGGTTTTATTGTCGATGTGTTTTCTTTGCCATGTATAAACTAAATAACTAAACTTTAACAATAAATAATTTAACTTTAATAACTTAAGTTTAACTTAAATATTAATAAGCTTTTCCAGAAACTTAATTTTTAACTAAGCTTTTAATCAATAAAAAGCAATCTTTTTAAGTGACTGGTAGTGTTTTCCTGTTTATCTCCTCGACATTTATTTCGAGTGAATATCCTACTTTTAGGTCATGTTACAGGGTATTAGTACGATTTCTATTAATTGCATTGCTTACATTATGTCTTTGAATCTATTGCATATCTTCTTTTAGTAGATATTTGATTAAATAAATTTAAATTGAATCTTTGAGCCGCTGTAGCTCAGTCGGCAATGTCAACGATCATGTAACTGAAAGGTTGCGGGTTCGAAACCCGAGCACGCAACCTAAGATCCGTCGTGTTCGTTAAAGGTGACTAGGGCGAGTAAAATAGGTTCGTGGTCACAATGTCCTCCAAGTTCTCAATCAATACCTCTGGGGGTTGCAGGCCAAGCCTATGGGTCTTCTGCTTGGTTCCTGCTTCAAAATTACGAGGACCTACTTGAGCGAAGTCGTTCTTTCACCTTAATGGTGCTCATTAAAACGAAAGGCGCACCTCTTGGCCTTAATACGTAATCCTGCAGGCTCAATCGTGCTTGGTTTATCCAAGTGAAATGAGAAACAACAGTAAATTGAACCTTTCTATACTATACTTAAAGCTCCATAACATTATAGGATCTTGTTTTAATAAACGTACGTGTCACCAAAAGTTCAAAAAGGTTTTGATTCGAAGAATTTACAATAACAATAAAAAGTGTCAATATAGCGAAATATATCATTAACAGTTAGGGTCAAAGCTATATTTTATGTAGTATGAATATTTTAGTAGTTTGAGCGGAAGTTTTTCCCTTTATTGGATTTTATTTGTATTTTAAATACCTTTTTTTCTTATCTAAATCACTGTTTTTAATACAAACTGATATCTTTTTCTAAATGCAAATAAATATTTCTTACTTATATATACGGATATTTTATAGAGATATGTTTATGAAACGTAAATGTTCTTAATTATTAGTAGACGGAAAAATTTAAATCATTAATTTACAGTAAAAATGTTTCAGACTTTAAGTCGCAAAAATTCGCAAATAACCGCAGTAAAAATTGAGCTAACAGTCGTTAAGGTTGTAAGCTCGATTTTTGTATTACCGTATTGCAAATGTAAATACAATTAATCATTGATGTTGTTTCTGTAGAATAAATTTCAGCATTTATAATAATCATTCAGTTCATCAAATTTTTAAACAGGAGACATTATTTTTTACACCTAATTTTTTAAGAAAAATTACTTCCCTTTTAGAAAATCACATAAATAAATTAGACGCATATGACAAAATCTGTCACTATAATTTAAAAAGGATTTATGATATGTCAAAAGGAGTTGTCTCAGTTAAACCTAAGCATTTGAATTCTGCTGGTGAAAAAAAGACTCTCATAAATTTATCAATCTCCATTCCTAAGTATTACTTAAAGTGAAGATGATATTTGAGATCTGTCTCCTAATTCCGAATTAGTTACATACTGTTTGCGAAGCGGATTAGAACCTTGTAAAAAGTTTGAGATGCGAAAAAGTTACTCAAGTGTACAATATCTTTAGATAGGGAGAAAATGCTTTCCTGGTGGATTATCTCCAAAATAAATAAGGATGATTTAGCTAGATCCACACACACTACAATATATAACACAACTACTGCCTGGTAAGAAAGATCTATTCCGCTTTTGTTAAAATCCTTTATTTAGACATACTTAGGGTATCTTTGTATTCAGTCTTTAAATAAAAAGTTATTTCGTTACTGAAGGATTGTTTATTAATGATTAATAAAAGTTTTCTATTGATAATATATGATATACGAAAGAAAACTTAAGGGACTTTAACCTTCTAAAAATGTCTAAGTATCTTACTGTTACAGAATAGTATTACTGTTTTCCTTTAACATATTGTGTGCGGGTACATTTCGCAGTGGAATTGTACCGGGAGCGGACGTTTTGCACTTAAATTTAGTTATTCAGTTAAATCTCAATAGATCGAAAATTATTTCATTTTTTAACTAAATTTTCGTATTTTATATTAAAATATATAAACAAATAACAACCATAAGATTTTTGTAAACAAAATATATATTTAGATATATAAATATATATTAGATAAATTTATAATAGTATCGTAAATATGAAAAATCAAATAGAAATAGTAGTATATAGTTTTAATTTTTTGATATTGTGTTATTTATAAATATTTTTACGTTATAAAAAAATGAAAAGAACAATCATAAAACTAATAATGTAAAAACTAGTTTTTATTTGCCTAAATTTTTCCAGAATCTATGTAATAGACAAGAACATTCGGC
Source organism: Pardosa pseudoannulata (assembly GCA_032207245.1). Classification (NCBI taxonomy): domain Eukaryota; kingdom Metazoa; phylum Arthropoda; class Arachnida; order Araneae; family Lycosidae; genus Pardosa; species Pardosa pseudoannulata. The sequence goes on along the minus strand of CM063506.1, from coordinate 47,812,537 downwards.
TTCGTTTTCCTGTATATACCGTTATTTTTGTACCCACAAACAAACCATGTTGTTACACTAACCCGTACTAGTACGTGACCCGCGCTCAAGTATCAATCGTTAGAAAATGTACTAGTACGTGTCCCGCATACAATGTGTTAACATAAGTTTTTATATACTTGTTACAATTATACAATAATTTGAGATATATTTGAAGATTTTTTTAACTATTATGAAATCATTAATAATTGATTATAATAAAAATATGGAGAAATTAGTATAGAAAAATTAAAAATTGTACGCTATATCAGATTCGTAAGACTAAAAATATTCTACTCGAATGTATAAGCCTATTTTTTTTCTGCGAATGTATAGTTTTATTATTTAAAGAATGAATTAATATCATTAAGATAAATAAACATTAGTATTTTTAAACTTCTAATTAAATTATTCTCATATTTTATTTCTTGTAGTTTCATTATTATTTTTAAATTCTAATATCAAAATTATATTTTTTTCAATTATTCCACAAAATTTTATATTTAATAATTCACAATTTTTGTATGTTAATATAAATATCTAAATTAAGATCTTCATACACAAATATATCATTTTTTAAAATTTTGAAATTAATTTTTTTTAATTTTCATAATTTAATATTCAAAAGTTATTGGGTGAACAGGTTATTATTTTTTTATATTCTTCAGTTGAACAACACGAACGTCAGAACAATAAAATTTTCATTTTCTTGGAAACATGAATAGATTTTAGCATGTTAATACTCATTTTACTGTCATGTATGAGAACTTAATAGAGATTTATATTTGAAAAATTGAAAATAATTATTTACCCACTCATAAAATATTACTAAGAAGAGGAAACCACTGCTCTGGAGTAGACCATGTTTATTGTTTATAGTTTAGATATTCTTCAGTTGAACAACACGAACAAACGTCATAACAATAAATTTTTCATTTCCTTGGAACCATGAATAGAATTACGTGACTCTTATTAACATCACAGAATTATATACTGTCATGGCAAGCGACAGTAATCGAGCAGACGATTAGATAGATATCCATGAAAGCAAAGTCAAGTATTTAGCGAAGGCTAGCAATGGGTGTTTTGGATCTAAACACGCCAGCTAAAATTTGTGAGATATGCTGGACTACCCCATCTACCGAACTGTATGTAAAGCTTTGGACTGTTATTCAAAAATAGAGCTCGTCCGCCAGACAGATTTGCAGACACACAACGAATACAAGTCCAAGAATAAACCAGATGCTTTGTAACGTGGATTTCTGTAGTTAAGTTCTTAAACTACTTCCCCCTTTATTTATTTTGAAAGTATGAATGAAAAATAGAAAAAAAGAAACGTACTTTTACCGTTTTATAAACCAGTTTCCTTTGGTGGGACATAAGATAAAATTTACTGCCAAGGATAGTAAAGACCAGTTTTAATCCTAACAATGACCCTTGCTTGACGTTTATTTTCTAGGATTTACCAGGCATCCGAATCAAAGTGCATTTTTTGACTGAAAGGATAAAGGAAACAACTCCTATTGCTAAAAGATTACTTAGAATGCTATCAACGAGTTCTATTAATTTATATAAATTGTAATTGAAAATGCTTTAATTGATGAGAAATTTTTAAAATCTGTCTTAAAGAATTCTGAATTGCAACACCATTTAACCTTATCAGTCCTTATTCTTTGAAAAATTGAAGTGAAAAATTTTAACCTTAGCTAGCAATTATCAAAATCCAGATAAAATTGATTATTGCCTATATTTTTCACCAGCCCAGATTATTGCCTATATTTTTCACCAGCTTAATTATGAAATATATATGAAAATATAAGGTGCTTAAAACTTACTATAGGTAGCACAGGATTTTCCTAGGTCATAAGTCATTGGAAATACGTGTGAAATACCCAATTCGATTTATTATTTTTAAAATTTTTATTTATTTTCTTATTTTGTAAAAGAATAAGCAGCAATTTTAAAAAGTTTACTCTCAATAATTTTACACTGCCTAGTGTAGTTAAATGCCTTTATCAGGTTTGGTTTGGTTTTTGGAGCTCTATGGTCTATTTTTTCCAACACGAGGGCTAATGAAACCAGGACCTACTGCTTAAAGCCGATTCCGAACGGCTACGAGCATCCATGCCATAGTGGGATACGAACCCACGAACTCCAGTTCCGAAGGCCAGCACCCTATTCGGCCACCGTTCGGCCATGCATTTATCAGGGAAAAATGTGTTATGGATTCGAAAAAGTACTGAAGAAACGAAGTGTAAAAAATATTTTTGTTCCAAACTTAATTTATTAATAAATCCTTTAAAAATTTTCCTATTACAGTAATTTTTACAAAAATTATTTATAAATTAGTATTCAGAATATAACATCAGAAACAATATCTTGTATTGACTATTAATACAATCATTTTATAATGAAAATGTTTTCTGAAAATAAAACTTTAATTGAATAATATTGATTTTAAATATAACTGTTTCTCTATTACTATTACTAAATACTTTCTTTACTACTGATACTAAATTAATGTTTATATTCATAAACGATTTACTATTTTCGTTTTTTAAGTTGCTTTGGGGCTAAATTTATTGAAATCTTCACGAATTCTGTGGCAATTATGAATGAAGTGGAGTTAAAAATACAAGGATAAATGCTACAATAATGAACATGGATGATGTGGATTCTAATTCAATAAGTGATTAAGGAACATATACATCCTTCCATGCAAACGTTTACTCATATTTACCTTTAAATATCAAGAAAATGCCTATCGTCGTATAAAGAGATATGTTGGATTTTTGCAACTATATAAAAACATAAGGGTTTCCGTTTGATTATGAGAAATTAATTACTATTTGTATGCATACACATACTTCGCAACTGCTTTTTCATTGCATTAATTAAAGAAGTGATCAGGTTGTTTCAATAAATAGTGAAAAAGTTTAGTCAATACAAAAACCTATTTATATTGAAACACCTATCAAATGCTTCTTTATGGAGATTTACCAGTTTTAATTCAACATTAGACGCGGGAAAAATAAACGACACAATGGCTTTGAACAATCATCTTCAGACCATTTGCATCCCAAACGCCACACGAACAGTTTATCGCATTGCGTATTCCAGAACCTAAGCGAACGTTAAGCAGTTCTGGATCATCAAAATATATTCCGCTGTCAATAAAAAAGCGAAAAACCTCAAATAATTGCTATTAAATCGATCGTATCGTCGTACGATTGAGAACAAGGGGGAAAAAATAAAGTTCTAGGGCAAAAATTCGATTTTTGATAACCTACTTGTTTACGCAGGCAAATCGTTTGGGATCTGCTTCCTCCAGTCAACGTTTGAATTTCTTTAGAATGAAATTGAGATGAATAAATTGAATTCGTGAACGTAAGGCCTAATTCAATAAAAGTATCATTGATAAAATCGACGGCTGATAAGGAAGGACACTTAATGAAACTGAATGAATATCTCCTTTAAGGCTTTTGTTAATTTTAAGAAATTTAAATCTTATCTACAGATTTTTTTTTACCGAATTACTATTTTCCTTCGCGCAATATCGGGAATATGTAAAATTAAGGCATCTAAAAAGTAGAATAAGCAGTTTTATTTTTTAAAAGAATATATGACTTTCTTTCGAGTTTTATCACTTTCGTTTTGAAAAATGAAGTGTACGACTAATACTGACTTATATAAAAGAACATATTGTGGTAGTGTGTGTATAAGGGAGGGGAAATGTATTACCTAACATGGTAAAAATTGCTAAACTAAGTTATGCAGATTGCAGTTTCTATAATTTTCCAGTGTAATAATGTAAATTTTTTCTTCTTATTTATTATTACATGTGTTATGTTTATGTAATTTATGTTTATTGTTGAAAAGCTTATACTGTATATTTTTATTATTGTATAATTCTGTATGAAATCATCAGTTACTTATTTTGTTATTTATATATTTTGTAAAATTTTATGTTAAATGAAAGGTTCTCCCTTCGTTCATACCTTTCTTTTTGCCCGGGGAGGATATTGTAAGGAAAATTCTCAGGGGTTTTCAAAACTTAAATCAAGGCTAAAAATTCCCGCGTCATTTTGCATTCCCCTTTTTAACCCCTAACCTAAATTGACCACTAGGGCTACAGTTTACGTCCTCAGAGAAGGGGTCTGACCAATTATAACTCTACATGGCCCTAGCGGACAATTTAGGAAATTTCCAAACAAAAAGGAGATGCACGATGTCGTTGGGCAGATATTTTCAAACAGATGTTGACCCAGCTGTTAATGGTCTTGTACATATAACTTCATGATAGCTGACCCCTCAGTTTGTCCTGTCCCTATGATGAAGTGGGAAACCCGTCCTCCAACGTTATTTTAATAAAGGTCTTTAGCTAAAACGATGTCATTTTTATGGCCATGACTGCAATCACCCATCGAGAAGTCCGTCTCATTACATATATATAAAATTATATAATTATAACTTAAAATAATGTCCACATAATTTAAAAATACGGTATAATATAGTAGCCGAGTAGATTGATGCAGATTTACAAAAACGTCTTTCATTTAGAACACCAGATAACATACAAATCCACATAGGGAAAAAGAACACAACACACAGAAAATATTTGATGAAATACTACATAGCGATCTCAAAGGAAAAGCCACGAAATCTGTGTGCTAGGCCTTTTATTAACTTTTGGAAGGGGAGTGGCTCCAGGAATGATGTCATTCCGGTAACCAATCACTTCACTTTAATTACTTCTAGTTTACTCTAGAAGATATAGTACGTTACAAAGCCCGGGAAAAATGAATGAATGGGACTGCAATTCTAAATTCAAGGTGCCAGGAAATGAGTGTATGCCGTCATTATTATGAAAAATGTGTTTTAGAATTTGTTAATAGGGAATCTAGATTTTCAATGGAAAACAGAAAACATTTACGTTAGAATTTTATTTTAATAGAATTTTATTATTACACATATATATATATATATATATATATATATATATATATATATATATATATATATATATATATATATATATATAATATAATTATACATAGACATAATTTAACTTGACAATATTTTTGGCTCTCCTATTTAATGGAAGTTGCTACCATTACGCGAATTTTTAACAAATATACTGAAATATTTCTCTTAATGAAATATTGTTATTGACGCTCCTGGTAATTTCGAAAATCAGAACTTCGTCAATACTTTACTTTATAAAGATTCACATAACAAAATATACTGTGCATCAGATGGTTAAAGTTGACATATTTATCCATTAATGAACTTTTCATCTTTTCAACTTTTTTGTCGGTATTTTAAGGTAAAGTTGATATTAAATAACATGAAACATTGAAACCCTAGCGTAATGGATTTATCACACTATACTAATCTAGAAAATCTCTGATTATCTTTAATCGACTTTGGTGATGTGGAACCTTGTTTCTTTTTACGGGTACCTGTGTTTCTCTTCAAATAATTAATTGCACAAAAACACAATCACTTTTCCTTTACCTTTATACAAAAATAAATCACCAAATATAATGTGTTTTAAAGTTTATTAAGGAAATTAAAATATATTATTCATATTATGAAGCAGTTGCTTTGCTTTCACAATTCTTAAAATCGCTGTTGTAATATTTTTTAAAAATTAATATAAATTTTGGAAATAAGCACAATTTTTTATTTGGGAACCTTAAATAGCCAGACTGAAGTTTGTGTGTGAAGCGGTTCGTTTATAGATAAAGATTTCTGACCTTGAGTCTTGTTAAACGTGGATTTTTTTAAGCGTTTTATTTTCCTGATTTTGAATGTGCGGTAACATCTGCTTAACGAAACACAATCCACTTATAAAAACAGGATCGTCAAGCGAATTTCCGCTATGATACTCTGCCATTATGTTACCGCGAAAAATAATTATTTGTTACTCTGCCAACACGAAACCGCACATTTTTTTCTCTTCCACTTCTCAGAAATAACAGGTAATATAAAAAAGACTGCAGGAAAAAATGTGATCTTGAATTTAACCAGAACATCTGTAGGAAAGAGTTTCACATGTTTTTTAAAATCTTGCAATATTTTCCTATTACAGTATGGGATTTGAAAATGTATTGAAAATTTATTAAGAGTTTTATAATCATGTAATTACTTATAATTATACATTTTAAGATACGTATAATTCTTTAGAGAGATATGGTGTTGTTTAACCCTTTCGTTTACCTGAATCTGATACAAAGCTATTAATTTAGGTAATAAAAAAAGTTTATTATTTTAATGAGAATTCTTATACACCTATGCCTAATATGTGGCTCCAAATTTGATCCAGCTCTGGTTAACAGCTGGTAGCCTAAGAGTGAAAATTGTATGCTCCAGATTTGTTGAAGAAATGAATAACAAAATAAATTACTCTGTTTGCGTTTGATTTTTTTTCTCTTTACTTCTAATATTTTTTAACATTTTAAGGTGTGTGGTATTTCAACCACGTTTGGACTGAAGATTATCTCCTTCTTTAAGAGTGGCTTGGAAGATCAGAAAATATCGAGGAATTGGAAAAAGACGGGAATAATCACTGAATTCTTACAAGTTGCTGGGATTTCGAAACCCATTATAAACAATCGAATTATTTTGAAATTTCTAGAACGATCACGTCTAACGTATCCTTTAAAAAAGTCAATATCGTATGTCGATCCACAAGTCTCATAGAAATGAGAATAAGAGAAAGCTGTGAATTAAGAAATTACTGACTATTTTAGAAGAAAATGGCTGGATCGATGGTGTAACAGCCGATAAAGCTAATAGATTGTTTATATATTTATAGATTGTTGTAAAGGTAATAGATTATGTCTTTAGACATTAGGAAGTGATGGACAATTTTAAGAATCAGTTCAGACACAAGTTTCAAGTTAAATTCTTTTGGAGAAATATTTTGAATAATTTTGAGAAATATAGTTCTACTGATAACGTTCAAAATGGATTTGGATTCTGACACAGAGAAAATGTCATCATAGAGCATGATTTTCTTATTATCGATGTTTCCCAGAATGTTTATTGCAAAACATGAGGGAAGAGAATTTAATTTTCGAATAAATATTTTTTGGATGCATTTAATGGTAAGGAAGATAATATCAAAAATGTTGAAGTTCCAAAAGGTCTTATGATGTCCTACAAAAATGTTAGAGCATTTCATTCAGAAAATGTTTTTAGTTATCTCTTTCTATCTATGTCTATATCTTATCTATTTATGTCTGTATCTATGTCTTAGTACATTTTTATTCGAAATTTCAAAGCAATTTTCATCTATAGTAAACTGTTTAAATCTACTAAGAACTGATATTTAATGGGAAATTACTGAAGATGCAAGGTTGTTAAACGAAATGGTCTGCGTAAGTAAACAGATTTTTTAATATAAAAGTTTAAACACATCTAAATAAAGATTTTACTCATATGGTTCAAAAAGATTTAACAATAGATTTTGTAAGTAAATACCCTTATTTAGTAAAATTTGTTTTGGTATGGTACATTTCAAAATACTAATTTTCACGAAGAACGACTACGTGGCTCCGAAAAAATGATCGTGTTTCTTTCCTTAGTCTTTTCTCAGATTCTTCTTTTGATTTGATACTGCAACTTTGTTGTAGACTTCTTTTAAAATAGAAGGTTCGTAAATGTCGTAACAGGAAGCGAACGTATATAGGAATTATATGGATCAGAGAGTTAAAAGTTTACCTTGAGAGACAATCGAGCTTAAATTACAAAGTGTTCGAATACTATTTAGAGGAAGATAAAATGTTAATATCAGGGCTTCGAACCGGAACTGAACCGAAAAAAGTATCGGTTTATTTCTGTTCGATATATCTTTCAGTCATTTTGTTACTGTTACCAACTTATCAATATTTTCTAATTTAACGTCAACTTTATAATTATCATTACATGTATACTGCTTCTCGATTTCCTATTTTGATATTTGTTGAAAGAGCGTTTTCAGGTTTTAAATTTATTCACCGAGACAACAGAAGTAATCTCAGTGAAACCACGTTAGAAGATATATTAATAATTAGAGGCAATTTTCATATGTTAAATAAATAATATATTTTTTACATAATTATTGCAAGGCCAAGTGCACGATGTGAGAGTCAAACGACGAATGTGGGTAATCATGAACCTAGTTGTCAAATGCGATTTTGATAATGGATAACAATGCCAATGCTCGCCGTACCGCTCTTATCGTACCTGCTGTTTGTATCAATTCACATAGTGTACCAATTAAAAAAAGAATAAAATCGTCTAAATTTCCATAGAATTGTATTTTTTTGTTTATGATAGAATTATATTATTAGTACAAATAAAAATATACATAAAATGAAATTATTCATTTGGAACTGAAACGAAAACAGTTATTTTTGGCGGAGCGAAAACCGGAACTGAACCGAAAACCGTTATTTTTGGCGGAGCGAAAACCGGAACTGAACCGATATTAATGTTTTAGTTAAACTGGAACGAAAACTGGAACAAAAAAAATTACGGTTCGAAGCCCTGGTTAATATTGTAGGGACAGGCGAGTAATAGTGATCGGCCAGAGAGCGCCATCTAGGAAGGAGGTAAGGAGAACGTCGGAGGTGACTGTAGACTCCGGACGTGTAAGCGAGGCTCTTCGGATAGATACTTGAATTGATATAATTCTTTAGTGTAAATATTGTAACATTTGTATATATAGTTGTCCGGTAGTAGTTTGTGCTCTGTCTTAAAATAAATCTCAATGTTGAAAAAAATCAATCTACTGTTTGGATGGGAATTTATACAACTCGGTGATCTTCACAAATATAATTATAAAATTAGATTTTTGTTAACCCTTTTGCATACGAATACAACTAAAATTGTGATGTTCTTTTTCGGACGTATCAAACTTAATACTATTTAATTTGGTTCAATCGAACAGTTATGAACAAGTTGAGAACGTTTTATTTTGAAATTTGGATTATTATATAACATCTAACTCAAACATTATAATTTCTAATATTTGTCATTATATGTGTATTTATCAGCCTTAAATGTTGCCTAGCATAACATTTGCCATGTGAGGTATCTGCAGTAATGAATACTGCTCTCAATATGCTTCTTTCTAATTAACTAATTTGTGGATGCAGTTTTGTTATTGGTACTATTAAGATGTTGGGAGGATAGACATCCAAAACATTACGAACAACCTAAAATCGAAGCCATTTAGAGATCTGTACAGCATCCGCCAAAAACGAGACGAATTCTTGACGAGGTAGACTCGTCAAAGCTTACAGTGGCACATGAAATCAATGAAGATCCCACCTTGGCATTGTATATCAAGGGGTAATGTACGTGCATTTGCAGTTCTCCTCCCAAATCACTGAAACCTCTTAAGGATCTCTTTAATTTTATTTGTCAGGATTACGTTGAACAAAGGATTTACTTGCTACACAATTTATAATACATGTAAGAACAATGCACATTTTTTTAAGTAACATAAATGATTAAAAAGTGGCCATGTAAGTGAGATAAGCTGGATGCTCAGTACCGAAATATTTACCAGTAATCTTGCTAATTAATATTAGGTAGAATTTTAAAATTTAATCGTTTTCTAGTTAAAGCATTAATTCACCAACGATATACTAAACAAGTTTTCTATACATAAATATATATTTTCCTTTTTATATAAAACTATGTTAAATCATCACTTATTTACCTATGCAGTAAGAATTTTTAAAAAATCGTTTTTAAATATTGTTAGAAACGCGAGTTTATATGGCATTTGAAATTGTACGGAAACTATCTCCAATTAAATCGCAAAGCTATTGCATCCTGTTCGCTTATCACAAATTTTATCTGTTAGTGATCTAGGCAATATTTCAGTTAACATTAGGTATAAAAGCATGATGGATTGAAGATAATATAAAGTTTTCCTGTTCAGGTTAAAAGTCTTTTCTTATCGCTGCCTTGGGTTATTCTTAAGAATAATCCTGGTTCAAAAGGTTGAAAAATACACGAAGTCATACGATTATGGCTATCTTCTCAGGGAAACAAGAGGAAATCAAATTATTTTCATAAGCAGGCAAACAGCTCATGTAAAGAATCTAAATAACAGTTGCTTTTCTATAAAGTATACATATGACATTAAAACATTTAATACATTTTGACATTGTGGACGGTAGGGGGATATTTGTTTTTGCTTTTAAAATTCCTTTGTAGAATTTGTATATAAGTTTATACGAATCCTGGCATTTTATACATGTATTGTACCAAAGACCTATTTTCAAAATTGTCTCTTTGAGAAAAATTAATAATTAATGGTAAGGTTTTAATCTTTAATTCATCTGAGAATTGTGTATAGATCTGGTGAAAAATAAACTGATAATTTTTACACAATTATTATAACCAACTTTTCACTTCTTTCAAATTATCGTCAATGATTTTGGCAATGAAGTGGAGTTAAACCACAGAATGCTATTGCTTTTGTAATTTTATCAAGTTTTTTTTTTTTGTAAAAAATGATAAGATCTTAATTTTTACAATGGCACCTCCCATTACCGCAGTCAAAGAGGAATTTTTCCTGGTAGATATTATTAAGGGATATAATTTAGAGTCATAGAACAATTAGTAGGAATAATGGGTTCTTTTTATTACGAAGTTAGTTTTATGTTTGTTGGAGTCATTTCAAATACTTTAGGGCTATCATATAAACTAAAAACTGGATCTAGTAACAGTAAGTTTTTTGACATTAGGGGGATTTTTACCTATAAAATAAATACTTCTTTACTAAGAATTTTAAAATAAGGTAATAAAAAATCACATAGCTTAAATTAAAATAATATATTTTTTGTGTACAAAGTTTTATAATAACCTAATGTTAGAAACAACTGGAACCCCATCAAAAATTTAATCTATCGCTAAACATTGTGTTTATTTTAAGGTGTCATATAGATAGTGTTATATGATTGTTTAAGTTATTCTAAAATTTTTTTTTGTTAGTCAAATTAATACATTTTAATTCCACATACAGGATTTGGATTAGAAATAAAACATATTTTGTAACTAAAGAAGTTACTCTGGTTATTTTTTCCCAAATGACTCGGAAGAAGGTGCTTATTGAAATTATTCTTCCTTTACAAATATTCTGTAACTAAAGAAGTTCTTGTTTATTCTGATTATTTTTTCACAAATGACTTGGAAGAAGGCGCGTATTGAAATTATTCTTCCTTTACAGATGGAATAAAACTGTGATCGCTACGACGGGCTTGGTGTTTTCCGGGCCTTGGTACTACAATGAATCTAATATATTGAAAAATTAATACATATATTGCGGACGGCTGATCAATTGTGTATCAGTAAGCCTTAAGCTATTTAATTTACACTTAAGGTTTATTACATATTTGCATTAAAAAATAGGAGTACAATTATAAGACGACCCTACGCTTTCCATAATCAACAGTTACGCTCGCCTGCTCCACAGTAACTAAAATATCAAATGACATTCCAGAAGGGTATAAACCAAGGGGATATTTCTCCCTTCTTACAGAAAAAACACATAAATTCACATTAACAGATGGAACAACCTCAGTGGTGTTACACATAAGGTTTAGTGTGGTTTGGAGCACCATGGTCGATTTTATGCTGCACCAGGGGAATTACACCAGCATCCATTCTGAACCTTTACAGACAACCATGACAGCAATGATATTCAACAGATGAAACGACCTCAATGGTGTTAGACACGAGGTTTAGTGTAGTTTGGATCACCATTGTCGATTTTATGCTGCACAAGAGGTAATTACACCAGTATCCATTCTGAACGGTTACAAACAACGATGAAAGCAATAAGATTCAACAGATGGAACAAGCTCAATGATATTAGACAAAAAGTTTAGTTAGATTTGGAGCATCACGGTAGATTTTTTACAACACCAGAGATAATTACAACAGCACCCATTTAAACGATTACAGATAACCATAAAAAAAGTGAGATTCTAAACCGTGAATTCTGAGACCGAACGCCAACGATCTATGAATTCAGTGATCGTCTTGCTTCTATATGTACGTCAAACCTGAAAAAAACTTTGTGTATCAGTTAAAATTATTCCGGGCGAGAACTTAATAAAGTGATGGACTCTAATGTGTTAAAGAAACGATACTTCAGCAGTCCTGGGACATGAACTATCTGGTTTTTGCGAATTACACAAATTTCACTAGTAAATGATGTTACCACTAACTGTCGTTGTTAACCTACTGGCAATTATCAGTCTGCAGTTTTAAATTATAATTTTCAAAAGTATTTATAAGTATATTTTTATGAGATTGTTTAATTTTGTTATCGAAAATTACGACGATTGAACTTAAATGTTAAAATTTCGAAAAAACATACATTTTATTTTTTTAATGAAGTAATTATATTTTTAAAATTTCTTTCAAATTAATAATATGTATTTTTCACAGGAAGAATTAACAACAGAACTCTCTGGGCCAAGCCCTCTAGTTCTGATGTTACTAGTAATGGTATTTGCATTAGACTAATGAAATTGAGTTGGCATGGCATAAAATGAGTGTATTAGAGTAGGGAACTGGGGAAGAGATGAGAATAATTGCTTGAGTTTGGGCAGGAGAAATCATACGATACATAATACATTAAGTAAGACCAGTGAAGAAACTTAAGTACACATTGAAAAACAAGAATTATCTGGTCAGAAGAGAATAATACTAGGTTATCAAAGTTTTTTTTTTTTAAAAACTTAGATCGAAAAAGTACAAGCAAGAGGAGCATGAGGCACTGTGCTTTTCAAGAACAGAATAGAAATAGATATTTAGTAGAAAGTATTAATATTTATATTATGTTTATTCTGTTTTACATGATTTTCAAAATCCAGATTCCTAATCAAATGTTATTGAAAAGTAAAATAAAATTAAATAAATTTGAGACCCTCACATGCTGAACTGAAATAATTCTCATGGGAATCTGCTCTTACTCTCTCGAGCTGAGGAGTCTAAGCTACTTCGGTGCGGACTGTACCATATTTCTCAAACATACAGGTTTAAGATTATATTTGTAGATCTGGATTTATTTTCTATAAATGAATAATTGGGTTGCTTTTGGGGCGCATTTTGAATATAATTAGGCCGTAAAATTTTAAAATTACATTTCTTAAAGGCTAAACTAGGGACCCAAAGATTTTTGTTTCGTCCAAAACTATCATGATTGGGCCCTGACTGCTGTAGAGTCAGCCTAAGAGAGAGTACAACAGAGAAGAGTGAAATGCTGCTCCGAATTTTGCGTCCTTGGGATGCGCAATCCTAGCGTGACTCCACCTCAACCAACAAAAGGGAGGATTCGCGTTTGTTTTGTTCACTCTCAGCCATTTGTCACCGGGAGAGGCGTAATTAATATTTAACAGTCGCTGGGAACCTTCGAAAGATGACGCAATGCATTGCGTGACTCCCGAAATCAAACGAACTTTTTTTTCTCTTTTCATTATTTATTCGGATTTTGAAGCACTTTGATACCAAGCACCTTGTTTTGGTGCTGTCAAATATAGGACATTTGTTTTATTTATTTCTTTTACATATAGTAAAACATCCAGTCCTTCCAATTTTGTGATCGTAGTCATCAAGTTGGTGCGATTTAATTTTAAAAAGAAGCTAGCTCTTTCCTCATCGACTTAGGTACTGAAAATTAGAAATCATGGAGTCCATTGGCGATTCAATAGTACAGAACAGAATAGAAATTTATTAATTTTCTCCTGCCCCCCCCCCCCACGCCTCTCTAATACACGCATGTTATACAAACAATATATATATATATATATATATATAAAAGTATGTATGTATGTATATATATATATATGTATGTAATCCTTAAATTATAAAACTGCTGGACAAGGAAAAAGCTAAACAGCTAGCAGTAATAAAAATGCAGTCGGGCCGACATTGAAGAGAACGGCAGAGGTCTAATTAAAACTTTATTTCAGAGCTGCTAAAACGGATATCTTTACTACTTAACGACAAAGGAATTATCAAATATATATATATATATATATATATATATATATATTATATATATAATATTTATCAAAATTCATTGAAACTTACTAATATTTTCTAAAAGTCAGGAAAAGTCCAAAATTAAATAAAGAAAATAATTTAGAATATAAAATTTTGGAATTATTTCCATTTTTAGAAGGTTTTTTTTTTTTTTTTTTAGAAAAGCTGGTGGAAGTATGAAGATAATGTATATAAACAAAAAACTTCTTTTTTATGTCTGAACTAGCCATGAAAGGTAGAAACAGGATGCTGAAAATAAGCGTAAATTAGAAGAAAAAAAAGTAAATGAAATACAATGCGAGAAAAAAGGTAATAAAAGAATTAGAAAGAAAGAAAAAACTAATTAAAAAGCTGCTGAATTAGTAAAAGAAACAATAGAAAAATAACTAAATTTCTATAAAAATAAAACATTGTAAATATTAATATTTAAACCTTTTAAATTATCTGTTAGAAATAAAGGTTTAGATTATGTAAACGTTTAAATATGTTCTGTTCTCTCTTTTTTATGAATTCAAAATGCATTTACTTTTATTTGTATTTCAAGTAAAATATTTTTATTACACTTTATTACGTTTATAAAGTTATACTTTTATTACTTATATACAAGTTATTCAATTTGAAATATATTATTTTTTTTGTTTTCATAATTTATTTTGATACAATTTATTAGATTTATTTTTTTTCCTAGCAGCTTGTTATAAGTCAATTTTGTGTTAAATTCATAAAATTCTAAGAAGCCATTAGAATATACTACTTTTGCGATTATTGATAATAACTAATACCACTTTTAATTACATCCGAACTAATATTACACGTCAACGGTTGACTTTTCAAATCAATTAAATACCTTAATTTCCAATTGCTTGGCAGTGCAAAAATAATCACTTCTTATCATAATATCAGTTCAATTTTCTCTAATTCTAAGAATAGTAAAAAAATATAGCTATATAAAAATTTCAGAATAATCAATAAAAATATTATTTGTCTTAGTATTTAACACTAAATTTCATTACTAAGTTGATATTATTTTTCAAATAAAACATTTAAACTGTCTCTATAACCTAATCGCATAGTCTCCTTTGTCACTTTTTGTATTATATTTTTTTTTCATGCCTTCATCGAGACAGGTGTTATTTATAACAATATTTATACATGACATATGTCAGTATTCTCTCATACATAACTCTAAAGACGAAAAATAAAAGTAATTGAAAAAAAAATGAAAATCTCACTGGCTTCATGAACTATTGTGCTTCATCATCCATTATACTAGGACGAAAAATTTATTACTATACAGAATTTTACTTTATAATCAATATAATTAGATAAATATTAAAAATGAAGAAATATGTACACATATTTTACTACACACATAACATCTAGGGAAACTTTTTATACATTGGATGATCAGGGAAATGTCAGAAAATAACATAATTTTACACACTGATATATAATTTATTTTTCATATATTTATCCATACTATAAATCTATATAAAGTTATGAACGTTGTAATACTCAAAACTTGTTTATATAAATATAATTATATATATGTCTGTGTGTATATGCATACAAAGGAACTTTCATATAGATATATAAGCATACATACAGAACTACACACATATACGACATAAATGTAGGAATAAAAACTATATTTAAAACTCTATATTTTTTCATCAAAGCAAACTTTAGGTATTATTTATACTGTAATTCATTTTTATGATACATATTAAATTATAATTAAATTAAGTATCAAGATGAATTATTTAATCGATGATGATTATTTAATCTTTCTGAAAGTAAGTATATTGAAAGCTCTGCTTGAAATGTTTTAATTATACACATTAAATATCATTCGTAATTAAAAAATTTTAAACTATTCCTGATTTTAGAAATTTATTTAACATTGTAAAACAGAGACTAATATATAACCGGTTATATAAACATTAAGCTGAGCACCTTTATTTAATGGCATTATTTTATAATGTAAACTCCTTACTGACAGTATGAATATATGTGAATTTGTTCTTGTACTTTTAAAGTACGCTCGTAGAAAAATTAACAAAATTTAGCTTGAAATGTTTATGGAAAATTTATATATGGAGTTTGATTTCTTTTCAGAATTCCGGACTATAAATACGTTCAATTTATAAAAACTATTTGAAGTTTCCTTATCAGTCAGCAGATGGCGACACCAAAACTTCTCAGGTGAATAACCGATATGGATAGAATCTCAAGATGCTGTTTTCTTGACAGTTCACTGCACAAAGCAACTTGGAAACATCTTAATTGCGAAAAATTCTTTTCAATAAATAGCTGACAGTATGTTGACTAATTGTACTTCAAAATAATATGACTGCCTACAATTCTTACTTTCTTTATTGTGTGAATACTGCAATGAATTATTTTACATTCAACAAATTTCGATATACAATGTTATAAATTTCATTATTACTCCAAAATTTTCTTATAAATTAAATTCTACGAGAAATTTTTAAGTAATATATGTACTGTTATTTTTTTTCTGTTACAGAATTCTTAATCATCGTGTTTCTGTACCTATATTCTTAGACTATGGGTTGGTATATATTAAGAAACAATATACACACATACGAACACATATATGTATATATGTGTACTTAATTTTAAACAATGTTTGGAGGAGAGGAAGGAGCTGTACACAAATGAATATTTAAGCTTACACTAGTCTTATATAGTGACATTGTAGCAATACTTTTTGAAGATGAATGTAAGTTTATAACATTTTCACGCCTAAACTTCACTGTCTATATCCGAAAACATTTAATGACAGGTAGATTTTAAAGAATAATACATCATGTACAAAACGTTTGTGCAAAATATAGTATAAAAATATGAATACAGTATGAAGTATGAGTTTTAAAAGATGAAAGAGACTGACCATTTAAAAAAAACTTCGTAAAGAATTCTATTGATAAAATAAGTATATATATATATTTCATCCCCTTTTTTCGTATCTTAAATTTAAATTCCCTTATTAAGAAAATTTAATTAGTTTTCCTGGATTGTTATTTAATGATTTCGTAAATAGTGTAAACTTCAAAAGCTCATTGAAAATACTTATTAAAACTTATTTCAGGAGTTCATTTAGAATTAAAAAGCAAATACATAGAATCATTCTTATGCTCAGTTGCAAAGATTCATTTGTGATATAAAACTTTCACTTCGCGTTACTGAAGCGTTATACAGAGTAAATGAGCCTCGTTTTTTGTGTACGTTCTTTAGAATTAAATGAAGCATAGCTATTTTAAAGGATATATGGTGAGATAATAAAATGATACATCAAGGAAACAGTTTGCTTTTGCCCGCATGTTTAGAAGTATACCTGTAGTGAAACACTTAAAAAAATAACCAACAAAAAAATTAATGGTGGAATACATATTAAGAAACAATGCTAAATAATTTGTGTTTCTTCACAGATATGAATATTATACCTGAAATGTTTCTAATGCAATGTATGATGTATAAATATGTTCTTTGACCTTAAAATAGTAAAAGAAACTTAATGCATTTCTGCTAAAAATTTGGCTTCTTTAATTTTCATAATCATCAGTTCAACTTTTATTTATACTACAACATTTGGTAAAATTAATCCGATTACATCAGTATTCATGAAAATAAATATTAAAATTAATTATTAAAATATCATATAAAACTAATCAATACGAGCTATTTTTGATTAAAAAACGGGAAATTTTCAATTTCTAGTTTTTCAATCGAAATTGGTGATTACCAATTTAGCGTTCTGTTATGTTAAGTATTTCTATTAAGAGGTACACAATTTAACTTACATACAAATTTAATAATGAAACTAATTTATCAATTAAATTATTTTTTTTAGAATAGCTAAATTAAAAAAAATAAATGTTATATTGAGGTTTTGAAGAAATGGTCTCCGTTTCTCTTGCTTTGTTATAGAACTATGTATTTTAATTAATTCTGCAGACAGAGAAGTGGAGTATTTTTGCTCATCATAAAACTGATAATATATGAGCAGAAAAAATAAATATACACTGTCTGTCGTAAAAATACAGAATTGTCGAATGTGCTGTTCAGAGAGCAAGAGATCTTAAATCTCCAGCTTTAAATATCAGACTTTTAACTTGCATTCTTAATAAAAGCATAAAAATGTTGTATATCAAAGGCAGAAATAATGTTATATAAATAATGTTAATATATAAATATAAAAAGCACTAACATCTAAAAGAAATGATCTTTTGTTTAAATACAATATTTTTTATAGAAATTAAGTATTACAAGAACACTTATTAGAAATGTTACTAGCGCACTGCATTGAATTCAAATGCGTCACAATTTTTAACTCTACATATGCTATTTATATAGGGATTAACTAGGTATCTGTTTCCGCTTACGTTATATGCATTTTATATAAAACAATTATTGCTTCCACAATATCTTAATTAGTTTTTTTCGTTATTGATATACTATCTATAGCACGACAAAATACTTAACATTTTAAAAAGAATTACCGACAGTGAAACACTAAATTAAATCACGTTAATAGACAATAACTACGTTTTGGAATAAACACGTTAATAGAAAATAACCAAAAATTTGGGAGAGATAGGGAATGAAATAAACCTGGTAAATTTGTAAATCATAAATATATGTCCGACTGTAAAAAAGGATTTTAGACTTTAAAAGAAGAATATGACAAAAGACAAGTTTCAATGAAATAAAATAACGACTCAATTGAAAAATTTCAACTCGATAGTGAAGTGTATGGTTAGGAGATTTTTGGGGCAAAAGAAAATTTTAAATTATGACGAATTCTTTTATTTTTAAGGTCTTTTGTCCCTTTAAAATTTTTACAGATTTCGAAACTTGAGTTCAGAAGTTAGGTATCGTCAGAAGAGTTTGAACCTCTGTGGCAAAAATCTTGCTTGATCAGCCTTCTTGTACATAATTTTAAAGCTTAAAAATTAAGCTTTAAAAATATATACGAGACAGTTTGCTCCACAACAATAATTTTAGATCAAAACTGTATTCAAAAACAGAAATGTTGTAATAATTTTGATTTATTTCCATTGTTTAAATGTAAAAGAAAGAAAGCCAAGAAAGAGCTGCTAAATTAGGGCTATGGAAGACATCCAAAACTTCGAGAGGTTTTAAAAAATTGCTAGGATTCCTTACCTGCATGTGTTCATTTTCAGCGGCATCGTTGAGCGGGCTTTTGCCATGCTTGTCCAACAGTATGCGTCCACCATGTTTCAACAACCACCGCAATGTCTCTAAGTGACCCCGACTAGCTGCAAAATGAACCGGTGTCGCGCCATCATTGTCTCGAAGGTTAGGGTCAATGCCTTGTTCCTCTACCTGAAAAGCAAAATTAATACTGTTATAAAACTAATTACCAATACAAATCAGTACAAAATACACAGGCTTAGTTTTAATGGCGCCACATGTTGACGTCTCTAACAATGCACGTCGTCCAGCACATAAATGTAAGTGTAAATTGATGATTTTTGTAAATCTGTTATAATAGTCGGGTTTTACTTTTTGTAAAACTTTCGTCATCTGAACAAAATTTTGATTATATTCTGTTACATACTTAAATTACTTTGTGTTATATAATTATATCGAATTTCATTCATAGATTTTTTACGAAATTTCTATTGCAAACTTTGAAGTAAATTAAAAATACAGGATGTGTTAGTTTAATGTGTTGCAATAGCTGATATATCTTTTACTTGGTCCTATTTTCCATAATAGATACATACTAGACTAGTATATAGTCCGTCATATGACGGGATCAGTAAAAAACTTTACTGGCCGTATGTTAGTTGCCAACTTTAATTTATCTTGTCATATTACATGATAGGATGGATGGCAGAGGTTTCAATATTGACAGTGATTATTTGGTAGTATATATGAATGATATCCAAAATTTGACGAATCAATTTCAAACCGTGTGGTTATGTATAAAAATCAAATACACAAACGAACAAACTTCTTAATTTTCAGAGATATGTACCTTAAACGCTAGATATTTATTATAGCGTAAAATAGACTCCTAAACTTTTATGAAAAAATTTTTTGTTAGTACCGGTGATAAAACTTTCAGTGTAGCAAAAAATAATCAATGATTAAATTTAAAATTATCACATATGTACCTAATCTATTATTTAAACCAAATATAAAAGAAAATTATTTACGTAATATCTAAGTTCAGTGATAAAACGTATGAAAATAATGCAGAGTAGATTTAAATAATTTAAAATAAGAAATGATTAAATGAGAAGGTTAAAGGAATTACGTCATAATGCTAGAATAAATGTTATTTTTACCTATTTATTATGTGATAAAGTGATAAATCTAATCTGCTCTAAAAATGAGGCTTGATATAATGGCATTAAAAGCTCGAAAAGGGAGGTGGATTTCGAAAGTTTTAAACACGACGCTTTGAATTTTGCTAACTCTAACTCATCAAGAATCCAGTATAGATGTCTCTATCTATTCCAGGTCCAAAATTGCTGGATAAATTGCTGGAAAGACGGACAGAAAATTTTATTATATAGGGGTGTTAGCGTTAAACACTTAAATTTGGATATATTAAGCAACACATATTCTGCATGCTCAATTTCCATCCTTAAAAATAAAGCTAGAAATGTATCCAAATAATCCGTAACAAAATATACTATGACCACATTTTCTTATTTCAGAAGGAAAACAGTTTTGCATGGGCACTACCTGCTTTACAGGCAACCATGGACTGTTTTTAGAATTCATTAGAAATCTCAGAAAAAATAAAGGGTTTCAGACATTCTAAAGAAAATCGGTGGATGATAAAACTATGTTTTGACCTACCGCATGCTACTAAATACTAAAGAAAATCAAACAAAAATTTGTGAGATATTCGAGATTTGTTTCATCTGTTATAAAATTATAAAATTATTCATTTTAATTGATTACAATAAAGAATATAAAACAGTTTAGAAAAAATTAAAACTATGTTATATGACTATCTGTAAGATTTTCAAATTCTACTCGATTAGCTTAAATTTCCTACTGTGTGCAATTATTTGCATCACCAATAGAATAAATTAATCTCATTAAGATAATTTAAGAGTTATTATTAATGAGTTATTTTATTCTACTTATACTATTTTTCCTACTTTTCAAGACTGTTTGAAATCGTTATATCAAAAATATTTTTGTATTATTAAGTCATTATAAAGTGAAATTTCCATATCACTGTAATTTTAATTGTAGGTCAATATCTATATTCTATATTAAATTATAATGCAGATCGTAATATAACATTTCTTAAAATTTATAACTATCGTTTACATTTAAGATTTTTATAAACTAAGACGAATTATTTTAGAATGTTATAAGGGGTATGTATTAAAGGGGTGTTACTTTCTTACACGTCTCACGTGCTTATGTGCACAAAAACAGAAAGCCGTCACTGGCTTAGCGCGAGTTCTAATTCACATAAATATTTAAAAACAGAGAAAATTATTTTTCACAGTTCGGGATATTGCTCATAAGAGTATGTTTCGTTTCAAAGTTCTTACCATCCACTTGACACATTTTAGGATGCCCATCTGTGCTGCTGCGTGTATAGGTGCCATTCCATCCTTCGCTCTTAAGTACAACGAGCCACCCGCCACAAGTACTAGGTACTTCAGCACATCCAAGTGTCCTTCTTGAGCAGCTAAGTATACAGGGGTGACACTGTTCTCCATCTGGGTGTTAGCACTGAAATATCAAAGACGTCAACATTTTAATAATCGGTATTATCTATGATACAAAAAATGGCAAATAAATTATTTTATCATGGTTTGCTTAAAACTTGTTCCAAAAGCAAATCATAATGGAACAGGATAAATGTACTACTTTTACTTAACCAAAACAATTGTCGAGAATGTATTATAATTTGACTGCATAACAACAATTACTAGTAGTGTTTTTTTATTAATTTATCTACTAATCTCCCATCTTTAGTTAACAGAATAATTACTGTTTTATTCAAAAACACAACCAGAATACGTAGCGCTATTATGCATCAAGAATTATTAGAAAGCAATTCCAAAAAACCATTTACAAATTCACAATTAAAATTGTCTATCGGAATCTATAATTATAAACGTTAAATACCGTTCAGTGCCGTAAATAATTAATTCACAGGCACACATTTTATCGACCATCTGCTTCCCTTCCGGAATCTATGGTTTTCCACATTCAATGTTCCACTATTATGACATTTCACAGGTGGTTGGTATCATGTGAATATAAAAGTTATATAGAATTATATTATTTTTTAACTTTTTTCTAGTAGATATACGGGTGAACTAAAACTTTTGGTATTAGGAAGTTCTTCAGAATTTTTGTTCACTGTCTCAAAACATATAGCAGGCGAGGCACACTAGTTTAATTAGTATTTCCTGAATATGTATGATTAAAATATACTGCAGTCATATATTGTTAAAAGCATTCTACCTGTTTAATTATTTGCTTTTTATTTCATTGACTTTCAAAGGGATGATAACTATTTATACATTGAGTGTGGAATAAAACTTGCAAAATTGTTAATTTATAGTCCATATTTGTGCACATAGAGTTCATAAAAGTGCATAGCTTGTAAATCTGATAATTCTATTCATTTAAGGCTGTTTAATTAACAATATGTAAGTATCAGCTTGATTATATGACACTATATAAAACAAATGTTGGTTAGTTAGTATCATGTTCATTTAGAAGTCATATGAATTCTCACATAAAGATGATTGCCATTGTCTCAAGAAAGATGGCAATTAAGAGTGGGACCTCACAATTTAGAAGCAGGGTCCAAGCCTCCAGAATTAGCATGCTATCACCAAGGGAATCACCTGGGAGCTTGGAGGACATTACAACCACGAACGTATTTTATGTACCCCAACCCGTATTAATGAACACGACGAATCTTTGACCAGCTAAATCCTCGATGTCACTACACTTCGGTTACGAGATCATTCCCTTTGCCGACTGAGCTACGTGGTTCATTTTACTGATACCAAATGTATATTACAAGGTTCGGCTATTAATTTCCAGGATTGACGTAACTGTAAGAGAACGAAAAAGCCGAAAGATGGCGCTAATGATTGCATATTGAAGAGTGTTTTCTTGAGCATGTGCAGTGCAGTGCAGTGCAATCGGTGTCATTCTGAAGTAAGTGGTTCTTGGGGAAAGGCGCATTAAAACGTATCTCTTAAATTCCTGTTGTTGAAGTGAAAATGGAGCAAAGAATTAACATTTAATTTTGCTTCAAATTGGGCAAACAGCTGTGGGAAACCTACGAAATGTTAAAACAAGTTTATGGCGAGGAAGCATTATCCCGCTTAAGAACTTTTGAATGATTTAAACGCTTTCCGGACGGATGCGAAATCATCAAAGATGATCCACACACAGTTCAGCCGCAGTCCGTACGCACGCCGGAAGCAATTGAAAACTGTAACGTCACTATTAAAGAACATTCCGAAAGAGGACTTTTAAACTTTTTTCCGAAATTTGTATAGCCGAGCACAAACATGCATTACAGCTGATGGGTATTACTTTGAATCACATTAAATGGCTATGTGTTTAACCTTTTTTCTTCTGAGTTATTCCATGAGTCCTGGAAATTAATAGCCGTACCTTGTAGTTATGCACGTTTATACACAGATTAAAAAAATTTTAAAATGCCTGTATTTTACCAATTTTTATCTAAAAGTAATACTGCTATTGCACATTTTTGGCGATTCATAGGTAAAGACGTTTAAGGGTTAGTTTTATTTTGTGTACAAACACAGCCTTATTGACGAAAGGCCTTTTTAACTCTTTTCTAAAGTAACATATCGAATAAACGTAAGGAAATACAAAGTAGGATTTAAGGAAACTGCACTACGGTTAAACCTTTTAATACAAAGATTCCACATAAAATGTAACACGGACAATATTATTTGCTGAGATAAAAAAGTATATATTTAAATAAAAGCGCGTTAACTCTCGGATTTTTTTCAGCTTCCGTTACAAATGAAGAAACACAGTAAGTATCGCCCCCTACCGAGAAGAGGTGAAACAAATAGCGTGCTTATTCTAGCAATGCAAGTGAATTCGAGTCGACTCAAAGTATGCATGAGTGATCCGAATCTTCACAAAAGTGGAACATCTTGATTGTAGCTAATTTAAAGAGCCGCGAAGTTTTTTCTTGAACTCTAAGAGAATTAATTAATTACCATCAACTATATGATGCTTGACGAAATTTTTTTAAAGTCCTAATGTAATCCTACAAAAATATAGTTGCATCAATCAACAAAAAAATTCTTATTGTTAAACTCTTTGTAATAAGATAGGCTTAGATTGGTTTGGTTTAGTTGTTTAGGATCTACCATTTTTTTACACTAGGGCTAATAAAACGGATATGTTTAAAAACGTTCCGTACGGCTACGAACATGTATACCAGAAGTGGGATTAGAACCACACATTACGTTTCCAAAAGGCAGCGCTCTACCATTTTGATCATGGCTCAACGTAATGAAATAGTAACAACACAAGTTGATGTTTGTTGTTTAGGTATTTAATAGAAAAAATGAATTATAATCAATATATTTCAATAGTTTTTCAATAAACAGATATTTTATGTTGCAGTAGTGGCTTAAGTTTACACAAACCAGACACCTGTCTTAGGTGGCAAATTTTAGTGGCGGCATTTTGGTCCGACTTTATCAATCGATTTATAATTAGAAAAGTTAGAATTTTGAAATAATTAATACTTTTACAATACGTTCATAATTATAATACTAAAAGTCCTCATTTTTTTATAATTAATACATATTTCCATAGAGGAGATTTTCAAAATTTTTGCTAAGCGTTCATTCAGAAATTTAACTTTAAAACTATCATATAAAGTTTAATGTGTAAAATAGTTATTTTTGAAAATAATAGAATTACATGTCATGAATAACATAAAAACCGATTACTCAAACATTTAAATTTTATATAAGCCCATACTATTACGATTATGTAGCACGAAATATTTCCATGTCCATAAATCGAAGCTAAAAATGTAAACAACGAAAAATGTAAATAACCCCAAGTTAATGGTTATAACACCTGTTCGGGGTTTCTTGAGTCGTTACTTAAATCTATACCAATTACTTATATAAACACTACAAACATCGCTTACAGCTTCCATTTTTGGGACATATGCTAAATTATTACTGCCAGTGTTCTTCCAGGCCCATAAAAGACCATTATCACTTTATCTCTACACATTTTAGCGCCGAAAAATATCAAAGGTGCGATAAACAACTCCTTTACAAGGGTATCAACATGGCCATCTTCCAAAAAGGTGCCTAAAACAAACGAAACTTTCAAAGATTACCGATCCTTTTAAGATATCATTTAACTGAGATTACGTCACGATAACAGCTTCTATGGAGGTACACACGGCCCTTTATGAAATAACAGAACTATAAAACACAAAGGACCAAACACATAAATTGGATGAGGGGGGGAAGACAATAACATACTTGAAATCTCCCTTTCAGGGAAGCACTTTTTTCCTGCGAGATCTGACCTGGATTTTTTTTTTCTGGTCACAGTATTATTTGTTCGTTGAACTTCTGATCTTTTCTATTCTTCTCAAGAACCTGAGGTTTTTCAAAGAGGAAAAATGCAGTAAATGAACTTGGTAGTAAAAAACAAATGCCTTAATTGGTAACTGTCACGTCTTGATTTTTTTTCTTTTCATTTTGTCCTTGAAATTGGAGCGTGGATACTTCCAAACACTGAATTTATATTTAATTTAATTTTCTTTTTTTAGAATAAATTGAGTGGTATCCACTTGTTCTCCGAAAATAGGTGGCAGATGTCGTGGAAATTGCGAAAATGATATTTTTATTGCTTTATGTTTTTTTGTAAATTATACAAATAGAAGGAAAAGCAAATAACAGTGCTGTGAACGCGTAATTATATTACTATTTGCGGTTTTTCAAACAGAAAGAGTACTTGAGATGTTCCAACTAGAATAAAAAAAATTTAAAGGGATAAATGCTAAAGTTTATTATGGGAATAGAGAGACAAAATGTGATAAAACAAAACAAAAAAAAAATAATCCGAATTTTGAGAAAGTTCTTTTGTTAGTAGAATATTAAAATGTTTTCTCCGGGTAAATAAATTATTCTCATTAAGAAATTTTATTTCATGTATTTGGAGATGAAAAGAATCATATCTTAGTGCAGTAAATACGAAAAAAATAAAATATCTATATAAATGATAAAAATTGCTGTTTGAGCATCAAGCAAAAACTATAGAGTGCATAGAAATAATTTTAAAAATAAATTCTGCGGAATTAATTCCCCGATCAATTTAGGCTGTTTTTCCCTCGAAATCCGAATTCAGAATTATCATTAATCGAATAACATATATCATTGGATATTAACGGATATTATGTATCGGAAATTTCTGTTTGCGCATCACGCAAAAATTACAGAATGTATAGAAATAATTTTAAAAAAAATCCTGCGGAAATAATTCCCCGATCAATTTAGGCTATTTTTTCCCTCGAAATCCGAATTCAGAATTATTATTTATCGGATATTTTACCCGTTGTTAATACATTACATTCACTAGTGTCATTGAAAAATCGTATGGTCTAGAAGTCTTTTTAACTGAGAGAATTTGACTCGTTTTAAATGTTTTCCAAAAATTTGCAAAGTCAGCAAATTTTTAAACATATCTAAATTTAGTCACTTTTGGATTACGATTAGCTGTAAAAAATTCATCTTCACATCTAATCGCAAACAATTAATATGTCGATCTTAATTTGTTTATAATTTGTCTGAAAAGAAAATAACCCTCAAAGGTATTTTTCAAAGAACATGTGACGTCATTGACTATGTAAATCCAGAGTAAAGATTAGCTGATCTGAGGGAAGTTTTCAAATAAAAGGCAAGGAGAAGCCTAGTCTTATAATCACATGTGTTTCTTCTATATATATTGAAGAAGTTTTTTAAACTGAGATAGCTCTATGCTTTTCTTTTTTTATGCTGTACATTTTTATGTTAATTCTTACCTACCACAGACAAAGATGTTTCCTAAGAAAATTATTAAAAATTACAATTGAAGATCGTAAAAACAAATAATTGAAAAGATCCTAATTTTTCCCTTTAGTTTTTCTTTATTTATTTTCTCGTAACAAAATTATTTTTCAAGCCAGATCCATAAAATCCGGTATGAAGTTTTAACATTTAAAAATTGTAGATTAATACAAAATTTTGAAGCAAATCGGTTTACTTGAAGGGCTATTTTTGAATATTTTTCCAGAATAGAAGTTTTAAAAGTAAATTTTAAAAATCAAAAAATCCATTTAAAAAATTAATTTTTTTTAATTTTAAAGCAAATCAGTTTACTTGAAGGGCTATTTTTGAATATTTTTCCAGAATACAAGTTTTAAAAGTAAATTTTAAAAATCCAAACGTCCATTTAAAAAACCAATTTGCTTTTTTTTTATTTTAAAGCAAATCGGCTTACTTGAAGGGCTATTTTTAAAAGTAAATTTTAAAAATTCAAAAGTCCATTTAAAAAATCAATTTTTTTTTTAAATTTTAAAGCAAATCGGTTTACTTGAAGAGCTATTTTTGAATATTTTTCCAGAATACAAGTTTTAAAAGTAAATTTTGAAAATCCATTTAAAAATCAATTTGTGTTTTTTGTTTATATGAAAATGATACTGACCAGTACGCTTATACTAGATATTAATTTGTAGAAAGATACTCATGTTTCACCTAATTAGCTTTATTGCTCATGTGCATTCCTCCTTGTCAAGTAATAGCGTTTTTGTGCTAAACTTGTTGAACAATACGAATCTCACATTCTTTCCAACCAGAACTCGAGTTCCATATGATCAAAATGTTAAAACTAGTATCCTTATTTTTATTGTAAGTGAGATAAATAAAAGTAAAACAATATTAAGCAACTATTCAGCTTGAAACCCAGTGGAGACACCGTGATAAATGCAGAAATAGAAGAGAAATGCAATGTGTGCCCCGCGGCTTTTATCATGAAATTTACATTCAACATATAACGAGACCAAGTGTTTGTCAACGCCAGCGTTATTTTTTATAAATTGGTCGAGATGATACGTTTCGAATATAAAGCATCCATTTGAGACCGCATTTTGCATCTATAATGGATGCCATTGCTTGCACTTATTTTTAGCTGAAGGGATTCTCATTTTTATTCGAAACAGGACGAGGTCAGTGGTTTTATGTGTTTGTAATAAAAATAACAGGAAAGAAAAAGATAAATAAAATTATGGGATTTTAAATTTGCTATCTCCGTTTGTCGCATTAAAAAAATCTGGATTTTAGTAACTTCTCTATATTTTAAAACAACATGCTCATTTTCATTTAGAACTTTTCTTATAAAAATTTCGAAAAACCTTATAAGTGCTTGATAAGCAAAGCCAACATAAAATGAACCCTAAATTACATCTTATTTGTCTTTTTATTCATTGCTATATTTTGAAACCAAGGCTTTGCATTCTCTATATATGGGTTGGAATAATTAACTAATTCTAATTATATTTCTTATATTCAATATCTTATTTTCATAATTCTAATTCATTCTTGTAATAGTATGCTATAATTATATATTAGTTATTGAATTAAAAGAAAACGATATATTTTGAGAACGCAAGAAATGTGGCAAAATAAACATAATATTAAGTAACTGCCAAAAGCTCCTTCTGTGTTTAAAATTATTTTAGTAATTGAATTCTTTTCTAAAACATGGTTAGTTGAAGCACTATGGATTACTGTTTTGCTACATAAGGTCTACGGAAACCGGAATATACAGCTTAAAGTTGATTTCGAACGTCTACAAAGATGCATGCAAATAGTGTAATTTGAGCCTATGAAATTCGGAACTGTAGAGCAACACCTTCCATTCGGCTTTTCTAAAACATGAAGTAACTGGTTTTAACACTTAAATATTAGTGTAAGTCCATAAAATATTCTTTAGATGAATATCTGATGTATGCCGTGTACTGTTGTAGCTTGTCGCAAAGAGAAAAACTTATAAAATACTATTACGAACAGGGATTAATCAAGCCAATGAAACCTAAAATATTAGGGATAAATGCTATTTTTAAAAATTAATCTTATATAACAGGAGCCAAGCTCCTTAATCGTCTGAACAATCGTCCAAAATTTGAAATTTTTCTTGAGCCTCAATTAAATATGTATTTAAAAGGTATGCAAAAAAGGTATTTAATATTTTTTACAGAAATTATATTTATTGAATGTCATATGAAAGTTCTTCGTCCTTTAATTTTTCAAGGAAATTTTTTGAATGGTCGATGATTTTTTTGCTTTGTTTCGAATATAATTTACAAGCGTGTTACACTGTTTTCATAACATCAGGATATTTTAAATATTTTGTTACGAGATATTTTCGGTGAATTATTCAGTGAATCGGTATGAATTGTGGAATTTGAGAATCATCTCTTAAAAGCCCAATTAGACTGATTTTTTTTTACCCAGCATTGCTGGAGCTCCATCAGTTGTAATAATTTTCTTAAATATAATAACACAAAAGTGAAGAGGGAACTCGGGTACATTTATCGAGAGCCACAAATAATCCTTCAAAGAACCGCATGTGGTTCTCGAGCCGCAGGTTGGCCACCACTGTTATATAAAACAAAGTTAGATATGCGTTACGTGCCGAACGATGGCCGAATGGTTAGGGTGCTGTCCTTCGGTACCGGAGTTCGTGGGTTCGAATCCCACTGTGGTATAGATGTTCGTAGCCGTTCGGAATCGGCTTTAAGCTGTAGGTCCCGGTCTCATTAGCCCTCGTGTTGCAAAATAGTAGACCGTAGCACTCCAAACCAAACCAAAATGTGCGTTATGTTTAAAATACCTTTACAATTTTTAGGATCACTTTCAAAAGTAAACAAAAGTAGGTAATTAAATAATTATTTAATCAGTTTTTAGTGGGGTTTAATATTTAATAGGCTACCTATCATTTTTTTAGTTTAGCTTTAATTAATTTGTTTCCTATATTTAGACACTTTATTTATCATTATAGATAACGCCTAAGTGAAACTATGTGAACACAATTTTTTGGAATATAAATGAACTTACTAAATAAATAAATAACTTTTAGGAGGAATCAATTACTGAACCGTAAAACAAATTGTCCTTTAATAATCTAGATAATCTAGTTACTTTATTAGACTCATAGATAGTTCAACATATTATTTCTACTAAGCTTGATTTTATTTTGATAAAAGCATTTTCAACATAATTTAAAAAGAAACAAGTTACGTTTAACTAGATAATCTGAAAGCAGGTGCTTAAGCCCCCTTGCGTACTGTATAAATCAATAAATTTTTAGCCAGTTTGTATACTGGTTTAGTTCCCTATTTGATAATAAGTTATATTTTCTTATTTATGGTCAAATTCATTGTTTTTCTATAGAATATTATTTAGGTTATTATTTAGGTAGATGTTACATTATGAGTTGTATTTTTTTCTGGTTTGATTATTCCTACATTTTAATAAAAATAAAATATTTTACCTCTAAAAAAATAAACTTATAAAAAAATTATGTTCTTAAACCTAAAAAATCAAATCAAAATTTAATTAAGCAATGTTGTCCAAATAAAAAGTCAAAATTGTCTAGCTGTCTAAATTAGGGAAATAATAGTGCTTTATTACATACTCGAATTTATTTTAGTAGTTTCTAAAAATTATGAAACCCCTTGAAAAAAATTCTGCGTACGTAACTGACTGAGAGTAAAATTAATTAATGCTAAAGATATGAATTTTGTTGAATTACTCATAAAACACAAACGACACGTAAATAAAATCTGAAATATATTATTTCTTCCTATTTAATATTCTGCAGAAATAATTATTTCTACTAAATCATACACGGATATATTTTATAATCCTTTAGTTATATGTAAATGTAAGAGAAATGATGAATTTTTTTTATTTAAAAGTAGTATATGCTTTGAAATCCAATCACATGTTTATAATAATCTAAAAATGTTTACTTAGCCCTCGTGTGCAAAACAGTAGACCATAGCTCTCCAAATCAAAAAATGTTTACTATTAAAAAACCCACAGAAATAACAACTACAAAATTTTACCATTTGTAATGGTACAAAAAAACTATCAGATTTTGGTGTAGCGATCCCAAATGGAGTTTGAGAAAGTTTCCAACGCTTTGGGGGAAAAATCGTATTTATGGGTTGGCATCATTACTTGTGAACCGTAAAGTGTATCTACGACTGAGAGAAAGGAATTTCGTAGGTGATCGTAAATTTAATAATCTCGGAAGTTGACAGTTATGAGAAGCAAAGAAGACATAAAAAACCTGGACTCTGTTTTTAAAAGAGTTGGAAAACTTATTGCTTCACTTAAATGTAATAACCTTTTATATATATATATCCTTATCGTATGACGTAATGAGCTTTTTAAAAAACTAGGCATAGCACAGAATTGGGGTTCACCTGATGATTAGTTTGAAAACAAAGAAATAAATTTTATACATAGATGAAATGTTTATGTAGCTGGTTTTAGAATTATTATTAAATTCTAGGAATCATGCTGGAATTGTAATTTTTCGTTCACCTCATAAAGCAAGAAAAAAAAAAGCTAACTGAGAGTACATACAGCGTGGATTGAGTCTGAGAAAATAAGTGGTTAATATGTGTGTACCGAGGTATTTTCCCACGATGGTCAGGCCGAGCGATGGCCGAATGGCTAGGGTGCTGGCCTTCGAAACCAGAGTTCGTGGGTTCGAATCCACTATGGCATGGATGTTCGTAGCCATTCAGAATTGGCTTTAAGCAGTAGGTTCCAGTCTCATTATCCCTCGTGTTGCAAAAAGTAGACCGTAGCACTATAAAAGCAAACTAAACTAAAGCCATGATGGTCAGCACGTGCATGCACAGCTGTGGGAGACATTTCCAAGAAGAATTTAGATGCAATTGTTGACTTCGAGTTTGAGGGACCCCTGCGGAGAAGTTATAGATCACGGAATGGCACAAGCGTAACGGTCAAGCTCGCACAGAGATGTAACCGTGGGTTCTGGGGGCAGGGGCTAAAAATGTCAGCTTTCACAAAAGGGGCTATTTCAATGAGCCCACCTGCACTCCCGAAGGGGGTGCAGATTTGGAAAAATTTCACTAACAAGCGACTGGGAAAAAAGAAAAAGGGGCGGTTTTTTTTGCGTCGTCCGCGTTCCGTTACTCCGTTCGTCGTTCGTCGCGTCGTTCGCGCCGTCGTCGTCGCGCGTCGTTTTACCACTTCCGTTCGTTTCGTCGTTCGGCCGTCGTTACGTTTACGTTCCGCGTCCGTCGTTACGTCGTTTTTAAAACCGAGGTGAGGAGTTGGGAAAGAGAATTAAGAAAAAAAGGAGTCGAAGTCGGGATTGAAGAGTGGCTGGACTTCCAGAGAGCCCGGACCAGCAATCGAGTCCCGAAACCCGCATGCCACCATAGACGTACAGCAAAATAACGGCCGCTAAGCCAGTACCGACGCCCTTTTACGCCCTTTACATCCTGATGAAAGTCCGAGCCTGCAATATCCGGAAGTAAATAGATTTAACATATTTATGACGGTTATTTAGGCCTCAGTTAGTAATTCAATATTTTGATTAAGGAATCATGCATAACTAAAGAGAATTGCAATAATTATTGTGTGCATATGAATATAAAACATAAATAACTGCTGGTTATGTTATATGGTGATCAAGTATATCAATTTGTAAAATAGTGTACAGAATAAATGTCTTAATCTAAATATAAGGTATCATATTTTTATTGTGTTTGCCCTTTGTAAACGAACACTGGTGTTAGTGCTGTAAGTACATTACAACAATGTGGTTAGTAGATACTTCAAAATTCACTGATCCATTATTTACTTATTAGAAATTTAAGTGGATTAAACCCGAAAAGCAATTTGATATGCATGAAAGGAGAAAATAAATTCAATAAATTCCATTAGATATTCAGGCCCAATTTTTTTTCCAGCTAGGAATTTTATAAATATAAGATCTGGGTTTACTTATATTGTCAACCCTTTAACTATATTAGCCGTTTTATTCAGTCTCCTGCTTTTAATTAAAAAACAACGGTTACGATGTTTTTCTAGCTTGTTCTTTAAATATCTCAAAAAAAATGTGTAACCTACTAACGTGACTTAACCTATTAAAGTTCACGATTAATATTTCATTAGAATTTGATGGAATTAGGTTATAAATGTTATCTGTGAAACTTATAAATATAAATTACATTCCTTTGGTGGCGAGAATTTGGGGGGGGGGACTGTGAAACCATCCTCTCGTACAGAGTGAAAATAATACTTTTTAAAATTTTAATCATATTAGAAGATCAATGAATAGCTATCATTAAGATGATATAATAAACAAATAGCTAAATAATTAAGTGTTGTTTTGTGTAGGTATTATTTTAGCGTTATAAGGGAGAAAAATCGAATTCCTGATTGTTCCATCTAAAGTCATTTTGAACACTTATCTATTTTAAAGAAAAAAATTATGTATTATGTGTAATGATAGATGACAGGGTCAAAAGCGTCAAAAATCGAAAATATATATATATATATATATATTTTTTTTTTAAGTAGAATTAAAAAAAAAGAGGAAAATATTTTCAACAAGTGGTTTGGCTATGAAACGAGTGTCCCTTAAAATGTTAAAGAGAAAATTTTAGCACTAAATAATCCATAGCAAATAGTTTTCAACTTTGCGATTAATTGTGATAGTGAAAATTCGTACTTTGTCATGATTAAATATTGTATAATCTGTGCTTTTAGTTTCCTTCACACGCATTTATTGCTTTATAAAACATTTAATATTACCCTTGCAATTTTTTCAGTTACTTTCTTTTCAAGCAAATAACTTGAATTAGCTTCTTTATTCCCTGTATTAAATAATTTAATAAGTAATGTATGTAAATTAAAACAGTTTATCTTTCAATGGAATTAGATATTGAAAGAAAATAGTTATATGTTTCCTATTCTTGTGAAATAATTTATTAGAAAATTCAGTTTTTCAAACATCCTAAGTTAGTGTTAAAAATAGAAAAAGTAATAAATATTTATTTATTATGCTTATATACTGCAATGCATAAGTAGTACTTCTTTACAACTGACATGACGACTAACATGTTTTGAAGATGTACGTATAATTTTCTTAATATTACATGTAATACATCTCGTATGCATTATTATAGAAGATAATATACAATCATTAAAATCAATTATTCTTTAACAAGGATGTTGCATATGCATTTAAAATGACACAAGCTAATGTTTTGAGGAAACAGCAAAAAATACTTATAAAATAATTTTACCCATATTTTTAGGCGCTAAGAAAAATACATTCAATATTATTTTTAAATACTGAATTATTAAAATATAAGCTATTTATTTTATTCAATATTATTACTTGACTACTGCTACAAATGAGTTTCTCTACTTCATGGGATTCGAAGCTAATTTAGTATACTTTCGATGTTTTACAGAGGATTTCTTACATAATTTTACCGTGACGATAACTCAAAAATAACTCAAAAGTTTTTGGTTGTGTTACTTTAACACGCTGACATACAATGACGAGCTTAATTAAATTATATTTTTCGTAAATATCAAATTTCTTTTTATTTGATACTAAGGGGTTAATAAAAATAGTTTATAATATGTTCTGAATTTCAGCTTTCGACCTAATTTACGCTATTTAAAGTTTTAATACTCAAAGAGGATAAACCTTTACATTACTTCCCTCCCTCTATGACCATAACCTTCAATAACTTTAGTTCAGCTAGCTTAACTCAGTACCAAACAACACACATGAAATAGCGACCGACACAAACATACTCCCCCTTTTTTTTCCCTGCACAAAATCCTATTCATCGTTCTTTGATTAAAGTCCTTGCCGATTACACTTTCGACTTTCTTTTCTGTTATCATACTCGCACAAAAATGGGTATTTAAAAGGATCCCATCCGGGGCGAGAACGGTGAAAGCTGGAATAAGACTTATTTATTCGCATGATGAAAAGCTTTTTTACGTCACAATTATACTTTTCACACGGATGACCTTGGACTTCGGGAAGGGCAGATGCATTGCTGTAATATTCAGCTGACAAGAACACTACGATGCATAAAAAAATACGTCGTAGAAGCAAAAATGCAAAATATCACGATATGTGTGACATATATGCACAATACGAAGTTATAATAGCTCTTAACCTGAATAGTTCAAACATCTGTTTAATTGGTAAAAATTGCTAAAATATCTGTGAAAACATAACGCATTGCATTAAAAGACGTATTTGGTACTACCCCAGTGGTCGGCAAAGTGCGGCTCCAGAGCCGCATGTGGCTCTTTGGTTCCTTAAGTGCGGCTATGGCACAAATATCTATGGAAGGCGCAATAATATTTTCATTTAAAAAAAAACTTGGTAAGAAAAAAATTACACCTTATTTTGATAAATTAAAATTCTTCTATAAATCGAGGACATGTATAATTTTTGTTTAAGTTAAAATATAGATAGGTAATTAAAACTTTATATTGTTGTAAAAATACGTAACGAACATCGAGTTTAATTTTATTAGTTTTCGTAAACGTAAACACAAACTATGTACAAGCTACCGGCTGAAACTGTTCGTATGTTTTTGGCGTTCTCCGGTATGATAGAAAGGTACCACAAGCATGCGCGCGCATACTTTTTCTAAATTAATGGGGGGTACAAATTGGCATCACAGACCAGCAGTTGCAGTGTGAACAGTTTTGTCTTATCTACCATTAATAAATATCTTTAACCCCTTCCGGTATGATTTAATAATGAACAACTGTGCATGAAATAACCATTTAATTTTTATTTAAAAAACTTGTTTCATTTTACAATTCTTACATATTCTTAATTAAAATCCACTTTTTACATAGTGTTAAATAATATCAGAAACAGTAAAATTAAGAAAATATCAAAGCAAAACATTAATAAGGTATACAGATAATAGTCTTCTGGTACTTTTCAAAACAAAGTGCAAAGAAATTCTTAATTGTTTACACCGCCAAGTAGTCTCACTTTTAATTTGATTCTTGTAACACACACGGCATTTCTTAGTAGGTTTTCTTTTATTCTGACTCATTAATTTGGCAATGACTTGTACCAAGTAAACAATATGCAATAGTGACTTGTGATTTTCACAAGTGATAAAAGTGATACCAAATTCAGTACACTAGAAAATTTAAACTAAATTAATTATCATATTTAACAGTAACTTTAATCGCATGACGAGTGTAGCTCGTCATTGTGCGGTATGGAATGAAAAACTTATGACGAGCTAGACTCGTCATTTTACCGGAAGGGGTTAATAAATATTTATTAAATTGTTCTAATGTTCACATTTAGCTCTTTGGTTAAGTTTGCCGACCACTGTCCTACCAAAAAAAGAAAATTTCTTTTTATATTGAAGAGATATTTTTTATTGCTTAGAATTAGGAAGGATAGCAGTAATGAGGGGCTTTAGCATCTCAACTGTATTTATACTAGAAATAGCTTTTTTATACGCAGGAGTAAGAAAAATATGAAAAGTTAAGTAGAGTTAAAGTAGACTGTTTCTTACGATATGCGTATTTCACAAAAGTAAGCTTTGAGTTTACTGAAAAGTAAAAATAACGGAAAGAAAATAATATGAGTTTAAAATAAATGGTGAGTATAGTCAATTAAAGTAAACCGCGAACGTGAAAGTAAAACATGTAATATGAAAATTAAAAGTCTGGTCTTACTTTTTTTAGCAATTTTACTTACCCTTTATATACTTAACTTTCTTCTCCCTCTCCCCCATCCACAAATAGAATTTCAAAATTTTTAAGTCACCGATATAAATTAGTTTAATTCTTCAGTTATAAACTATATAACTATTTCATTCCCAGACAGCAAGTTTAGTTTGCAGCAAATTTGAAGCAGTCTGCTTTGGAAATCTGCAAAGTTGTAGCAAGTTCAGCATGACAATTCTATAAGTTTGAATCAAGACTGCAGCAATTTTTGCTTGCTTCAAGGTTGTCTTGACAAGATTGCCTCAGTTTTGCAGTAAAATAGAGTTGCAAAGGAGTGGTCGCTTTATGTCCCGTCTAACTTGCAGGAGTTTTGCTGCAATTTTGTAGCGTCAAATTTGTTATGACAAGATATTATCCAGAAAAGATCAAACTTGCTTCAAGTATGAATGCTATCTGGGTTGCTTTAAAATTTGAAAATTTTTCTAACCATTAAACGCGTTATTTGCAAGTATTCCTTTCGCCTCTTGAATGTCCCAAATTCGACAATCTGTAGCTATTTGGTTTGAACGACGCGTCAAAACATATCAGAAAGTGGAGTTCAAGAAACCCATGTTTTCCGAACTACACCGCTAGAGACGTTCTGGAAGAATCGTAGTTAAACCGAATACCAACAATAAAATCGCTGCAGAACGGGGGCGTTCACATGGTCTCGTTCGGTAGGAAAGCTTTTAGAGTTTACTTAACGTGAAAAGCATTAAATACTAAGGTTATTTGAAGGTCAGCACTATTTTCTTCCGTATGCGTGAAATTGGATTAAACGGTAGCTTATTTGATCGGCTAGCAGGAAGTAGCGAATCCAGGGATTTTCACTGTAGGTATGTAAGCGGCGTATGGGATGACCTAAAACTGTAAGCGCGAAATTTTTGTGTTCATCGCAAACATATACTCAGATACATCAAAAAGAGCTTCTTTAAGGGGTCTTAGGGGTTTAAAACTTTCAATAAAATTATAATGAATCATTTCTCTGCAATTAATTTTCAATAACTGAAAAAACAATAGCATTAATTACCGCTAGTAAAGCAAAATATATAGATCGAGATATAGAGTATACATATATGTAATACTAGCATATAGACCGTCATATGACGGAATCAGTAAAATTTTTAATTTTCCAGAATTGCTAAATGATTTATGAGATAGGTAAAAAAATGGTTTGCTTTTTAGCTGAGAATTATCTTGAAAAAAAAATTGATGAATAATTTAGATTTGTTACATATGTACGCAATCTATTATTTAAGCCAAATATTAAAGAAAATTATTTACGTAATATCTAAGTTCGGTGATAAAACGTATGAAAATAATGCAGAAGATATTTAAATAATTTAAAATAAGAAATGATTAAATTAGATGGTTAAAGAAATAACGCCATATTGATAGAATAAAAAATGTTGTTTTTACCTATATATTATGTGATAAATTTAATCGCTTGTTTTTAACCGGGGAAAATAAGGCTTGAAATAATGGCATTAAACTCTCAAAAAGGGGGAAGGGGTTGATTTCTAACATTTTAAAGACGACAGTATTTTTTTGTTTTGATATGAAGCATATT
Organism: Pardosa pseudoannulata; assembly: GCA_032207245.1. NCBI lineage: Eukaryota > Metazoa > Arthropoda > Arachnida > Araneae > Lycosidae > Pardosa > Pardosa pseudoannulata. The sequence goes on along the minus strand of CM063506.1, from coordinate 47,774,011 downwards.
TATACCGACTTATTTTAGAATTAGATCGATAGTTTAGCAGACGATAAACTTAACTCGGGTTGGATTTTGCTATCCCTAACTCATCAAGAATCCAATATGGATGCCTCTATCCATGCGAGGTCCAATTGCTTCATAAATTCTTTACATATATGTGATCTACAAGTTCTTTCACTTGCAGTTGTTTCACTCACACATAGACAAATGATAGACTATAGAAAAAATGGGGTAGCTACAGGCTTTTTGCTCAAATTTAATAATGTATTTATACAATAATTTTATTAAACAGAGTGGTTGTGTTTTGGTTTGGCTTGATGCCCTATGGCCCACTGTTCTGCTACATGAGTGCTAATGAAACCGGGACCTACTGCTTAAAGCAGATTCCGAACGGCTACAAACAACAGCGGAATTCAAACCCCAACACCGAATAGTATCGACCTAATATTCGGTCACCGTTCGGTTACCTACAGAGTGATTTTACACAGACAAATGATAGACTATAGTAGAAATGGGGTAGCTACAATTCCAAACCACAAAATTATTATATTTCTAATTTTATAATTATTCGTTTTAAATCATTTATTAAACTATATTCATAAATTTGAAGACTATTTTAATATGTAATTTTAACCCTCTAAGCGGTTTGCACGTACTATTACGCCGGTTGTCAGGTACAATTTTCGACTTCCAAAAACGCTCCGAAAATGGATGTATTGTACATTTCTGCCAGTGCTTTCCCCCATGGAGTTTTGAGGTAGGAGGGTCAGGTCGATTGTTTAGGAACTGCACCCCTCTTTGACTGACATTTATTGGCGAATACACCCCTACTTTCTGAGGCACAAAGACGCTGATAGCTTCTCATGGATTTGTTAATCTCTATTTCGAAGTATTTCGTTTGCGTAAACAGATGTATCTCTAATTGCACCACTTAAATATCTTCGATGACTTTCGTAAAAATATATAAATAATTCTCTTAAAAATATTTTTATTCGTATTTTTAGAACCCATTATTTCTTATGGGATGATCTTCTAGACTTGACGAGCTTTATGTGTATTAAAAATTAACAATCAATAATGTCTATTTATATATCTATTTATAACCGGAAGTAAAGGGACAATAACGAGGGTGGGTTTCCGTATTCGCGTATTCGACAGAGGGTGAAGTAAAACATCATAGAACACTTTGGTCACTGACACAATAAAACTTTAGCATATTTTTTGGCGACTTAATTTCCCTCTGTGTGTTCCACTCGGAGGGTTAAATTTAAAATGTTAGCCATACATTTGGAGTAACAAATTTTCTACAGCTAAACTTCAGTCAACTTTCCACTTGAGTAAGGCTTAAAATAAGTTATCTTCAAGATTTATCTTCGGTATTTGTTTCATTTCATTAATTTTTCTGAATTCTTCGTTTCAGCTTTTAACACAAATATCGTTCTAGAACAATACAAGTGTTATAATCTCTCTAAATCTCTTGGGGGTGAAAAATAATCCGACTGCTCGACATATAGGGCCTTAACCTCAAAACTCTGCAATTTTCCGACTGCCTGATTTTTGCTCCATGCGATGTTGTATTGCAAGATTACATCCATAATTTTTTTCGGGAAAGGATTATACTATTATCTGTTAAAAATAGTTTAAAAATCTATAATACACTTATTAACATTAATGATGGGTATTCTAAGAAAAGTTATTGTACTCTATCAAACTATTAATCTACGATTCAATAACTGAAAAGTCAGGTGACTTGGAATAGATAAAAATAATGTCGCCAAAAATATCCTCTAATTACTAAACATGGAAATATATCGTCTTTTTTTCCCATACACTGTATAAAATGTGATTTTTTTGTCTATACTCTGTATTGAAAAGCTTTAATTTACTATGAATTTTAAGCAAAGTAAACAACAAAAAAATGTGTTTTTTTTAATTCCGTTTACTTTACATTACATTTATTTCATTTATAGAAAGAAGCTAAATTTTGCAATGTCTAGACAATTTTGACAAGATGGCAATATTCTTGATGACATTTGTACATATTCTAGCCAGTGGGACAGCAAAGGGGGATTGGGGTTATGACCCCTATTATGGGTGTAAGTACCGGGTGGCCATAATTAAACTGACAGTGCACACAGTGTTCTGTAGCGCGATCTGTTTGAGAGAATGACGCCACACTTTGTAGGAAGATTAAACAAGACGGGGGCAAAGGATTCCGCGAAAAAACAAATTAGTTCCAAAAGTCACCGCTAGAGGAATATTTGGGGCTGTGTAATAGAAAATAGAGTGTTAACAAATGCAAATAAATACGGAAATTAATTTGTTAACTGTGCCAATGGATGTAACGTGAAATTTGAATAATGCACTTCTTCTTCTGCCCAGCGTACGTGATATTGCAGATCAGGAGACTTTATCGATGTTTATGTAGATTTTACGTTTTTTTAAAAGTGTTGCCATATTGCACTTGAACTAAATCAAAAAATGTGCATAATAAAAGGTAATTTTATTCCGTATTAATTTGCTGCATTTGTTAACACCCTATTTTCTATAACACAGCGCCAAATATTCCCCTAGCGGCGACTTTTGGAACTATTTTTTTTTTCGGAATCCTTCGTACGCCGTCTTGTTTAATCTTCCTTAAAAATGTGGCGTCATTCTCGCAAATAGATCGAGCTACAGAACACTGTGAGCACTATCAGGTTAAATATGGCCACCTGGTATATATGTAAAGATTACTATATTAATTTTGAAATATGAGTTGAAGGGGGAGAACTCCCATGAAAATTTTTTTCCTACGTTTCCAGGTCAAGTGACAGTCACTTCCATTACACATTTTCGTTCATCAATTTTCCTAATGCAATTGAGCTTAAAAATGACATAGTCCTTAATACTTTAAGTATGTGCCCCTACCCAAGAAGCTATTGTTATATTGTTACAAGAAAAGTGAATGTTTTAGGAGTGTTGAGCAAAATGGCGAAGTGAAATGCGTTATTTAGGTTGATAAATGGAATAAGTAAAAACACATAAAGAAGCATCTAAGAAAGAAAACATAAAACGGTGTATTAAAATCGTATTAAATCTGTCTAAAATTTTGCCAATATTGAAGTATGTTCTCAAATTAAGATTTTTCTTGGTTACGACACTGTTCTAGTGTATACAGGAAAATCCTACAGCAGTTAATATATTTTAATTTTGAAATTGTACATATAAAATTTTTTTATACTTCCCATATTCTATCATCCATAATTAGTAGAATGTATTATCTAGGGAGGCTTAATTTATATATTATACAGCTATAATATAGATATCCTAGAGATGGTATCTTTTATAAATGATATAGATATCACAGATATTTGCCCCATTAATAAGACTTAACTAACCGCAAACCTCAAAAAGTGTACAGATACAATGTTAATGGGAAATAAAACATTTTTAAGGTATTAGCAAATAAATATTTAAAAATTCTACTGATGTTATGTCATAGTACAACTATAGTAGAAATCTTTCGTAGTAGAAATTTTGTATCAATTAGAAATCTTACCAAAATACAAATATTATTTTAAAATTCTAAAATATAATTTATTGATCTGGACCCTTTTTTCTTATATTGGAAGAAGATTAAATAAAAAATATTAAAAAAATTTACATAAAAAAAGTGTTAAGCCAAATATTTTTTTTCTAAATTTAACACGTTGAATGACACGGCAATTTTCAGAAATCTGGCCTAAAACGACTATTTGAATTAATCACATTATGTTATTAAAATGTCTAATTTGAGGACAAAAATTCAACAAAGTCCTGAATTATTTATTTTCCAAGAACATTTATTTTTTGTTCTTTTCCTAGAAGTCATCTATCGATATTAGCACTGATATATTAGAAGTTTATTCGTAGCTGCACAAAAATGGCAAGTAAACACAGTACGAGATAACTCGTAGTTGGCGTCCTAGAAAAGAACGCAATCTACGAGTCATCTCGTAGTTGGAACTCAACGTTTTAAGATATTTGCCTCAGATTAAGAATTGCCTTAAGTCCTTGATACAATGATGAGTTAGGAACGTCATTCATTTCATATACCGCTATAGGTTTTGACAAATATTACCTCGTCAAGAACTATTTACAGCTTATATCAGGAAGTATATTATGATTACTCAGTTGATTCTGGTTCATTTACAATGTTCAAGATGCCGACCCACGTAATAAATCAATTAATCAAAGCCAGTAAAAAATCTGTACTAATTTTACAGACATTTGATAGAAATTTTGTCCTAAACTTTAAATGCTTTCCATGTCTAAGCTTTAATTAGAATCGAATATGATTTATTGGGAGCATAATAGTAAATTATTTCATCCTAGAAGACTTGAACAAACTCAAAAAAGCCGACTCAGAATTGCCGAGAGCATCAGCGCTAGCAGTAACAGCTTGTGTTAAAAATGAAGAATCAGCAATTGGAGATGATGAGAAATTTGACAGCTCGGGTTGTACTATTTTTCAAAAAATGTAGAGCACGAGTGAACAAGATAATAGAATAATAGAGATGTAACTTCATAGGAAAAAGATGAGCGTGAAACTGAATGGTATTACATGAATGAAGGAAATTGTAATACATCAGTACTCGAAATTTTCGAAATACGTAAAATCATTTCTCATGATCATCAATAAAAGCGAAAGCTAAACTCAAATGTTTCGGTGAAACTTCAATCAAGACACCTAATTACTGTTAAAAAAAGTAAAGAATTAAGATAACAGCATTTTAAAATATATTTTTAAAAATTCCGGTGATGGACCAGTGTGCTGAATTAATATGAAGGACAAGAGGTGAAGGAAATATATTTATAACAAAGGAGAAACTTTGTAGCTAGTGGTAATGAAACTAAGAACTATGAGTTTGTATATTAATAAGGTTTTGGCTTATTGAGTCGTGACCTCTGCTATAAAATCCGCACGTACTTTTGATAAAAACATTACGCTACATGATTCTCAATAAAAGCGTGATCTCTTCCATGACTACGCAACAGGGTTTTAGCATGGAATTTTGTTTTCAATGGGAGCCATTAAAGTTCAAGTTTGAAGGATGAATACTTGATTGCAACTCAATACACAAGCAGAATAAATCATTGGAGAGATTGTAGTGAAATGGAACAGTACTTTGTATCTGACTTCAATAAACACATTTAAAGCTGCTTATAAGATTAATATTTGAAGATAAATGTTTTCAATATTATATTAAAGGTAACTAATAGGTAAAATCTGGAAATGTTATCAGTTAAACGATAGTTTTTAAAAACAATTTAGAATAAAATAGAGGAGAATAAAGCTGCTCTTAATTTATGTTTAGCTCATTAACGGTAATGAATTTATATAATAACATATCAGTCTGGGTTATGTATAATAGAATACTACAGTGGACTCCGCTTAATGTGATCGCGGTTAATGTTATCAATCGCTTATTGTTATCGAAATCACTTGGTCCCGATTTTCTCTATTCATTTGTAAGTTAAAATTATCGTTTTATGTGATCGTTGCATCGGTTAATGGGATCAGTTTTCGAACCTCGTTTTAACTGGCTAAGGAATATTCACAATATATTCAGAAGGAACACATTCTTTTCTTTCCCTTCGCTGTTGTTTGAATTTCCTAGAATTCTCTTCTTCGACCTGTTGAAATGGGGAATGACAAAGGAGTGGGAATTTACACGTTCCTGGAATTTTTCAGCAATACGCACACCCTGCTGATGGTCAATGATTGTGAGATAAGCTGAAGGCAACATATTATTATCGGAACTGTGAAGGAGCGCATTCACATTTTATGCCTTGTTCGTTTACATGCAGCTTGCCGATATGGAAGCCAGAAAGCGAAATGATTTAACATTAAAACAAAAGATCGAAATTTTAAGTCGTTATGACAGGTTGATTATGATTACGAACAATTTATCAATGAGATTCTTAGAAATAATTGTAGACAGTCAACAATTGATCAATTTTTTTAATTATGTATACAATTCTTATGTTTTAAAGGATAATATACAGTACATAAATATAAGGTGTTTTTTTTTCATTTTCTCTTGAAATTTAGTAGGTGGAAATTAAAGAGGGGGGAATTTATCTAATTTTGCATATCGTTTATTGTTATCAATCGATTATTGCTAATAAAATCACGCTGTCGCAAACTCCTCACATTAAGCGGGGAACACTGTATTAAAACATTTTTTAATTAAATTGGACACATTCTTCTCTTACATTGAACACATTTCATCTCTGGCCTATAGAATTATTTATCCCTTTCTTGTTCAGCACCAAAAAAACAAAAAAAATGGTGATCTAAATGACAAAATTATAAATAACAGCGGATACCTGAAAATTTGGTACGTTATTTATACGACTCTCATCTACCTTAGTCGAAAAGCAAAACTCGTTTCGTTAAAACATATGAATTCTGCAAACCATTTTTTAGTTGTCCCTAAAAATAAGGGCTCTAAGCATTAATGAATTAGAATATACTAACTAAAGCTTTTTTTTTAGAAAAAGATTATTTTACTGAAAATAATAAGTGAGAAAATCTTTATAGTTTTCTCTCTGCCTTTTTGCTTCTTTGAATTATTGCCATAAACCTGGTTTAGTGTTTCATAAGTATTTCTTTTTATTTTATTACTTAAATTTTATTATATATGTTATATTACTTAAAAAGAGATTAATTTGTGATATATTAAGCTATTTTGAAATAATTGTAATTAACAGATTTCAGACATGCGAATCTAATAATTCCACAAATTTCTAATACGAAGTAACATGTAAGTTATAATAAATATTTTAGTACCAAATTGTACTACCTTTATATCTCTTTAGATAGGTTTATTAGCAATTCAAAAGAAATTATACAAAAATTTAGAATTATCAAATAAAACTGCGAAAGCAAGTAGAGTGCAGTTTATGGGTACATTCTATTACGTTTGTTTGGTAGCATAACAATTTTAATAAACTTAAAATATATGACGTATATATTTTATAAATTGTTTTTTAAATCCTTAGTAAATTGTATGGAGTAATCATGTAAACATAATAGTAAGCTTTTATGTATTGAAATAATTTAAGAATCTACTGTGAAGCACTATTTATAGGAGGCGGCTAAATACTGTCTTGTACGTAGGTGGTTAGTATTCCAGAATCTTCCTTGAGTGTGTGTGTACACACTCAAGCCTGGTCAGGTGTACACACACATACATATATCTATATCTATATATATATATATCTATATATCTATCTATCTATCTATCTATCTATCTATCTATATATATATATATATCTATATATATATATCTATATATATATATATATACTATATATATATATATATATATATATCTATATATATATATATATATATATATATATATATATATATATATATATATATATATATATATCTATATATATATATCTATATATATATATATATATATCTATATCTATATATATATATATATATATATATATATATATCTATATATATCTATATATCTATATCTATCTATCTATCTATCTATCTATATATATATATATATATATATACATACATACATAAAAATGTGTGTGTATGCGTAAACAGGACCAGTGTTAAATAGGTGTGTAGTGCGTGTATGAACGCAGCGCCCAACAGAATATCTCTAGGTATACGCATTGATAGGGGGCTGCCAGATACTACTTTGTACGCAAGCGGCTAACAGTTCAGAACCAGCTCTGTGTGTGTGTGTACATATCTATGTTTATATAAATGTACATGTACCTATATATAAATATGCACTTGCATTCATTATTGTACATTATCTTTTATATTCTGTTTAATGAAGTGTATACTATTTACTTCAAGGTAAAAACTTTCGCATGGAATTTTTAAGTACATTTGATGAGTTTTCATACAGCTGAATGTTTAATATCACCAGTGGGAAGGCTCAGAAAAATATATTCCATATCTACACAGAATCACATCAAATATGCGACATTCAGATCGTCTGGGTACAAAAAAGTTATTCATATATTTCATAAAGTTATACATTTGAAATGGAAATAAATGCAATTCTAAAATTACGGCAATTTAGTTCCAACAACAAACACTATAAGTGGAAGCCAGGACAAGTTTCTAGCAATCCTTATCACCATCAGCAGGTTTTCCGTTTATGAAAACAGCTAGCGGAGGCGCTTTCCCAAGAAGTGGCGAGATATGAAAGACAATTTCCGAAATTTTTGCACCTACAGAATTTTTACGGTTCAGCGCGCTCTTAACAAGTTTTTAAAGAAACAGCCATAAAACTCTAGATTTTCCTACCGTAAGGTAACAACTGCTGCCGAAATAAATAACATAATAGCGGCTGTTAAAAAAAAAAAGCGTTGCTTCGGAACCATCAGCGATAAGGGTGCGCGGTTCTGGAGTCGAAAGCCGTATGCAGAACTGTTTCCATGTCAGTGGGCAAACACAAAAATTCGATGTCTGCTTACGAGTTATTGCCGACAGCATTTGTAACCCGAATGGGATTTGAGGAAATTGGAAATCGAAGGTTTGGTTATTTTTTCCGAGTAAGATGTTACAAGTTGTTGTAGAATATGTAATTGCTACTTTTGCAGGAATAACAATTTGAAATTCAGAATGTAAATGTTTAGAATTTTAATTTCTTGTAGGAACAAACGCAAAAGTAACTAAACAGCCTGCAAAAACATTCTTTCAGGAAATATTTTTACTGGTTTATAAGAGATAATTTTGTTTACTGTACCCATTCTTGTTTGTTATTTTCAAATATTCAGAACATAGATCTTTTCTTTTCAGAATATACAAATTTTTCCTCAAAAGATATACTAATTTTATAAGAATTATGAGTACTAGTTACTAATCCCCAAAGGAAACCAAACTTACAAGTCCAAATACCTCGTGCAAAGAGAAATCCAAACACATATTAAAATATGTGAGCAGCTAAAGCCTTAGTAGCTATACACTCAATGTAGGTCTTAGAAAAATTTTGCCCTTAAGCGATAGGCCCTTTAAGTATCCATTATCCAAACGTGAATTGCAAGTCTACTGCCTACTCTAGCTTCCAAAAATTAAGGCACTTCCAGGTCATTCTTCTTAATACCACTCATGCACTGGAAAGGATTAAAAGAAACAGCAATTGTATTATTGTTCTCAGAGAATATTTCATTCTGAGCATCAAATATATCTGATACTGGAGTGTTTAAAGACGGCGACTTAACCAGAGTATTCCCTATCTCTTGTTAGAAAGCTTTATTAAATCTAAATTGCATTTGTCTATTTTATTTATGGCCATTTGATATATTTCCATATTAAATACATGCTAAAATAATTAAAATCTCTCGAGGTACATTATTTTTCTGATAGCGTTATGATTGTGTTTTCAGATATAATTTTTTCTTCTTTTTGCGCATATTTACTTAATTTTTATTACCTTTTTGTTTGGCCCATTTTTTTCATTTGCAATTCAATTGCGTCATCTTATTAAAACAATTTTAAAAGCCAATCTTATTTCGTTATTAACAGCGTTATCGTTTGAATACATTTACAGCCTTTATGTCCCTTAAGCCGTATTTTTATTAGTTCTCTTTAAAAGACCTAGAAAATATTCATAAATCAAACAAATAATATTGTATCTACCATAATAAGTGCAATATTTTCTTTTTCAATTCTTACTTTCATGAATTCTACCACAGGCCGCCATTTGGCCATTCTTGTGCTTAGAGTACAGAAATTTTAACTGCTTTTCCTTGATCGTATTTCGCTGACTGTGAGTTAAGCGCAACAGCAAGTTAACTGCCTATACCAGGGGTGGCTAACTTGTGGATCGCGAGCCACATGTGGCTCTTTGAAGGATTATTTGTGGCTCTCGATAAATGTATCCGAGTTCCCTTTTCATTTTTGTGTTATTATTACAACTGATGGAGCTCCAGCAATGCTGGGTAAAAAAATCGGTCTTATTGGGCTTTTAAGAAATGATTCTCAAATTCCACAATTTATACCGATTCACTGCATAATTCACGAGTGCATCATGTTACAAAATATTTAAAATATCCTGATGTTATGAAAACAGTGTAACACATTGTAAATTACATTCGCACCAAAGCAAAAAAATCATCGACAATTCAAAAATTTCCTTGAAAAATTAAAGGACGAAGAACTTTCAAATGACATTCAATAAATATAATTTCTGTAAAAAAAATTTTAATACCTTTTTGCATACCTTTTAAATACGTATTTAATTGCGGCTCGTGAAAAATTTTAAATTTTGAAAAATGGTTTGACCACCCCTGGTCTATACAGAGTAAATCGGTGAACGTGGAGGATTACGAATGAAATTGGAACCCTACATTAACAAATTTTTAAAATTAATATTATCTTCAACCATCTGATTTTATTTCTTATCGATTTTATGTTTATTTTTAAATTCAAAATAAACAATTTTTTACTACATTTTTGCCATTTTAATTAATGTCTTTTTTTTCGTGATTCATAATAGATAGGTGGTAAATAGACATAGGTAATATGCAGCAATATTTTAATGCTTGGTGTAATTAACTATTATGGAAGAGAAGAGGCGTTCTAAATTTGTTAATTGTAAAGGTGTGGGAGAAGTCTAGAAAAGAATGAAAACCACTGCTTGAGATTATACTTCATAATGGAAATTAAATTAAAAGGAATGTATTTTTCGTTTTTTGATAAATAAGTAATTAATTTGGCGGAATTGCTTATATTGTTTGTGTAATTCAAATTAAAAACTAATTTGAATTCTGAATTGCATATAAATTTCATTTGGGGAACCTAATTACTCAGACCAAAGACCAGGCATAAAGCGATTAATCTAGAATACCATTTTAAGTACAATTCCCAGAGGGATATTTATCTTCGAATTTCATATCATAAGTACGCCAGGGAGTCAAAGTATTTCATTAGCCATCGGTCACAGCCGAATGATCGTTCTCAATGAACTGGACAGATCCTGTTGCTGAAATGTGTCGTTCACATAAAGTTCATTACCAAGCTTTCATTCATGTGATTCATACAGCAGCCGTTTCTTCCTAGGCTTGACGTAACGTGGCCAACAGCGATCGGAGGGGAAGACAACCCGACAAACGTCTCTGTGCTTTCCCACTTAGCGGTAACCGCTTCACTAAACCTTTTCTCGCAAATATCGGAACAGGGGAAATTCAAGCGGCACATTGTGTCGAAAACTCAAAGCAAAATCTCTCTTATCCCTTTTCCGCTATATTCTTCTGCCTGCGGCGAAACTCGCTCACAAAGCATTACCGAAGTTATGAGCGACCTGGCAGAACACTGAAATCGGCAAAATAGAAGCCAGAACTTTCCCGGACATGCTACTTTATTTTTTGTATGTGCCGAAATATAAGAACTAATTCCGACTTATCCATGACTCAACACAAAATGTTGTGCACTTTGAGCACGCGTTAGAATATACAGAGCTGCACTAAAAAAGAAGAAAAGCATAATTTCTGTTCCTTCCCCCATAGAGATATGGGTTTGCATTTAACCCTTTAAAGGTCACCTATATAAACTCTTTAGAATTTAATGAAATTAGTTTATAAATATTACCTATGAACTTTATAAATGCAATTTGTAATAAAACTTTTCTTTACAATCCTTAGAGGGGTTTCCATTAGATTATACCGTAAGAGGTTTGGTTCGGTTTGGAGTGCTACGGTCTACTTTTTGCAACACGAGGGCTAATGAGACCGGGACCTACAGCTTAAAGCCGAACACACGAACTCTGATATCGAAGGCCAGCACCCTAACCAATCGGCCATCGTTCGGCTACCGTAAGAGGAATTGAGGGGGGGAGGGTTAACTGACAAATCCATCCCGTTGTACAGCGTGATACTTTTTTAAAATTTTAATTATGTTGGAAGAACAATGAATGGCTGTTCTTAAAAGGCAAAATAAATAGTTTAACAGTTTATAAGTGTTGTTCGAATAGATATTTTTGTTCGGGACCATAAGTGACAAAAATCGAATTCCTAACTTTCCAGGTACAGCAAATTTAAATGTATGTATTTCAAAAGAAAAAAAATAAATTGAATGTAGTATTATCATTTATTGTAAGTTTTAAATGTCGAAAAAAATTAACAGAAGGTTTTGCTGCAAAACCACTGTCCGCTAAAGGGTTAAATTACTTCAGTAAAGGACTAAATTATTTTTCCAGTTTTAATCCCACTTTATGATGGATGAAAAGAGTCATTCAGATACAGCAATAATTTCCGCCTTCCCAAGAATAAAATCATTAATTTGCTTTTCTTACCATAGTCTCAACACCAGTTCTCACGAAAGTTTGGCATTTCATATAGGTTCTCGAATTTGTTTCTTTAAAAAATGGCGTTTTTCATGTCCAGGTACGAAAAAGTTAATTTTCATTAGAGTAGCGAAATTCCGATTTTGGGTGATACATAGTCCAAACGGCTTTCATCTGGCCGCTTCTGGACAATGTAGCCTACGGTCAATGCATCGACCTCTTTGTCGGCCATGATTTTTTCAATTTCAGGATTTCGGACATGATAAATGAGATTTCAAGAACAGCTTACGGCTATCTTCTTTAATTTTGTGCGTGATTTTGATATCTGCTTAATGTGGGTTTGTACCTTTTATATCCTCCCATTAATGTTAACCTGAGGTAAAATATAAAAACTGCTTAAAAAATTACCCACTGTAATAGAACAGTACATTCCATTGAATTCTATCTTTTCCTTTTTTAAAAACACAGAGAAAAATATATTTAATTTTAAGTTATTTGTGAGTAATTTTGGAGTACTCTTTTTCAAACTCAAACATGTACAGCTATAAAGTAAAAAAAGAAAAGATAGCACAGTAGAAAATTTGTTATTTTATCACGTGGTATACTTTTTTAAAGGAGTTCTTAGAATGCGAATCATTTAGGGGGAATTTTATTTTTATCTCATAGATTAACATAAAGCGAGGAAAATCCAATATGGAAGAAATAGACCTATATTAAAGGTGTAACCTTTGCCGTGTGTAATCTCAGCAAATCAATTAAGGACTGATATATTTCTTAATATCACGTGAGTAAAAATTTTAGGCATTGTATACGTAATGCCAGAAAATTAATGGGATCAATTATTAATTTTGAAATAAAAAATATAATATGCAGACAGAGTTTTATTGCAGCAATATAATAAGCTCACCTTGAAAATTTGAATACGATATGAGCAAGTTTTTTTTTTCAGCATGCGGACAATTTTAAAAATACCATTTTGAGTTAAAAGCTTCTAAAGTTAAAACGGTACATATTTTCGTTAAAATAATGGTTTTTATGAGGTTTAATAATTTTTTAACCCTTTATATTGTGAATTAATTTACCATCAACTTTCTTACTGCATTTTTGCATCATTAGATAAGTTTGAATGGAGAATAATCATAGAAAAAAGAAAATAAATTTTTATAGTATTTTAGTAGTTAATTTTGCAGCTGGTACTTTATAGTACCGACATATATTTTTGACTCTATGGTAAAAAATAAAACATTAAATTGTGAATAAAACAAGTGAAATGCTTATTTGCGAAGTATAGAAGTCTCTAAAAATAATAGTACCAAATAACTGGTAATAAACCACTAAATTTACTGAATTGAACAACACGTGTATCAACTCTACCACAAAATGATCTTCGAATTCAGCACGCCAATTATAAAATCCCTACTATCCGAATAAAAGGGTTTCCTGATTGGTGCTGTCATTTCTTTTCTGCTGTAGGAACAGCATCGTTTATGTCCTTGTGAGTACCGTCAGGAAAAACGGAATATATAGGTGTTTGATTGAAGCGGTACTTATAAGTACCGTCAGGATTAAAAGGATTAACTGAGCTTGTTTTAAAAGATAAAGGTATGATTAAGCATTCTAAAAATGTAAATTAATAGATCTTTATCGAATTAAGAATTTAAAACTGATAGCGTCTTAAAATTATTAAAGTTAGAAATTATAATTCTACAGTGTCATTTTTATCATCAATAAAAGCTATCCATTTTACTTACATAAAAACTAGTCTTTAGATAATTACGATAATTCTACTTTATAAATGGTTATTTAGTTTATGTATCTTTAATTGTAATCCTACAAATATCATAGGAATTATTTTAGTTTGATTTTAATCTCGATATAAATCAGGTATTATAAATAAACTCCATGACAGAAAACTGTATAAAGTCTTCTTATCAGAACCTTATCTTAAAAATGACAAACTATTGTGATAAATATAAACCTTCTTCACAACGCTTTAGTTGTAAAAAATAACAAGAGGTAAAATAACTAAGGATCTGATATCAAACCGTTTCGCAAGCTTTAAAAATTACGATTTACAAATTGCGGAAGACCTGTTTTACAGCATGCAATCTGATCATATTAAATCAAGGTATTACACACTTAGGCTATTTTAAACGCAGTTGCGTAAGTCGACGATAATAAAAAGTAATTAAACGGATCAGCGAAATCAGTGATTGATGATAGAAAATATTTCTCTTCAATAGTTTTGAAACGATATCTCTATGTAATGTATAGAAATAAGGAATGTTTATATCCTTCATATGATTAATGGAATTGAAACGGATGTTTCTGGTCTATTTGGCTGAATTTTAGATATCCGGAACCCGATATATCGATGCTAGAGACTAAGTTATCTGGCAATGAATTTTGAAAATGGAAATTCGAAGTAAATTCTCTCAGTAAAAAAACGGATTGTGGAAATCGAATGGATTATTATGATCTACACATTTTAAATTAAAAATAATTTAGATAGATAAATGATTCAAAATAGATAGAATATACAGGAGAATATCTGGCTTCAGTATGAGTTTGGTTTAGTTTGGAGAGCTACAATCTACACTTTTTTTTTTTTTTGCAACACGGGGAGTAATGGGACTGAGACATAGTTTTAAAGTTTACTATGAACATTCATACCACCAACAGGATTCGAACTTGCGTGCTCCAGTACCGAAGATGAGCTCCCTATCTATTCAGCCATAGTTAATCTACCGGGTGCAATATTTCTTCCAGTATTGTAAAATGCCAAGCAGAATATTGCATTTTCATATAGTTTATATGATATACAGTTCATATTTCATATAATTCAAATGATTAGTAGAATTGAATCGGATGTTTCTGGCATATTTGGAATTTTAGATATCCGGAACCCAGTTCGTATATCTATGCTAGAGAATATGATATCCGGCAATGAATTTTGAAAATGGAAATTTGAAGTAAATTCTCTCAGTAACAAATTGGATTGTGGAAATTGAATGGATTATAATGATCTAAATATTTTAAATTAAAATAGTTTAGAGAGATAAGTGATTCAAAATAGATGTAATATACAGGAGAATATCTGTCATCAGTATGAGTTTGGTTTAATTTGGAACTCTACAATCTACACTTTCTTTGCAACACGGAGAGTAATGGGACTGAGACATACTTTTAAAGTTTATACGAACGGCCACGAACATCCATACCACCAACAGGATTCGAACTTGTGTACTCCAGTACCGAAGAGACGCTCCCAATCTATTCAGCCATAGTTCGGCTACCGGGTGCAATAATTCTTCCAGTATTTTAAAATGCCAAGCAGAATATTGCATTTTCATATAGTTCAGATGAAATATAGTTCATATATCATATAATGCACATGATTAGTAGAATTGAATCGGATGTTTCTGGCCTATTTGGCTGAATTTTAGATATCCGGAACCCTCCGCATATCGATGCTAGAGACTAAGATATCTGGCAGTGAATTTTGAAAATAGAAATTCGAAGTAAATTGTCTCAGTAACAAATTGGAATGTGGAAATTGAATGGGTTATGGTCTAAATATTTTAAATTAAAAATAATTTAGACAGATAAGTGATTCAAAATAGATATAATATACAGGAGGATATCTGGCATCAGTATGATTCTGGTTTAGTTTGTAGCGCTACAACCTACACTTTTTTGCAACAAGGTGAGTAATGGGACTGAGACATACATTTAAAGTTCACTACGAACAGCCACAAACATTCATACCATGAACGGGATTCGAACTTGCGTACTTCAGTACCGAAGAGGAGCTCCCTATCTATTCAACCATAGTTCGGCTACCGGGTACAATAATCCTTACAGTATCGTTAATTCCCAAGAAGAATATTGCATTTTCTTTAGCAATATCAGGAACATATATATTTTCATTATTTTTGTATATATAAAAATCGATGCAAGAAATATTATTTTACCCTGACTTTAGTTGCTTTGACTTCATAAGCAAAGATAAATATTGCACATAGAACTGAAAAATAGAATTATTCGCCCACTTTAGCTCAGATATTTGTTCAGCGAACAAAATGACCAAAATCGGTCTTTCTAAATATATACATTTATAGCTTTCATGTTAATGAGTAAAACCAAATGATACTTTAAAACATATTCTTTATTAACAATAGGAAATATCAGGAAATATAGGAAACAAGGAATTAATAAGAAAAATATGAGACACTGAATTCAGTTTGCGAGTATAGTGATGCCTTCCAAGTTTCTAGTGTTAACTTTTTAACACATTGTATGCGGGACACGTACTAGTACGTTTTCTAAAGATTGATACTTGAGCGCTGGTCTCGTACTAGTACGGGTTAGTGTAACAACGTGGTTTGTTTTTGGGTACAAAAATAACGGTATATACAGAAAAACGAAGCCGAATGTTCTTGTCTAATACATAGATTCTGGAAAAATTTAGACAAATAAACTTAGTTTTTACATCAGTCGATGCGGAACCACAGAACGGTAAGGTTGATTAAAAAAATCAAATTAGATTTAAAATTAACGTTTTATTTATCCTTGCGAAAATTGATATATATATATATATATATATATATATATATATATGTATCTATCTATCTATCTATATATATATATTTATGTGTTTGTCTATTTATATATTTGTTTATATATTTCAATATAAAATACTAAAAGTTGGTTAAATATTAAATAATTTTGGATCTATTGAGATTTAACTGAATAACTAAATTTCGGAGCAAAACGCCCGCTCCCGGTACAATTCCGCTGAGAAATGTACAGGCACACAATGTGTTAAGCAAAGTTTGTTAACAGAAGTAAACTCATATAAATTTTTAAATTGATATTTTCCACTACTTTACCTTTTACCTAAGTGGGTCTAAAACTAAATCTGCGTTCATGTAGAAAATGCAGTATTTCGAGGTTGTTCTCAAAATTATCCCATATTACATAGTTATCCATCATGAGGGAAATACTTAATAAAGCTGTGAATAAAGAGTTAACGTAACAATTTTCGAAATTTTACAAAATACCTCAACACCGCTCTAAAAAATTTTATGAGCTTTAAAATTTTTTTGAATTGCTACAAAATGATGTCTTGTTTATTTGAGTTTTTCTGGTAAAAACGAAAAGTAAACGTTAACAAATGGTGTCCTGATCTAAAAAAATATTTAAGTAAAATTGATTCTTAAGTCATGCATTTATTAAGTCAGTCACGTGTGCATGAACACGTGTCTTCAACACCTGACTGACAAGCAGCTATGAACAACAACGCTGAGAAAAACTGTTGTAAACAGATTAAAAGAAGATTTTGGATTTTGTTTAGAGCTACGTATAGCTGATGTTTAAAAAGATTATTTTGAGACTTTCGTATCATTAAAGTTCATTAAATGGGTACAGTATTTAAAAAAATTTTTTTCTAAAAAAATTCTGTTTCTGACTAAATGCAGCTTGATTTTCTTATTACTGGAGACAATAAATAAAATATTTATTCTCAGTAATTATTAGAAGTAAAGAATATCACATTTACTGTATGTATGCATGCATATAAGTATATATTTGTAATAATAAAATTCTACTAAAGTAAAATCTCAACTTAAATGTTTCGGTTTTCCGTTGAAAATCTAGATTCCCTATTGACAAATTCTAAAGAGCATTTTTCATAATAATGGCGGTGAACACTCATTTCCTGGCACATCGAATTTAGAATCGCAACCCATTGATTCATCTTCCAAACGCATTGTAGAGGTATTATACCTTCTAGAATAAACTAGAAGCAATTAAAGAGACCTGATTGGTTAACGGAATGACATCATTCCTGGAGCCACACCCCTATCCATAGTTATTGAAAGGGCTGGCACACAGATTTCGTGGCTTTTTCCTGTGAGATTACATCATCAAAATATTTCTGTGTTTTGTGTTCTTTTTCCCCACGGGGATTTGTTTGTTTTTGTTCTAAATAAAAGATCTTTTTGTAAGTGAACGTCTTTATCAATCTACTCGGCATCTAATACATTTAATAATTGCTTTGCCGTCAGAGTCTCTTGTTAAAAACAGAATGGTTAATATTGCTTTGATATTCTAATAAAAGTTTAACGCTTGGAATGATTGTCTTTATTTTTTTTTATCAGACTCAGAGTGACAATACACACACACAAACACACACATATATATATGTATATATAAAGTTTATTTTTTTATGTGTAAATTCATTTACATATTTAATCTTTGTATATTTAGGGAACTTTTCAAAAATCATTTGCCAAAAGGTTAAGTTATTTTTATATTTAGCAATAAGGATAAAGCAAATTTTATTTTGTTAACTATTTTAGAGAGATTTAATTATTCATATATTTTATACATATTTGAGAAAGGGAAAATATTAGAACAATCTTTGGACATTTTAATGAAAACAGAGCTTAAAAGCCTAGTAACAAGAATTAGGTTTTTTTGCTTACAAAAAAATAGGGTTAATTCATGTCTATTAAGTATTATATTTAGATTTCTAAGAGCTTCTACTAAGCACAAAAAGAGACCCCACCCTGTGAAATTAGACATTATGACCTCATGCTTACGTCTACTCAACCCAAGCCTAATTCTGGACAAAAGTATAGTAAAAGAAAATATCGTTGAATAGAAAGGTATGCTATTTTTGTCAATAATTTACTTTTTGATATAATTAATAATCGTGAACAATTTCATGTATATTTGTTAAATGTTAACTATGGAATAAACTGTTTTTGTATCCTCAGTTACATCTTAGGAAAACAAAACATCGAATCTATGTATGAATCTTTTCGCTTTATGATAGAAAAAATAAAGTTAAAAAAATATTGAATAGAAATATATACTATTTTTGTCGATAATTTACTTTTTGAAATAATTAATAATCGTGAACAATTTTATGTATATTGGTTAAACGTTAACTATGGAATAAACTTTGTTTTTCTATTCGTATATATATTTTAGGAAAACGAAAGAGTAAATCTATGCATGAACTTTCCAGCATTTTGGTAGATGTATAGAAAAAAATTATCATTGAATAGAAAAATATTCTATTTTGTCGATAATCTATCTTTTGGAAATAGTTAATAATCATAATAATTGCTAATTGGAGAGAATTATTTGAAAATGTAGCTCATACTATATTTGCTTAATGGAATGATTTTAAAGTAAGGAAGGGTGGAAAAACTGAAAAAAGTTATATTCATTAAAAACGATTTTTGAAACGTTTTAAAATATTAAGACTGTATTGTCCCATTTCCTAAAGAAATAAAGTTTCAAATGTCCTTTAAAATTTTAAATATACTCCCTAGTTAATTTTAAAGTAATCATATTTTTACAACTTACATGCCATAAAATTCTTTTATTTAAGCATAAAAGTGTATTTCTCATTCTGGTTCTTTAAAGGCAAATCTACGTAATTATCGTAATAGTTAATAAAAACTATTATATGAAAATCTATTATATGAAGTAATTCTAAATCAAGAACTCATTTAGATGCAAAAAAGAAAAACAGATTTAAATTACGACTTCGTCTAGTAGAAAATATCCCTTTGGTATCTACACTAGGTTTACGCTATAATTTTTAACTACCTCAATCTTGGTGTACATATACCTACTAACTGTATTTAAGGCAATGAGTTTTTTTATTGATATACCCCAAAGTATATCACAATCTATCTGCTTTGCAAAAAAGAAAATATCTGAAAACAAACAGTGAAACGTTTCTAGAAAAAGTCTGAGTAAGGAAATATTAAAAATTTAAAGGTCAACCACACATTCAGACAATTAAAAAGGAAAATTCTGGTATTATTTTAGAATGATTTGCAAATTGCTATCTAGCACACGACTGGGCAGTTCCCAGTTCTACTGGCTCTTAGTAGTTTTTCACAGCAATTGCGCAACAAAATTTGTTCTTTCCAAATCTTTTAAAACCATACGGTTAATGGAAAAGCTAAAAAAAAAAATTAAAAGAAAGCTACAGCTACCCTTTCGTAACACTCGTAAATCAATCACTGAGTTTCAGAAATGATGCAGTCGACCTTATGGTGACCACCCTCGTCAAAAAAGTATAATAATTAAATGCAATATATATACGTTTTCCTTGAACTTTATGGCTTTATTTCAGTCGGGGCTAGTATAAGCAAATCCGGAAATTCTGGCCAGACATTTATCTCTGAAAATCAGCAGCTACTTTTTAGTCATTTAGGCGTGGTGATATGCAACACAAAACGTTATTTTTTGGAAGTTTTTGTTGCATGTCACTGTAAGTTATATTTTCCTGGAGACTTGTAAGAAAGAGACCGAGGTGATATATAGGTGAAGGGCAAATAACAGAAGACATGTTGTTGAAGGTTTAATTTAATGACTAACTTTAAATGTATGGTCTTAAAATTTTAACTCTAGGAAAATTCGTCCTAATAATAGGTCTCTAGCAATGTGATATATGCAAACAACCTCTTTATAAAGATAAACATTTATCGGGATCATTAAAAAACCGGAAAATCGTGTTAATGGCAGGTAACAGACAAGGAAGTAATAGGCGAGTAATAGGTTGTACTATGAATGTGTATCTGAGTTTTTACGTAAAATATGCAGATATAAAATAGATTTTATTTTGGTTTGATGAACACTAAAAGTGTACTTGATGTTGAAATTTATGAAATCAAGTGTAATAAATTTACATAATTGAGGAAGAAGCATCCCGTATTTTCTGCGAGAGTACGAAACATTAGTAAGACAAAAGCATCTTATATATTATTGGCCAGTCTTCCGTTTTTTAGTCATTGTTTTTAATCCTTATTTCTAAATCTTGCCTTCTTTCTTTTCTTTCTTTCTTTATTTTTACCTTCTCACATTTAAGAATTTCATCATTAAGAAAAGACAAAATTGGTTTAGTAAATTCCAACGTATTCCACTAATAATAAATTAATGAATTCTTCTTGGTAAATATCTCAAATGGTTGATGTAAGAAATTCTTAGACTATAAAATATTGCAAGATTTAAAAACAATTACTCACTTTAAAATTAAGCGTTTTTAAAACCAATTAGGATATTAAGGAGAAAACAAATTACAGTGTGCTAGAATAGTTAATTTATACAGTTTTTCATGATGAACTTTTTATGGACACTAATCGAAAAATTTTAATGGCAATTTGCAATTTACTTCTCTAATATAGATGGAGAATATGGCAATAACCTCTTCAAAGATGACCATAGGTACATTAAAATAAGAGATAAAGCACACTATTTCTACTAACATAACAAGACTTTAAAACTGAAAGTCATATTAACAGCTATTTGCAATTAGTTTAGTTGTTATTCTATGAAATCATGACATATTTTCAACCCTCAAAATATCTCTTAAAGAGAACTAAGTAATTTATTTCGGTACTAAGACTTATAAGGCAAAACGAAATAAAAACAACATGGAAAATTTTATTCCAATAGACAATATAACATTTTTATCAATCACTATTACATTACCTTATAATTATTTGAGGTTAAACTTCTCATTACAGTGTTACTTTTATGACATTATGAATATTGATTTTATATTTGCGACTAGATAAACTAAATATTCTATTAGCTTATTCACCATATTAACTGTACAAAGCCTAAATAATACTCAGGTGTGCTATCTACATATAATCAGTACAAAACGCAATTATTTCCGAGCGGTATTTCCACACAAATATTATTTTCCTCTCAAAATTATATCCCAACACATGCATTCATGCATACTAATAGAAACAATATGAAAATAAAATAAGAAATTTTAAGCATTTACACTTGTCAAACAAATATTTCTATAGCAAGGTTTATTTCACTAAAGATGCAAAAGCATGACAAAAAATATTCGCAAAGTAAATTTTACTCCAATAAACCCTTTCGACACTTTTATATTAATTATCATTACATTACCTTATATTTAATTATTTGAGTTTAGCTTTACGGGATTGATTTTCAATACTGTAGAGCCATTTTTATGACTCTTCATGGAAACTGGTTCTTTATTTCCAGTTGGTTCAACTAAATATTCTATTAGTTTTTACACCAATATTATCTGTTAATCTCTCAAACACCCACACTATCTGTTCAAAACCTATATAATATTTAAGCTTTCTACTGATATGTAATCAGTAAACGAAATTATTCCTAGCCAATTATTTCATACCGATATTTCCGCACAAAAAATTATTTTCATCTCGAAATTATATACCAACACATTCATTCATGCATACTAATAGAAACAATAGGAAATCAAATAAGAAATTTTAAACATTTATACTTGTCAATAGAATATTTCTAAAGCAGGGTTTATTTCACTGAAGATGCAAAAGCATGATAAAAAATATTCGCAAAGTAAATTTTACTCCAATAAACCCTTTCGACACTTTTATATTAATTATTATTACATTACGTTATATTTAATTATTTGAGTTTAGCTTTACGAGATTGATTTTCAATATTGTAGAGCCATTTTTATGACTCTTCATGAAAACTGGTTCTTTATTTCCAATTGGTTAAATTAAATATTCTATTAGCTTTTACACCAATATTATCTGTTAATCTCTCAAACACCCACGCTATCTGTTCAAAACCTATATAATTAAGCTTTCTACTGATATGTAATCAGTAAACGAAATTATTCCTAACCAATTATTTCATACCGATATTTCCGCACAAAAATTATTTTCGCTTGGAAATTATATGCCAACACATGCATTCATGCATACTAATAGAAACAATATGGAAATCATATAAGAAATTTTAAACATTTATACTTGTCAAGAGAATATTTCTAAAGCAGGGTTTATTTCACTGAAGATGCAAAAGAATGATAAAAAAATATTCGCATAGCAAATTTTACTCCAATAAACCCTTTTGACGCTTTTATATTAATTATAATTACATTACCTTATAATTAATTGAGTTTAGCTTTACGAGATTCATTTTCAATATTGTAGAGCCATTTTTATGACTCTTCGTGAAAACTGGTTCTTTATTTCCAATTGGTTCAACTAAATATTCTATTAGCTTTTACACCAATATTATCTGTTAATCTCTCAAACACCCACTCTATCTGTTCAAAACCTATATAATACTTAAGCTTTCTACTGATGTGTAATCAGTAAACGAAATTTTTCCTAGCCAATTATTTCATACCGATATCTCCGCACAAGAATTATTTTCATCTCGAAATTATATACCTACACATGCATTCATGCATATGTTTAGTTTTACGAGATTGATTATAAATATTGTAGAGCCATTTTTATGACTCCTCATGAAAACTGGTTCTTTATTTCCAATTGGTTAAACTAAATATTCTATTAGCTTTTACACCAATATTATCTGTTAATCTCTCAAACACCTACTCTATCTGTTCAAAACCTATATAATACTTAAGCTTTCTACTGATATGTAATCAGTAAACGAAATTATTCCATACCGATATTTCCGCACAAAAATTATTTTCATCTTTAAATTATATACCAACACATGCATTCATGCATACTAATAGAAACAATTTGGAAATCACACCAGAAATTTTATACATTTACACTCGTCAACCGGATATTTGTAAAGACAAGTCTGTTTCGCTAAAGATGCATA
The DNA here is from genome assembly GCA_032207245.1 of Pardosa pseudoannulata. Classification (NCBI taxonomy): domain Eukaryota; kingdom Metazoa; phylum Arthropoda; class Arachnida; order Araneae; family Lycosidae; genus Pardosa; species Pardosa pseudoannulata. The sequence goes on along the minus strand of CM063506.1, from coordinate 47,750,063 downwards.
AGCACGATAAAGTTTTTTTTAATTTTTCCGATAATCCGTCCACCAATCTAGGGGAGGGAGAAATTACCCGTTATTCCGTCCACAAAATTACTTTTCCAAAAGTGGAACAAAACCTTTTGTGTAATGGACCGTTGAAAGAACATTAATGCGGTGTTTAGTATTTGTATAAAAATGGGAGGTTGCAGTGAAAAGACACTGAGCAAAGAAAATACCAAGAAAACGTTCCAACCGCTTGAGAGGTTGGTGGCCCGTAAAGAGGGCAAACTCTTAGGGGCCCCGGGCAACAAACACATCGTACCCTCTGAAAAAACGGAGACAGAATTTTAATCGTTGCACAAAGCTGCGGTTTAATAAAATTCTTTGAGAGATTAGATTGAATTAAAGGAGACGTACAAAAAAGCAGTTTACGGCAGTGTCTTTTGTTGTTTACAGATTGCAATAACGTAACAATAAGCAATGAATGAGGTACAAGTGTGAAACAGATTTATTTGGAAATCTTTTTGACCCTCTGACTGCTTATCCCGCGATTTCTACGGGCAATTCAAATGTAGCAAAATTTGCTCATTCCGCGATTTTCGCGGGCATGTAATTTTTTTTCTTTATTAAGAAGCATATACCGCCTTTTCATCTTTTAACCAGTGGAATAAATTATATACAGTATTAGACATTTAATTAGGCTATAAATAGAATTATATGACTAGAGCTATAGTTATATTAGATATTAGAATTATAAATAGTATGTTATAAATAGACATTAACTGTAACTACTTAATACAACCCATTTCCATCAAAGTTTTCATTAGATGAAATGAAGCATTTTAAATAGTAAAAAGTGAATCAAAGAAGAGTTAATGAAAAAGTAATATGATATTGTGTGTCTAATCTAGTGGATAGAAAGAAAAATTAGACATTTTAAGAACTGGGAAATTTGACATGTGTTTTAGTAACTGTATTTCAATTAAAATTTATTAAAAAATAAATTTGTGATAACATTTGAAATTAGTTTTTCTGAAACCTTAGTTTCTCAAAATAAAAGCGCCGAACGATGGCCGATTGGTTAGGGTGCTGGCCTTCGGTACCGGTGTTCGTGGGTTCGAATCCCACTGTGGCATGGATGTTCATAGCCGCTCGGAATCGACTTTAAGCTGTAGGTCCCGGTCTCATTAGCCCTCGTGTTGCAAAAAGTAGACCGTAGCACACCAAACCAAACCAAACCTCAATATAAAAGTCAATATTAAAAACATTTTCAAGAAAAAATATTATTTCAATTCTCCAATTCATATATATTCTTAAACTATGCTACAAAAAATACGCAATTTTTAAAGAGATTTCGGTTTACAAATTGAGCAGTCAGAGGGTTAAGGGTCGAATAGAGTGAAGAAATATGAAGACATTATATAACATTAGGAATGCTATGAAGGCGTTGTATGTAAATCATTTATCGAAGGTTAGTTTCTTTTATAACTTATTTCTATATTATACAATAGTACTTTCAACAGACGTTAACTCAGTTTTATATCTAGAAACTTGAACTCAGATGATTTCAGGACCATGATTCATTTTAGATTACGAAAAATCAGGAAATAAATTTATAGGGACATAGCCCCTTTTGAGATTTAAAATCGTATAACAACCAATTTCGATTTATCATAAAATACACTGTTCTGCTTTTAATAGAAAAAGATTTTTTAAAACAAATATAATACTATACAAATTTAGTTTTCTCATAGCACACAGCATATATTCATAATAATAAAAATACACACCAAATGGAAGTATTAAAAATCCCTTATCCACAAAATACTTTTTTTATATAAGTATATTAGAAACTAACTTTTTATATGGTTTTGATTTGGTTTGAAGAGCTATGGTCAACATTTTGCTACACGATTAATGAAACTTTTATATGAAACTGAAGTAAAATACCTGTTTTTATATAAATCAAAACTTTAGAGGTACCTAACATTTTAAAATTAAAACATTTTAAAATTAAAAAATAGGAGATATGTTGAGAAATTGAAAACATTAATAGAAAATTTGCCTCTATTATAGTGTAAAATATATTTCTCGTAATAATACAATTGAGGTTCTCCGAATACAAGATAATCAGATTGTATTTGATGTAAAATATTAGTTTCTAATTTACAAATTTCAAAAGTTATTTTGTGAGTAAGTAGATTTTTCACTGGTGTCCATTTTTTAATAAAACATATATATTTTTTCAATAACTTAAAAATATTCACCCAAATGAGAAAAACTAATTCATTTACACGTAATATAACTTTTGAAGTATACGTATTAGAAAGTAAATATTTGTATTAAATGAGGCAAAATGTCTGTTTTATTCTGTAAACTAAAGTTTTAAAGCCATATGCCTTTTTAAATTTTAAGAAAATTAAAACTATTAAGAAATTGAAAATAAAAAATTAATATTAGTTTGCAATAAAGTATATTATATATTTAAACATATATTTAAATTCATAATATATTATTAATATAACCGAGGTTCGAAGAATAAAAATGATAATTAGCTTCTGTTTGATATAAAAATTAATTTCTAATTTACAAATTTTAAAAGTTAATTTGCTGATAAATGGATAGCTATTTGTTTCCCTTAGTGTGCATATTTTAGTGTTTTTAAAAATATATTATTTTAGATAACAAAACTAAATAACTAAAGTTAAAAATTTCAATAATTATCAAGGAAAAATTTTATTCTACACAGAGAAAATCTCTATTCTATATTCAATCAAAAGTAAGCTGTTTTAATTTAGTCTTTTCAGCTAAAATGGCATTACAACTTCTTAATTTAAAGATACAAAAGGTAAAAAAATTTTTTGATTTTATTCCTTCAATGTGTTTTACCTTAGAAAAGGTAAAACACACTGAAGGAATAAAATTTAAAAACCCTACTTACTAAGAATTATAAAGTTCTTTTTACCAAACTGATATTTTAATATACATATATTATTCTGTCTATATCACCTATATGTTGTATAATATTTTTCACCTTGTTTTTCTTAATTGTAAAAACATTAAAATGAATCCAATAATTATATTTCAGTCAATAATAAAATAATTTAAGCTAATGACTAAGGAACGGAGACAGAATTTGAATCGTTGCCCAAAGCTGCAGTTTGATATAACTCATTAAGAGATTATATTGAACTAAAAGAATCACACAGATATTAAGGCATTATCTGTTGTTTCGTAAGGATTGCGTCGAAAAAACATACGTAATCAGTGAGGTGCAGTGTGAAACGGATTTACCTGGAAATCTTTTAAAACAGTGTAAAGTTAGGGTAGAGTAATAATAAGGAATATGTTAATACATCAAGAAAATTAGGAAGGCATTGTATGTATACTCTTTGTGAACACTAAATCCTTTATCTAAAATTATTTTTTTCTATCTTCGCTATATATAAAAGAGGGGCTTAACTCAGATGTATATATGGGAACTAAAACTCTGATGAATCCTGGATTATGATTTATCTCCGATTGCGATAAATCAGGGATTAAAGTTAATTTAAAGATATATATTGGTTAAAAAATGTAAAATTATGTTCAAAAGTGACAATTAATATTGGAAGAATGCAATTTTAAAATATTTATTTCCTAAGGCTTATTATTTCTTTTAGCAAATTGATATAAAATAAATATTGACAAATTATATAAAATTATTAATATTTATATATTAACTATTAATAAATATTGACATAAAAATAAAAATGGTGTATAATCTATGCCTCTTAATAGTGGAATAATCTGATTTATGTTGCTTTTTTAGTTACAAAAACATTATAATGAATCTAATCTTATTTCAGTTAATAATAAAATAACTAGCTGCTTCGCACCCAGCCTTCGATCTGGGTAGGAAAATATTGCGTGATAAAGGTTTAGATATACTATTTTAGATAAAAAAATTATAAAAATATTAAATAATCTCGTATCCTCTAGATTGTTAACAAATATGTATATATAGGAACCTAAACTTTGATGATTCCTGGATTATGATTACCTCCGATTACGAAAAATCAAGGATAAAAGTTAATTTAAAGTTATATATTGGTTAAAAAATGTAAAATTAAGTTCAAAAGCGACAATTAATATTGTAAGAATACAATTTTAAAATTTTTATTTCCTAATGCATATTTTTTATTTTAACAAATTGATATAAAATAAAAATTGACAAATTATATAAAATTATTAATAATTATATATTAACTATTAATAAATATTGACGTAAAAATAAAAATGGTGTATAATCCATGCCTCTTAATAATCGAATAATTTGATTAATGTTGCTTTTTTAGTTACAAAAACATTATAATGAATCTAATCTTATTTCAGTTAATAATAAAATAACTAGCTGCTTTGCACCCAGCCTTCGATCTGGGTAGGAAAAAATTGCGTAATAAAGGTTTAGATATACTATTTTAGATAAAAAAAAATTATAAAAATATTAAATAATCTCGTATCCTCCAGATTGTTAACAAATATGTATATATAGGAACCAAAACTCTGATGATTCCTGGATTATGATTACCTCCGATTACGAAAAATCAAGGATAAAAGTTAATTTAAAGTTATATATTAGTTAAAAAATGTAAAATTATGTTCAAAAGCGACAATTAATATTGGAAGAATACAATTTTAAAATTTTTATTTCCTAATGCTTATTATTGATTTTAACAAATTGATATAAAATAAATATTGACAATTTATATAAAATTATTAATAATTATATATTAATTATTAATAAATATTGACATAAAAATAAAAATGCTGTATAATCCATGCCCCTTAATAGTCGAAAATCTGATTTATGTTGCTTTTTTAGTTACAAAAACATTATAATGAATCTAATCTTATTTCAGTTAATAATAAAATAACTAACTGCTTCGTACCCAGCCTTCGGTCTGGGTAGGAAAAAATTGCGTAATAATGGTTTAGATATACTACTTTGGATAAATAAACTTATAAAAATATTAAATAAACTCGTATCCTCTAGTTTGTTAAGAAATATAATAGTTTATTAAATACTGGGAATCCCAATTATAAATATGTATCTCTGTACTGTGAAAATTTATTTTAAAAACATTTAAGAAATTTTTGTATTACATATCCAATTTTAACCTTCTTTTCTTCCGTCCATAGAATAGATTCCCTTTTACGATTTAATAGAACACCAAGAAATTGTCAAAATGAATTAATTGGATTTTTTAAAAGTCATTTAAAGAATTCAATTTATTAGATCTATCATATAGACTTAAATTACATTAGTTATTTTATGTTATAGACCCTTTCGATTTCTTAATTTGTGACGTTATTAAATGTTTAAGTGAAACTGATTAATTTTTGAAAAATCATCAAAAAAGTATGTTGTAACATTCGAGTTTTATTTGCATAGATTGTCCTTCCACGTCATAGATTGTGAAGAAGAACTATTGATTTAGGCAGTGAATATTTGAGGATATCAAAGAATTAGGAAAATTCCACAAACCCAAGGAAGAAGAGAGTGGGAAGAAGGCAGCTGAACGTCTACTGTAGTCTTAAAGATACAATTGATAAACAATATAAATTTCTGTTTAAAAAGACAATAAAATAATAAAAATTTTAAAGTTTATTTTCTAATGCTTATAAATGCATTTACCAAGTTAATATCGTGATATAAAATTATTCAATCGATATCACTAGTTGAATAATCTGATTGTTTTTTTCTTAATTGCAGAAGCATATTAAATTGACTTTAACCCCTTCCAGTATGATTTAATAATGAAAAACTGTGCATGAAATAACCATTTAATTTTTATTTAAAAAACTTGTTTCATTTTACAATTCTTACATATTCTTAATTAAAATCCACTTTTTACATAGTGTTAAATAATATCAGAAACAGTAAAATTGAGAAAATATCAAAGCAAAACATTAATAAGGTATACAGATAATAGTCTTCAAGCTAGTGGTACTTTTCAAAACAAAGTGCAAAGGAATTCTTAATTGTTTACACCGCCAAGTACACTTTTCATTTGATTCTTGTAACACACACGGCATTTCTTAGTAAGTTTTCTTTTATTCTGACTCATTAATTTGGCAATGACTTGTACCAAGTAAACAATATGCAATACTGACTTGTGATTTTCACAAGTGATAAAAGTGTTGCCAAATTCAGTACACTAGAAATTTTAAACTAAATTAATTATCATATTTAACAGTAACTTTAATCGCATGACGAGTGTAGCTCGTCATTGTGCGGTATGGAATGAAAAACTAATGACGAGCTGGACTCGTCACTTTACCGGAAGGGGTTAAAAAGACAATAATATAATAAAAATTTTAAATTTTATTTTCTAACGCATTTTACCTAGTTGATATCGTAATATAAAATTATTCAATCGATATCACTAGTTGAATAATCTGATTATTTTTTCTTAATTGCAGAAACTTATTAAATTGAATTTAATATTCTCATGTCAGTTAATAATAAAATAAGTTAAGTGAATGCCTAAAGAGTTCAACAGAATGAACAATTACATTTATCAACGAAAAATACATACAGTAGAAAAAACAATATTACAGAAGCATCTACGGTGACATATTTTTCAATGAAAATTTCTTGTTTTCAATTAGAAATTTTGTAATGTCCTCATTTCAGAGCTAACTCCAAAACATCAAAATTCCCTTTGGCTCATCATCAGAAATTAGTGATTAACACACTTTAAGCACTTTGGAATTTCAGCTAGCAAAAGCATGGCTTAAAGTTCGTTTCTTAGCATTGGTAATTTCTAGTTCACGATTGAGAGATAAGTTTTTCTGCGTGGGCAGAGAGATTGTAGCAT
>CM063506.1:47725724-47738224 GCA_032207245.1 Pardosa pseudoannulata | reverse complement strand
TAGGTTCACATCAATTAGTAATTTAAATCAGAAGTAATAAAATTCCTTAGTTGTACAATATTTATCAGATGTTAATGACGAAACGCTATTTGTTTTAAGAATAATAAATTAGTATTCCTTTTTTGTCTCTACTGCATAAGTTATATGAATTAATTTGAAGTATTTCAACTGCGTTGTAACAGTATAAGGTGATTTCAGGCAGCTCCCAACTTATAACAGTTACGGCTCTTGTTTCAAACGGAAGGGAAGTTTATTGTTTGACTGTTGGCTGTCGCAAACATGCAAATGAATAGGAAGGGCATTAAAATGGTTCGAGAAGTTGCATGAAATTGCTTTATTAGGGCTGATCTTACCAAAGTCGTTTAACTGCTAACCACGATTAATCTCTGTTTAAACGAAGAAGTATGTCCCACCATTGGTTGGCGTTATAAGTTAATTGCAGTTAGCTGTTAAACGACTTTGATGAAACCGACCCCAGGTATCAAATTTTTTTTAACATATTACACCTAGGGTTTCTTTCCCGGGATCCCGAAAAAATCGTAAGAATTTTCATATTTCTTATTTTCATGATAATCAAGTATAATTTCCGCACGCGAATACACACAAAATTGTAAACTATAATAAAATTAATTCATGTCTTAAACAAATCAATACTTTTCTTAAAAACGTTCGTTTTAGCTTCACCTTTCTTTCCGAAAAGTGACGACGAAAAGATACATATCGGTTTATTTTGGTTCACTTTAGTACTTAGTGTAAAGGGCGAACTTCCCCCAGATTAATGCAGTAATCAGTTAAATCCTAAAGACAGAAATCGGACTGGATTTAGAGGACTTTTTGTTGTCCGGTTACTGTACAAAATTTGGAACATAACTGAGTGACAAAAGCATACATTGCTTATATATTTTTTAAAATACAACCTTTATAAATGAAAAATTAGCATATTTATTTCTATTCACATATGAAAACACACAAAGGAGCATTAATTAGTACTTAGTGTAAAGAGCAAACTTCCCTCAGATTAATGCGGTAATCAGTTAAATCCTAAAAGTCAGAGATTGAACCGGATTTAGAGGACTTTTTGCTGTCCGGTTACTGTACAAAGTTTATAACATAACTGAGTAACAAAAGCATACATTGCTAATATTTGTTTTAAAATACAACCTTAGAAATGAAAAACTAGCATATTTATTTCTATTTACATATAAGAAACATACAAAGGACTATTAATTATTACTTAGTGTAAAGGACAAACTTCCCTCAGATTCATGCGGTAATCAGTTGAATCCTAAAGACAGAGATAGGGCCGGATTTAAAGGACTTTTTGCTGTCCGGTTACTGTACAAAGTTTGAAACATAACTGAGTGACAAAAGCATACATCGCTAATATTTTGTTTTAAATACAACCTTATGAATGAAAAACTAGCATATTTATTTCTATTCAGGTATAAAAAAACATACAAAGTAGTATTAATTAGTACTTAGTGTAAATGGCGAACTTCCCTCAGATTAAGGCGGTAATCAGTTGAATCCTAAAGACAGAGATAGGGCCGGATTTAAAGGACTTTTTGCTGTCCGGTTACTGTACAAAGTTTGAAACATAACTGAGTGACAAAAGCATACATCGCTAATATTTTGTTTTAAATACAACCTTAGAAATAAAAAGTTAGAATATTTATTTCTATTCACATATAAAAAACATACAAAGGAGTATTAATTTTAGAATTTATGAATATTATTATTCTGTAATATAAGTTAAAAATAGCTAATATTGAGATTTTTTCAAATTTCGATGCCTTCCGGAAAGAAAGAAAAACCCTAATCAGAAACCCTACTTACAACTGCTGAAAATGTAAATATTTGTGTCTCATGAACTCTGAATTAAAGACTATTTTCCAAAACGCATTAATACATTATGCATTATAAATACTAATTACAGATTAAATTAATTTAGAATGCAAAAAATAATTTTAAAATTTAAAACCTAAAAAAATATTTTTTAAACAAAAAATGTGGATTTACATCACAACACGGTGATGTTAATCCAGTATAAGTCCCTTGTAGTAATATCTATAGCTACTAATGGTGCGAAATTATTCATAGAGATAAAAAAAATAGTAGATAATACTAAAAGTAGTAAAAAGCATGAAATAATTTATATAATTCCGAAAGATGAGAAATAATTTGTTTAAATACGAAAAATGTTAGATAATTTGTGCATTTATAAGAAGTATAAATAATTTGTTGTGTTTATAATTAAGAAGTATAAAATAATTTGCATAATTTATTTATATTAGTCTGATTTACATTAGTGCATAGAACACACAATTAAAGTAAAACTCAAACTAAGGGAATTATTTTATAGATATCCATATTATACATGCATTTCAGACATTTTGAAATAGGATTTTTTTATGGATATTTTGTTATATATCTATAAATCCCTAAATAATCGCCTATGAAATAGTGTGAATGAAAATTCTATTAGATTTCGTACCTAGTTTGTACTGTTTTTAAGTCTTTAATATCAGTTTAGTTTTTCTGCATTTTGCAGCACTGAAAATCATTTTTATGAACAATTAGAAGCTCTGTTTTCTGAGAATAAATATGACATTTTAGGAGAGGCAATTTAAAAATATAAATAAAACTTGGACCAACAGAATTTTTTTTTAATCCATATAAGTTATTAAAATATTTTACACTTTTCTAGTTCATTATATGACTATTTTATGTGATTTTATTTCATATAGCTACTTTAGGCGTCCATATTACATTGCATTTTGTTTTCACTAGTGTGCTGTATCATACATTATTCATAAATGAGGAAATTTATCTTCTAATTATTAAAAACAAATCCATTAAAAACTTATGAAAAATCTATTTTACAAAATTATAAGGAAATATATATTTGCAATGAAGTCAACTACATGTTCGAAAATAACATGATGAACTTAAAAGGATTGTGAACTAAGAAACATTCTATATTTTAAGGCTGCTGGGTTTTCGATTCGAAGCATATAATAAAATACCTTGTGATTTTTGTGCTTAGTAAGTTTGCCTTCAAAAGACCAAACAGAATCAAGAATTAAACAACTCACAAATATCATTCAAGATGCGTTAGGATTAAAAACCTTCTACTTAAACACATATCTTGACATCATTAGTACAGCTTTTCTATGAACATTTTCCAAATGTTCGCTTTAATTTGGATGATCCCAATCTTTTTTAACATCCTTCCGTAAATGGCAGTCTAAGATGGTTCCGCAAAACATAATTTACCTGCTCTACTTATTCTGTACATTAACTTTGAAATAAAATTGTAAGAACGTGACAACAGATTCATCATAATATGCATCTTTGATAAGAAGCGATAATGCATCAAAAGTAATTCTTTCCAGGTGCCTCAACAGCGATTACTTTACGTCAAAACCATCTGTGATATCAATTCTCTTCCTACTTTCATGCCAACTAAATCGAGCCTCGAAGCAAGAGATCCCCAAACCGCTTTTAGTTTGTCACAGGAGATTTAAAAAAAAGTATTCCACTAGCAATTTTTGGGATCTTATTCTTTGTAAATATAATGTTTCGAAACTTAAGAGTGCACATGATGAGCATTTTTCTTGTCACCGAAAACCTCACTGTGAAACATCCTGTACACCTGCTGTGCCTAACTAGACTATGCTTCGGCCATTTGCTTTCTTGGACAAGTTCGAGATGTAAAAACAGTCAAGTGCACACGAAATGGAATACTTAAGTATAACATCTATCATTAAAATTGTTTTCCAAATTCGTTATACTAATTTTTATTCTCCTCCTATAGAAAAATTAAGAAAAACTTACTTCCAGTCTTTTTACCTAGAAACTATGTCTATAACTGCAAAATGTTTTCTTTAATTATACAAGGTAAATTTATACAAAAATTAATAAGTAGTTATTAATTGGATTACCCCTTTTCCCTTATAATTCACTCATAGCTTCGAAATCTTAGTAACGTTGATATAACTCATAGTAAATAGCAATTAGTTCATTGTCTGGCAAGAATAAAAAGAACGAATATTATAAGAATCTACACATTAAAAAAGAATTTTTCCTACTACTAGTTTAAAAACCTTCTTTTTTTTACTGCATCTTTCCATTACATATTAGTCGAATTTTTTAAAAAAAGTGTTCTGTGCTTTTCTCCTTTTTTATGGTCAAAAACTAGAAATTTAAATCAGAAAATAGAATCTAGCTCTTTTTTTATATACATGTTTACAGTTTTAGTTTTGGTTTGGTTTGGTTTGGAGCGCTAAGGTCTACTTTTTGCAACATGTGGGCTAATGACACCGAGACCTACTGATTAAATCCGATTCCGATCGGCTACGAACATCGAGGCCACAGTGAGATTCGAACAAACGAACTCCGGGTCCGAAGGCCAGCACCTATATATATATATAATATATATATATATACATATATACATATATATATATATAATATATATTTATATATACATATATATATATATACATATATATATATATATATATATATATATAAATTTAATATATATATATATATATATATATATTATATACATATATATATATATATATATATATATATATATATATATATATATATATATATATACAGTAATCAAATTTTTAATGAGTCAAATTGTCTCGGTCCGTAAATCTAGTGTTAATTTCCTCAATTTTGGAACAGTCAAAGTTAAAAATTATTTTTAAATTCGCGATCAAGCAGTTATTCTTTTTTCAACGCTATTATGATTTCACTTTATCTGAAACATTTCCTGTTTTAAATTTCCCTAAGAACTTCCAATTACATATAACCGCAAAAATACTTTTAGTTATCCTGTATTTTCTCACACAAACACAAAAAAAAAACATTTTTAGTATTCAAGGGCGAACCGAAATTTCCCATATTTGTCATTGTCATGTCAACTGTCATTTCTTTTCCTTTAAGTACAAAACCGCAAGCGCAAAATATCTCGGATCTAAAAAACTGTGAAGTTCATTACAGGATGCAAATATTGCATCCGTTCTATCCATCGAGGAGTGATTAGAAGTTCTGTTGGGGGTGAATGGACGATCAGAAACAGTTCACAGAGCACGGAGGACTGGTGTTCCTTAAGAGCAATTGGACACAACCTCATTCAAATTCTTGTCGCGGGAGAGGTTTATTGAAATTTTGTGGCTTACCCTTTTTCCTTTCCCTTTGTAATTTGCCGGCGAAAGGAGCCGAAATAATAGTCATCCCGTTTTCAATAATGTTCGGCCGCAAAAAGGCAATAATAGAAAGTGGCGATAGTATCACATAAGACATTACATGACATGACAGGCGGCGTATTATGATGGAAAGTTATAAATCTCTTTACCGACGACAATGAAATTTACAAGGAAGTCACGGAAGGTAAAATAGCAAGAAAATTATTACTCTGATCGTGGGAAGGTAGGGAAGAAAACTGATTACGGCTAATTTTCTTATACGGAAAATAAATAATATATCTAAATTTCTGAAACGATAAGTAGTTTTTGTAAGACTCGAAAATAACATGTCTCTCCTGTTGTATTAGCGACAAAATATATATAAAAACATTTTGGGACTTCAAAATAAATCTTAGCTACTACTTATGAAACTCAAATTATCACAATAATATTTATATATATCGAGTTTGTTCTGAATATTGTATAAGAAAAATATATGTATTAGGATTTCAATTGGTACACTTTTTTTTCCTTTTGAATGAATGTTGAATAAATTGTTATTATGAAAATATTTGTTACTGAGATCTGTCATGAAATATTAAATAAGGAAATGTCATATAAGTAAGGGGTATACGATATTACATCTCTTTAAAACACCATGCTCTTAACAAAACAATGAAGTTATAGAGAAATCGAGAATATAAAATTAGAGTCTAAATATCTTCACAGTCTAGAACTATGGTTAAGTTTTGACTGTTTTTAAATTCAAACTACTCTTAATACAAATTAAATTTTAAAATTTTAAAATGAAGGAAAATATTTAGTAAAAATAGTGATATGATAAAAAAGTTTTTTATTTATTTAATTTTAAGTCAATAATTCATTGTATAACATTTAAATGAATAATATCGTAAGCTTCTCACCACCCACTTAGGCTTTTGAATCCATAAACTCTTCAGTTGGACGTGAGTATGGGTCATCTAAGTCTAACTTTTGACTGTTTCTGAAGCAATTTCTTTTTTTAAAAATACTGAAATATAATTAAGTGATATAATCATAGGTTTCTAACAGGAGTAATCTCGTCTCCCCCCCCTACAACTTGGCGATGAAGCTCACTGGGTAAGGCCTTCCATGGGGATTTAGGGACAAATGGGGAGTGTTAAGGTATCAAGGATATTAGATATAATATATATAAAAATATACATGATATTTGAGCGGCCTCAGGGAACAGCCTACCCTATTGGGTGTACGGCTTGCAAGTGTTGCCCTGGGGAAAAGCGTACCCCGGAATCAAAGGTGAACAAAAATTTTTTTTTAAATAAATTAAAATAAAATAAAGAAATTATAGAAAAATGCTAATTTACATTAGAATTTAATAGCAGGGGAAATGCTGATACGGAATGGAATATTCTGAGATACGTTCTATTTATGTGCTGGATATAACAATGAGAGTACAACTCTATAGTAATAAAGGAGTAAGAAGAATACAGGCCAATAATAATAAGAGTTATAACGATAATAATAGAAAATAACGATTAACAACTAATAATACTTAACGTAAGTAGCAGGTAGGGTGGCATATGTATTTCCAAATAATACTAGTATTTGGGAATAATTTTAGTAACTGCGGGGTTGTTTAACTTAGAGTTATCGAAGATATTACATCAATTCCGTGAAGGTGGCTTAAAACATATCATGCTAAACCAAAAATACATAAGCAAAACTCTTGAATAGACACTGGACAATTAACATAGAACTTATGAATCTTGGCATAATGCAAAACTGTTATAAACATAATTAATAATACTATAAATTTTTATATAAAGATTATAGATTACAAATATTATATCAATACCCAACAGGCGGCTTGATACATGTGAAATCAAATACACGAAAACAAAACTAATGATTAGGTATACATGATATACATGATATTTGTAAAAATAAATCAATAAATAGATCAAATGAAATTTACCATAATAAATAAGATTTTTTTTTCATTCAAGAATTCCGTTTTACGTCGCCGTTTGTCCACCCCTAGCCTAGCGAATAAAATTTTAATGGTATTTCCTTCATCGTATTTGGCTGTATGCGAGCTCAGTGCAGAAGCTCGTTGACTATCTAAGGAAACCAACATCACTGTACGTAAAGAATTACGGATGATTCTAAACGAAATCGGAACCGGAAATCAACAAATTGCTAAAACTCTACCAGCTCTAAAAAACTTATTGATTTTATGAATATTTTGAGCAATTTCTTACTACATTTGATGACCGTTTTAAATAATTCCTACTTTATTATTCTCAATAGACAAATAGGTATATAAATAGGTATATATAGATAATATGCAACAATATTTTAATATTTGGTATAACTAATTCTATTGAAGAGAACGTTTCGAATGAATATTGAAGAGATACGTTCGATTTTTTTTTCTAATCAAAGGGATGGGAATCCAGGAAAGGTTAGGAACCTCTGCTATAATTGAAGCAAATTCATTTAACTCATATTAATATATTTAGAAAGTGCATTTATAATTGAACGATATAGTCTAAATTATTTTTAATTTATAAAAATAAAGGCATTTATTTATTTTTATTATTATATTTATTTTTTATGAATTATTATTATTATTATTATTATTATTATATTTATTATGATTTATTAATTATTATTATTATTATATTTATTTATTATGATTTATTAATTATTATTATTATTATTATTATTATATTTATTATGATTTATTTATTATTATTATTATTATTAATATTATTATTATTTTTATATTTATTATAATTTATTTATTATTAAATTAAAATGCTTTTAATTTAATACCAACTAATGTCACTTTTTGAATACAATATGTAAATATATGTTTACGATGAAAGAAAAAATATAAAGTTATTTGTTAATTCAGTGGTAAGAGCTATAAAGAAAAATTATGTAAAATTATTTCTCCACGCTCATTTCATATACCACACGCTCACTACTACAGAATTTAAAAGTCATTACACAAAATCTAATAGAAATAAACCAAACGTTTAGATTCTAATTATACATGGTCTCTTGCTTTCAAAAGAATTCAAATGGCTTCTAAACATTTTAAAGTTTTTGTCAATTCATTGTCGTGGGAAAAAAAGAGAATTTAATGCGATATGAATAATTTCAGCATCGTTCCACTGTTTTACATTCATTTTAAGCAATGCGGCTTCCTCATAAACATCCGAACGATTCTTAATAAGCCAAGAAAATGGTATAAATGGTATATTATACATTATGTTTAATACGAGGACATTGTTCTCAAGTGAATACGCTGTGCACTGACAATATTATGATTTTAAGTTATGCATAATTTATGTAGATTCTATATGCTTAGAGGGGGATTTTATATTTGTTTGTTTTACTTAAAACTTTTAAATTACAAAATTGGATCAGTAAATAGGCTCAGATTTTGAACAAACTTCAACTATTCCAACAAACGTAAATACTTTTGGTAACTAAAATTCTCCTAAATGTCTACCTGATTCTGAAATTCAGTATGATTTTTTTATTATTATTTTTTTAATAGAGTAGCATTTATTAAGTGTTCTAACAGAGCGTGGTAGATTTTAAATTTATTAGTCACTAGCATATAGCCCGTCATATGACGGGATCAGTAAAATTTTTAATTTTCTAGAATTGTAAACTACCTTATAAGAGAGGTAAAAAAATGGTTTGTTTTTTGGCTGAAAATTATCTGGTACACGCTCAATAATTTGTTTATCTTTACTGACCGCATGTTAGTTGCCAACTTTAATTTATCTTGTCATATTAAGTGATAGATGGACAGCAGAGATTTTCATACTGACAGTGATTACTTGACTGTATATATGAAGGACGTTCAAAATTTAGTGAATCGATTGTAAACCGTGTGGTTATGTATAAAAAACAAACATACAAACGAACAAACTTCTTAATTTTCTAAGATATATATCTTAAATGTTAGATATTTATTAGTCCGTGAAGTACACTCCTAGACTTTTATGAAATGAATTTGTTGTTAATAGCGGCTATAAAATTATTATTCCAATATTATTATTTATTTATTTATTTTTCATTTTTTTATTTTTTGTTGTTCTCCTAGAAGCCAGCTATCCATATTAGCACTAATAAACTACGAATTTATTCATGGCTGCACAAAAATGGCAAGTAAACACTGCACGAGAAAACTCGTAATTGGCGTCCTAGAAAAGAACACAATCTACGAGTTATCTCGTAGTCGGCAGTCAACGTGTTAATTTGTTTCTGAAAAATAAGAATTTTTTTATAAAGAAAAATATGAGAGCCTGTTTCAAAAATTTAAAAAAAAAATCTGTCACATTGTGGGCAGTCATAAAACAACGCAAAGTTTCATTAATTTTTTTAAAACTTTTTTGTAAAATTAATTGTTAAGTATAATTCTAAACCTATTTAAATTTTTTTAAATGGTATCAGAAATCTTACACCAAGAGATCGAATTTTTAAAAAAGCTAAGATAATGTTTAAAAATTATGTTTCAATTATTATTCCAAATAAAAAAGGTAGGGGTAGAATCCCAGTTCTGGGGGCCTGCCACCATTTTTTTTGGCTCTATTTTTGTACAAGTGATCTCCAAATTATCGCCAAGTGATGTTTATAATTTGTGCTTCGTGTTGTATTAAGTTTATACCCAATTTCAAAGCATAGTTTGAAAAAATAAGGTTTGAAATTTTGTTAAGATGAATACAAATTAAAAATAATAGAAAATAAAAAATAGAGGGAGGTTTGCCAGAAAACTTAATTCTAAAATTTGGCGACATCGCCCACGCTTGGCGTGCCCACTGAACTTGGTTCTGAGGTCCCCCTGAACTGGGATTTAGCCAAAGTAGGTAGAGTTCCATTGTTGATCTGTAATGTATTTACTGTTAAAGTTTGAAATCAATAAGTGTAATAATTTATTTTGAGTGCGCAAAAACTGAAAAAAAGAAAAAACACCATTTTTAATAAAATGCATTTAAAGATTTATAGTTTTATCAAAAGGTATGATATTAAATGCAAAGACTGTACAATTTTACATGTTCTAATTAAATTATTTCAATGGGGTTTGTTTCAAATGATTAAAAAATGATAAAAATGTAGAATTTTTTTTAAAAATCGAAGTTTTGAAAGTTTAAAGGTGATGTGTATTAAAAAGGAAAATTATTATATAGTTCACGGCTACTCAAGTAAGCTGTCAAGACCACGCTTCCTAATCAGATTTTGTCCAGCTTTGTCACATAAAGAGAGATTCGATTTGGCTAATGAAACGTCTGTCTGTGCAATTAACAAGTGTATTTATTTTTTGTTTAACATACTGGTGGCTATACATTACAGAGGTCAATGAATAAACATGAAAGTTGCATAGCAATAGCGAAGTTAATATCTGTTAGATTGTGTGATAGTAAAATAAGCAGTTTCTCTTCATGACAAAAGAATTTTATTGCCATTGTTACACATTTATTCATCTGATTACAAAAGCTAATTTGGATGGTGACTAGCATGGTAACTATTTAACTAGCAAATGAAAGAAAAGAAAGGTCTAAAGCTCCTTTCAAATTCTTCAAAAAACAAAAGGACTACACTCATTTAAGTCATTGTGATGCAAAGTATAACGCCAGGCATTTTTACTGTGGTTAAATACAAAATAATTAAATGGTTTGAAATTGTCTATTAGGGTTATTAAATGGTATGATATAAAGACAACACAGAGAGGTCAATTTATTACTTCAAAAGCAGAATGACATCTCTAGTATTGATATAACAGTTTAAATAATGCCTAGCACATCATTTAAAGTTCGGATAATTGCAGATACTGAAGTGAAATGTTAAATAAATATGCCAAAAGTCAAGGTTACTGGGTTATACTGACACTGTTTTAACATCTTAGGCTATAATATGACTATAATAATAAAAATTTACACTTAAATTTTAATACTTTAAAAATCATTTTAGTTGCATTACATATGAACTATTGAATAACGTTAAAATTGAAACGTATAGAACTAAAAATCTTTAATTATCGTTTTGAGTTTGAAATTTCTGTGTGCGAAAAACCCAATTCATTCATATTACATCAAACCTCATTATAGGGGACACGTTATATAACGAAAATAAATCTTATTTCTGTTGTTTTCCTGTGGATTTTTGTACTCATTTAATCTTTTATAGCGTATTTCCGAAATCTTAGAAATTGGATATAACAAACTTTTTTATTTTTCTACATTTGCTTTGTGTTTAATTTGTTTTGAAATCCTACTCCAGTAGTGAAAATAGTATTTCATGCCTTACTGCATAACAGAACGTGTGAAATTACTGAGTTTCTGTTCCCTCAAACAGTGGAAGAAAAACTGTAGGAATCTTTTGTTTGTCTAAACACAGAATTTCAAAATATTTTCTAAGAATCGCATAGTGATTATAATGATTTCTGTGTTTAACCCCTTCCGGTACGATTTAATAATGAACAACTGTGCTTGAAGTAACCATTTATTTTTTATTTAAAAATCTTGTTTTATTTTACAATTCATACATATTCTTAATTAAAATCCGCTTTTTACATAGTGTTAAGTATCAGAAACGGTAAAACTAAGATAATAGTCTTCAAGCTAGTGGTACTTTTCAAAACAAAGTGCAAAGGAATTCTGAATTGTTTACATCGCCAGGGAGTCTCATTTCTAATTTGATTCTTGTAACACACATTTCATTTCTTAGTAGGTTTTCTTTTATTCTGACTCATCAATTTGGCAGTGACTTGTACCAAGTAAACAATATGCATTAGTGACTTGTGATTTTCACAAGTGATAAAAGTGTTGCCAAATTCAGTACACTAGGAATTTTAAAATAAATTAATTATCATATTTAACAGTAACTTTTGTCGCATGACGAGTAGTCGTCATTTTGCGGTATGGAATGAAAAACCAATGACGAGCTAGACTCGTCATTTTACCGGAAGGGGTTAAGCAGTGAGTAACAGTTAATGGTACAATTATTTTTAAATTTTCTTTCATTTTTGTCAATTTAAAATGTATGTAATCAAAAATACTTAATAAGCTAACTAAATTTTTATCTATTATTAAAATAAAATTCATAAATGATTTAAATTCAATTTATTAAAGTTTAAGGAAAAATTGAATAGATTTTAGTCAATTCATGTAAGACCTTGAACAGATTTTTTTCATTTATTTCAATTGAATACCTATTAAATACATTTAGCATTGAATAAAATTTAGTTAGAAATGACATACTTTTTAATGGTTC
>CM063506.1:47703224-47720724 GCA_032207245.1 Pardosa pseudoannulata | reverse complement strand
GGTGTCATAATACTAGAAAAAAATGTTATTTTTACCTATTTCTTATGTGACAAATTGACCAATTAAATCGCCTGCTCTTAACCGGGTAAAATAGGGCTTGAAATAATGGCATTAAATGCTAGAAAAGGGGCAAGTGGTGGATTTCGAACGTTGCTAACCCTAATTCATCAAGACTCAAATATGGATGCCTCAATCCATTACAGGTACAACCGCTTCTTAAATTCGAGCACAGACGGGCAGATAACTTAGGCTATTATTATATAGGGGATAAATTGAAAAGAGGTTGAAAATGTAATATTATGCTGTATAACTGGATTAACTGTTCCTTACGGAAGGATACGGTGGGTGTTCTAAATCTATCTGATTAAACAAATGCTATTCAGCATCATCAAAGAGTATCATATGATTACCTTTCTAATCACTCTTATTAAACTTTAAACGTTTTTCTTCCTAAAGCATCCTTTTATTTTTTCACGGAAGATTAACTTTTAAAATTATTTGTGAGCGCTAGGAACAAGAATGCTGGAAATAACTATAATGATAGTATTTCAGAAGATATTTTCCCCACGGAGCTTGAAATTCCCAAATTTTGCAGATAGATATTTTATCTAATATACTGATTGCTTACAGAGGACAAGAAGGATTTAAGCTAAAAACTGAGAAATCCGAAAAAACAACAGAATGTTTTTAAAAAGTAGCAGAAATGTTTTCTTGAGGAATTTCTCTGATGAAACTAACTGATCTAATATTTTAATTTATCATAAAAGAAACCGAAAAAGGCCATGGAATTATTATTATTTTGAAATTTTTTAATTAAATTTATAGTTAGTTTATAGTCATCTATCGTATGAGTATGATGGGGGGATAAAGGTTTAGTCAAATATATTGTTGAAAATCCTATTTAATTTTATCCCTATTAACACTAGATTTACGGACCGAGCCTATTTGACTCATTAAAAATTTAATATATATATATATATATATATATATATATATATGTATATTATATATATATATATATATATATATATATCCTTCTAATACTAATTTAGAGTTTGTCTGATTGAACTTTGATAAACCTTAATTGTACGTCTATATGTATGTACAAAAAATATTTTAATTTTGGAACTTTAAATATTCATTTTGACCACATCTGTGCTTATTTTGGAATCGATTTTAAGTAGTAGGTTCCGGCCTCATTAATTTTCGTAAAGCAAAAAGGTAGACAATAGCACTTCAAAACAAAACAAATCAAATTAAATAGTATTAGTGGAAAGTTTATGTATTTAACTTTACGGTCGATATTTAATATTTATATAGTTAGTAAGAATAAATACTATATTTTGCATTTAAAAAGAAATTAAGAATTGAATAAATAGCACAATTTACTGTAGAGTTTTAGTTATTTTCAAACTTTTTGAAACTATAAGTCAATTACGTACACTTTTCTAAAAATTTACTGAATTTATTTTTTTTAAATGAGGTATATTAGCAACAAACATGTCATTCAACAATTAAATGTATTTTAGTTCGTACTAAAATAACTTGATAAAGGAGAAACAATTTAAGGAATTTTTTGTTTCAACAGCCAAAGAGGTTTGGTTCTAGAGTTTAAAAGAGAAAGACATTGCATTTACAATTGTAGAAATTTTTAACTGTCTACCTATAACATATTTTTAAACGCATACTTGAAATATAAAATAAAAAAATCATTTCTAAAAGTAAGCAAAAAATTAAACTCTATAGATTACTGTTTGATTTGGTATGCTACGATTATGTTTTCGCTACACAAGGGCTGATTTGAGCATAATCTACTGCTTAAAGTCGATTCCGAACGGCTACGAAATTCCATAACAGCAACGAGAATCGAAGCCATGCAACTCGGTATCGAAAGGTACCCATTCTACCCACTCTACCCATTTTATTTCCGTATATTAATATATTGCCTGCGGGTCTATTTCATTGAATACAGCGGGCGCATAAAATATTATAAAATTAGAAGTTAAAATTTAAAACTAACTAAATTTCTAGGAAGAAACAATGCAAATTATTGCCTAGCAACACAAGAACTATAAAATTGTACATCGTATTGATATGTTACCCGACATCTAACAAAAATCTACTAAATACGCACTTTTAAGTGACCCGCACTCTGGTGACAGTCTGCGAAAAACGTAAAAGTACGTTTTCCGGATGCAATGCGTTAATTACTTAAATTATTAAAACCTTCTCGAAGTTTATATTTTGAAATATTGGCAGTTCGTTTTAACTTTAATAACTATTGGAGTACAATTATTCGAACTATTTTATGCTGTGTCTCTCCATATGAACTAATTTCGGATTTCTCAAGAGAAGGTAAGAAGTACTACAACCATCAATGTCAATCAAATCTTATCGATTTTGCATTGCTGACACAGAAATGATATGTTGTTCTTTTTAGATACACGATATAAAGAGATCAACCTTTAGCCTAAACGCTGTTATGGAATATGTTATGAGGCGAGAAATGGTGTTTCTAATCGCATTTAGAGATCTGACTTATTACAAATGGTATATCGGGCAAATAGACAGGATGTATAATTAAGGAAAAGCTCATTTTAACTTCGTGTTGAGAGATTCGTAAGTAACACGCAACGCTTGCCATTCGTTTAACCTCTTCTGTAAGCAAAGGACGGAAATAGCGCATGCAGAGCGTTAGAACTATAGCTCTTTGTATAATGCCATAATATATGAAGAATAAATAGTCTGTAAATTTAATAATTATTCGAGAGAAAATGAAAAGCATATTTGATGAATGTAAAATTTCTGAAATAGTGTTTATCTTTATAATCATATCTGGTTCGTCCTGTTATAGGTAATCAGTGTGTCCTATTATAGGTTACCAAAGTGATACAGAATTTACATATAAGCTTCAGTACTAGTGCTTTAAAGGTTATGTAAAACAGCCAAACTTTCTGTAATATTTATGGACATTGCAAATTATGAAATAAATTACTAAATAATAATATTGTAGGCGTGGTACCCCTGGCCTGTTGGTTAATTTACTCCGAGAGAGCTAAGTTTTCCTTGTTTAGTTTGGCAACAAGAAATCTCGCCAGTGGAACGCAGATATAAGGGCTTACTCTGGGCGTTGTGAATCGGTTCGCACGTTCTTTTCGGCTTCACTTTGACGTCAGCTTGAGGACATTATGGGAGCAAACGCTGACATCACAACGACAAAAGTGACATCACAACGAACGTGCGAACCGACTCGCAACGTCCAGAGTAAGCCCCACAGACGGATGTCGGGCGTAGACGGACACTGTCGTTAGATGCAGACGGCACCTGAGCTTCCTTTTTGATGATGATTGTTATGAGATGTTAATCCAGACAGGATTTGATCTTAAACTCACATATATATTTCAATGAAATGTTTGTATTTGTAAATCTTTGTGGTGAATGGTGTGTTTAAGCCATCCAAGCCCACAATATGATTCTGGGTTTGAAATATACTTATAGTATGCAAAATTGGACAAACTTACCTGAGTTCCGGACATGACTCAACAAGTAGTTTGACACAGTCCAGGCAGCCTTTTGCTGCAGCATAGTGAAGGGCCAAGGCTCCGGTGGCCGTCGTCTCCAAGGCAGGCATTTTTGCCTCGCGCAGGAGCCACTTGAGTACACTACGGCGACCGTATCTGGAACAAAAAAATATTGTTAGCACACTTTTCTTCGAAGCATTAAAACTATATAAATAAACGAAGTAATAAATCAAGCAGTATATAAAATAATAATTTACAGCTTGGAAGTATTTGCATGTTATATTCGTTTTTAGAACTACAGTACCTATTGTTTTTGTGTAATTGTTTTAATGAAGTTTTAACTATTTTTAAAACAGGATTAAAAAATATTACTCTTTTGCAACTTTGAAAAGACGACAATTTTACAGCGTTGTTAATGGTAATAAATTTTGAAACATGCGTTTTTCAGTATGAGAAAACAGATTTAGAGTTGCATATGTAATTTTTACCCAAATACAAAAAAAAGTAGCTGTATAAATACTATATAGCAGGTATACACGTTGGCGATATAAAGTATGATTCTTCTACTAATGGTAATTTGATCATTTTGAAAATAATAGTTAAAAGAATTTTAAGAACGAACAAGCCTACTTCGTTGTTTTTCAGCCTAAAAAGGAAACATTTGAATAATTTTCTGTGAAGGCGGTGTTAGTTAATATTTGACAAAAAAAAACAACTGTTGTAATGAAATAATAATGTTAACAATGAATTAAACCAGCAATAAGTGTTTATATTCAAAAATCAAACAGAATCCTTAAAAAATTCTTCATCGTGTGAACATAAATATACGCAGTTGATGACATTACAAATATAGTTACTTTGAAAGTGATGTAAATCCACTTTCGGCAAAGATGTAATATTTAGTTCAAAAATTACAATTACTTTACAAATTTGTCAATTTAAATCAGTTTAATATTTAAAAAACATAAACTGAGCGCATTAACGTTTGTCAATGCTTTTCAAACCATCGAAAACAAACACTTATATTGCCCAATAACATAAAATGAATTAATATTACTGTCAAGCAAAACATCTCACCTGTAGTGTATATTTCCCTGTCAATTTGTAACATTAACGTTTCAAAGATGTTGTAGGATAAAGAGTAATTTAAAAACACATTCAGTTTAATTACAATAAAATTAAAATGCTAAGTATTATATGGAATGCATTTATTACAACAGTACTTGTATTTTTCGGTTATAGATCTCAGAAACACGGGAGGAGTCAAAGCAACTTTACTTAGCAATTATTAATCGTTTTGCTTCAGATAGGTTAAGTTTGACTCGAAATGGGTTAGAGATTGAGCCCCGACAATTTTCCTTCATGTCTATATTGAGTTTAATATCTACAGGCTTGGCCACATGCCAGAAGAACACCGAATCGGCTGATACTTTCCTCCGATATCAGAGTCTGCGGGTTGAATTCCATTGCTGCCATGGCAGCTCGGAATTAACTTTAAGCAGTATGAACTACTAACAACAAAAAATGTACCGTCGAGCTTCCAAAACAAACCTCGATCATCCACCTTGTATAAGTTGTCTTGGTGAAAGTGTAAAATTCCTTCCGCTGGGTGAAATGTAAATGGAAAACGGGTAGGAGAAATAACTTGATGAAATATTCAATTAAATCCTATCCCAGATTTTAAAACTCACAAAAGGTAATTTTATGTTAATGAAATACCCGGATGGTTGCAAAAGAATGATTTTAGAGCTCAAATAAAGTGAAAAGCGTATATATATGACATGGTCCAGTGTTAAGGCGAATGGAAGACAGTCTTTCTTAATAATAATAGGTTTATTACAAAAAAACCTTTCAGTAAATAAAGTAATCCGAGTAATTATAGCACTAATAACAAATTTCCTTTATTATCCCTGTTCAGTTTATACATATGAATAATATTACCAAGAAAAAGGCCTTTTCAGATTAAACTATAAGTTCACTTGCGTTCAATTAAAAGTTATCAATGTTATATTACATCCTAAACCTAAAAAATAAGCAATTAGGAGAAATTTTTCTGATATGTCTTTTGTTGCTCCTGTTAGTAAATTACTTTGCTAAGGTATAGTACATTTGAAACTGACAGGCTACCCATTGTCCTGCCAATCATCGAGAAATTACCAATTAATACCACACTATGTATCAAAACAACACAAAAAATAGTAATTATTATAAGATCGATAATACTATGATTACATGAAATTTAGATCTATCATTCTTTAAAAAATTTGATACGATACGAGTAATTTTTGAAGCGCCAAATAAAGTAGTCGTGTGTCTAAAAAAAACACTGATGGCGAAAAGAATTTAATCTCTATGACTGTCAATTTATTCACAGCTAAACACTATAATCAGCGCCGAGTGGCGATCCATTATTCAAGAGGAATGAAAAAGAGAGACGAAAATTAACCCTCTTTCTTGATCGCTTAATACAAGTAGCTGTGTTAGCTGTTATCGTCATTGCTTACAACACGGTGAACCGCAATTAGATTTGCGAATGCTACCTCTTCTTCTGGCTGTTACGCGAGATTTTTCGTGCATGCCCATACGGAATACAATAATGATAGATTTCTATCGGGACTCATTGTTATTCGGACACTTTTGCTGATCGTAGAGGAAAAGACGATCTAGATTGTCTCGAGGAGGGCAGAAATGGGTCGGAAACGTAATGCTAAAATGGAATAGGTAGCAAACGGGCAGTCAAGGGGCAATCACCCTCATGAATTCGTATCAAGCAGCTAAATGCTTAATGTCGGAGAATATGTGTACAGCATATCATATTTTAACACACTGGCGGACAGTAAGAACAAGTGAAGTACGAAAATTGACACTATATGTTTTTGTAATTTTTAGAATATGAGAAATATAGTTTTACACTTTCTGATTAAATAAATTTAATTTTGATTAATTCAGCACCTTTAATTAGGTTGCGGCTATCACCGTCATGATGTCAGCGGACTCTAGACACTATATGGGACGATGTAATGGGACGATGGCGGCTATAACAGCAAAAATTTAAAAACGTAAATGACAGGTTTAACCCCTTCCCTGTTTTGCCCGTACGCCTTACGGGCACAGCTTTTGTGCCTGTACTGATTTGCCCGTACGGCTTACGGGCAATCTGATTTCTATTTCGTTTGCACTGTTTTGACCGTATTTTTTCAAATTTAGTAACAAATTATTCGTAACAGTAGACCGTAGCGCTCCAAACCAAACCAAACCAAACCAAATTATTCGTAGAGATTTCCAGTAAATGATAATTTGCAGTTTATTGTATTTCTACTCTGATTATTTCAAAAGCGCGGGTTTTTTTGGCATGTTCTGTATCAGAAGACGAATTGTTATCTTTCAGTGTATAGCTTTCTGGTTATATTTTACTAACCGCCTGATAAATTTATTGATGTAAGAGTTGAATAATATATTTTTACTTTTAAATAATGGATAATTCAGAGCGTATGGAGCTAATTTCTTGTGATTCGAACTGTGACTCGGAATCAGAAACTGATATAGATAGTAGTAACTGTAAATGATAGTACCGAAAGTTTACTAGATGATCTGGATAGTAGTGTCTCTGATAGTAGTACAGATGGAATCAGTCAAGCAAGACAAATTTTTGAAATTAAATGTCATAATCCTTCGGATCCTCCTCCTAGATTTGCTTTCACTGGAATTACAAAAATTAACTTGGATATCGATGAGACTAAAGGTAAACTTCAGTTCTATGATACTCTTATAGAAAGAAAAAAAGTTGTAATAAATGCTTAAAACTATTAGAAATGTTAATTTTAATAACATATCTTTACTTAAAAATGTAAAATGAACAAAAAAATGTAATAAAAACATGTGACATTTTTTGACCGGATTTTGGAAAAAAAATGAAACTTTCAAAGGGTTAACGACTCAAATAAGCAATTTTTTGTGTGCAACAAAGACTTTTTGGGAGTGACACGAAATGTTAGTTCGTAATCAAACAAAAATAAATAAAAGACAAAAAAATTATTTTAATTTAATAATTATTACACGTTATTTTCGGTGAGGAAAACGAAATTAAACCTAAAAAATTGTTTCCAAAACATGAGTTCCAGTGTAATGATATTTTGAAATGTGCTTAACAATAGAACGACCTACAACAAACATATAAATTTATACTCTTCACAAAATATTACAAAATAATTCTATTACAAAATATTGAATAAAAAAACTTGTTATTCATTTAAAAACATGCTGAACGATGACCGATTGGTAAGGGTGCTGGCTTTCGGTACCGGAGTTCGTGGGTTCGAATCCCACTGTGGCATGAATGTTCGTAGCCGTAGGTTCCGGTCTCATTAGACCTCATATTGCAAAAAGTAGACCGTAGCACTCCAAACCAAACCAAAAACAAAACATGACACTAGTCTTTTAATTGTATGCCGGTAAATGCACATTTGTGCCGCTATAGCCGTAGTGTAAAAAAAAAACTATCGTTTTGTTTTGGACGGCTATTGCCGTCATGCCCCATAAAGGATTCCGCCTTGACGGCTATAGATGCAAGTGTCCGTCAACGTGTTAAAAATAAGAAAGACGAGAGTAACACGCTAATGTTACACTATGTATTGTTTAATTCGTTGAAAATTCTCCAGTCAATGTATTTTGTCTTGAGATCAATTCAACCAGAACATACTGCTTAAATAAGATTCAGAAAATCAATAAACACTCATAGGAATCAAAGGACGCTAGCTCCAAAATCAACGGATTCCCCATTTGAGATTCATCGCTTCGTATTTATCATCTAATGTTACACTAAACTAATTTTTTTGTGTTTATTTTCTTGAGTTTCTAAATCAAAAGAGCCAAAGTTTTAGTTTAATTTATTTTAATAAGGTCATTTGGCATTCTAACATTTTAGCAATGTTATATTGAATAAGAAAGTTATATTTTAAATAAGACTATGATAAACAACTAAGAGTACTAAAAAATATTTGAAACACTTATTTTGGAAAATTATAAAAACCCCTCAGTACACGAGAAATTAAAAAAAAATTGAAAAAACATTTGTTTTAATCTCCTTACACTTAATTCCATTTCCTCAAATTAATTTCTAATCCTCATGGTTTTCGAAACACTTTTAGGTTGTGTCTTCCTTAGTTAATTAGGGATAATCGTAGATAAAAAATTATACATCGATCAGCTTTAAATGACTACATTGGTACGGCACATAAAAAATAATGGTTTAATAAATTAGTAAATTTAAAAACTTTATTAATATTTTTTCATATACGTGATAAAAGGATAAAATATTGTTTGTAAGTATTTTTACAGTTTTGTTATATTTTATTGGTTTATTATTGTTATTATTATTATTTGAAACAAAATTGTATTAGAGAGCCAATTTAATAAATTTCCTCTGAAATTCAAATATGTAGAATTATTACTAACAGCTATTACAAAAAATTTAACTTACAGCAGTTCTTTTGGGTTTTAAAAACGAAAACTTTTTAATAAAAATATTTTACCAATTTATATTAAGGTAGCCAATAACAAAATTTTTAATCTAGCCGGAAAAAATCTATTTTTTTTTAAATAGTAATATCTGATTATACCATTATAAAAAAAACTTGTGATTAGCATTAATTCATTTTGATAACTTTGTAGTGTTATTAAAACTATAAAAAAGGTAAAAAACGTTATATAATTTATAATATCCCGAACTCTTCTGTGCTAACAGAAATATCTTTATGGAGGAATATAT
The DNA here is from genome assembly GCA_032207245.1 of Pardosa pseudoannulata. Lineage (NCBI taxonomy): Eukaryota > Metazoa > Arthropoda > Arachnida > Araneae > Lycosidae > Pardosa > Pardosa pseudoannulata. The sequence continues at coordinate 47,711,436 of CM063506.1, read as the reverse complement.
AAAGAATATATATATATATAAATATATATACACATATATAAACACACATAACACATATATATACACACAAAAACACATATATATATACACATACACATATATACACACACATATACACATATATATACACACACATATATATATATACACACACATATACACATATATATATATACACTCATATACACATATATACACATATATACACAATATCACACATATACATATATACACACACACACATATATTTATATATATATATATATATATATATATCCACACATCACTATATCACATATATATATAACACACATATACACATAATTACATATACATACACATATATACACACACATATATATATACAAAAATATATAATATTATATACACACATTACACACATATATACACATAAATACATATATTTGTAATATATATACACCACATATATACACATACATATATATTTTTTATACTTACTACATCACGTGAGTATTAGAAACATTATTAGAAGACTATTAGCATTAAGTTTAATGTATAAGTCTTTCACGTTTAAATCACATTTGCCGGATGTACTAGATGCAACACATGTGAGTATTGTTCATTAATTAAAGCACTCGTTTATCCAATTATTCCTATCATCCGATTCATCCCAATCGCCAGCATAATTTTTACGTCATCGACAACAAAAGATAGGTTCTTGTTTGTAGAATTTCACTTGTGGCCCCCCGCCCCCTTTATCCGGGGTCTGTTGACCCACATGACGCAATGTCGGAAGCGGATCATCCCCTTTCCTGGGACGAGGAAGGAAGCTTTTTGTCTCCCGCTTTTGTCCGATTTGCTCAATGAGCTTTCCGCGATGCAAAATATTATTTTCGGTCGTGATTTCGTGACCCCCCCTCCCCCTCCTTCGTATTGGAAATAAGCACGTTTTTCCACCAGGCGATTGCACGCGATGCGCTTAGTCACGTGAGGATGCGCTCGTTGATGGCAGTCGTGTGCCTCCTTGCTTTTCTTCTACCTGCATTTTTGGGGATGTGGGACGTGATTGGAGGATTCGAGGAATAGTCAGATTGATTGGGTCGTTTAATTCGTGTCGTGTCCTGAAATCCGTCGAACAAGGCAATGAGATATTTTTATGGCTTTGGCATGCATTGGCGATTAAGGGCTCCCGGTTGGTCCTTGGCCGTGAAATGGTGCCTCCTGATCAAACCGATGCAACAGAAATAGAATTAAGGAATAAACTCTAGTCGCTGATGCAGAGACTCTTATCTACACAGCATTGTACATCCGGATATTTAAAACGAATTCCAATGACTTTTAGAGATTAAACAATATAAAGTATTGTTTAAAGTGTCTCAGAACTATCAATGAATTCTGTTATGAACATAAACAAAACTTTTTTTTAATCTTTAGGGAGACGTAGACATTTTTAGTTGAAAAGTCTTCATTTGAACAACCTATTTCAATATAAAATGAAAAGTTCTGCTCTGTTTGGATTTAAAATTTATCTTAGACTATAGTCCATGTAAAATCTATTGGCGCTTCAAGGTCACACTTTCTCGTTTCCCCAGCCATCGGTTACTATGGTAGCGACCAAGAAGCCTGTGCATTCACGCTTATTTTCAGCACTTCAGTTGAGGATTTGATTCCAATACGTTCAGACGTCTTGCTTTATTATTATAAGCAAAGTCAAAATTTTCAGTTGTGCTTAAATGCGTTAACTATTCACATAAACAAAAGTTTAACAATATGTATAAAATGGTTATAATAAATCACAGATTTTTTTTTAAATACAAAAATTCATTTTAATTTAGAATTTTTACTAAAACATTAGGAATCTCTACCTTCTAAAGAAATTTTCACTTTCTATAAATGTGTCAACAGACCATAAATCTTTAAATACATAATAAAATTATACAAAATATTGTTATTGCATTAAGACCGCTTTCAGTTCTTGTAAAATCATAAAGTAATTAATACAGTACAATTTTGGAATAGAAACTTTACTATGGTCCACATAACTTCATAATATACTTATTAACATACAACTTAAATTTAAGGAATTTCAGAACTACATTCTTTTAAATAAATTAATTATTAAGAAATACTTTTGATATTTAGATTAAAAGAATCATACAAATATAAAGAAAAATAGTGAAAAATTATAACTAATTACTAATTTAAATTAGAGAAATGTTCAATCATCTTAATGATATTATTTCTGTAAATAATGCAACTGTGTGTGAAAAAAAATTTTTACTTTTTCAGTAGAATTTTTTAAATCTTACGGATTAGAATATAACATACAATTTTTGAATTGTAATTTTATGAAATGGGATTATATCTTAAATTTATGAACTTAGAAACAGGTCTGAAATTACTCATAAAATTTTTTGTAAAGTATTAAGTATTTTTTAAAGTGTAGTCTAAATAAACATACTTTCATCATGCAAGGAGAACCCACACGATGCATGACACCCCTTAACACAGTGGGAAAAAAAAGTAAAATCATTCCCCAACTGTCGTTACCATAGTTACAGTTGGTCATCGGGGAAAAATCAGTGACCTTGAAGTGCCTATTGAGTTTACACCGAGTATAGCATATAGACTGTCATATGACGGGGTTAGTAAAATTTCCAATTTTCCAGAATTGTAAATTACACTATGAGGTAGGTAAAAAAATGGTTTGTTTTTTGGCTGAGAATTACCTGGAACACGCTCAATAATATGTTTATCCTCATACTTCTCTAAAGTTTCCCGATACTGGAATGCAGTTTAGAATCACGTTGAATTCCTTTAGAAAGATAATTCAAAATTTTCTTAAGTACGTCGAAATTATTAAGATCTTCCCACTTTTTTTCCACAGTAATTAATGAAAGTAAAGGAATGAAACTATCATTTCCTCTACAAACTGGAGGTAGATAGAATGTGTTGTTCATATCGGTGATAAAATTTTCATTGCAACAAGAAATAATCGATGATTCAATTTAAAATTATCACATATGTACCTAATCTATTATTTAAGTCAAATATAAAAGAAAATTATTTACATCATATCTAAGTTCAGTGATAAAACGAATGAAAATAATGCAGACGATATTGAAATAATTTAAAATAAGAAATTATTAAATGAGAGTTAAAGGAATGACGTCATAATACTGGAAAAAATGTTATTTTACCTATTTATTATGTGATAAAATTAATCGCCTGCTCTTAACCGGGGGAAACAGGGCTTTATATAATGGCATTAAACGCTCGAAAAGTGGGGAAGGGATGGATTTCGAACGTTTTAAAGACACGCTTTGAATTTTTCTAACCCTAACTGAAGAACCCAATATGGATGCCCTTATCCATTCCAGGTCCAACCGCGTCATAAATTCGAGGAGAGACGGATAGATAACTTAGGCTATTATTATATAGGGGATAATTACTCAAAGTGAATTCACCACTAAGTCACATGTGTCAGAGATCCATCTAGGATAAAGATCTATCCTATACTATCTAGAATCCATCTAGGATAATATTTATTCTAGATCATTAATCAGAGTGAAATCCCCAATCTGTCAAATGAGGCACCTTATAAAAGTGATACAATATTTTTATATGAAGCAAAATATTAAAAAAGCTAAAAATATATACAGTTAAAAATCTACTCATTTAATAAAAAAATAGAAATCTACTTACTCGTAAAATAACTTTTGAAATTTCAAGTTTTGCTTTTTGGTTTTCGAGTGCTACGGTCTACTTTTTGCAATACGAAATCTAATTAGCCCGGGACCTACTGCTTAAAGCCGATTCCGAACAGCTACTAACATCCATGCCATAGTGGGATTCGAACCCAAGAACTCCGGTTCCGAAAGCCAGCTCCCTAACTACTTAGCCATCGTTCGGGAAATTTTAAGTTGGAAATTAATTTTTATATCAAAAAACTAATCATGATTTTTATTCCATTAATAAGGTGGATTCATCATCTCTAAATGTACACTCATCAAAGTAGATTTATCTATTTAAGTAACTAAAATGAGTGAAAAACTAAGAAATGTGATGCCCAGGTTGATTTGACAAAAATTTACTTCCACGAAACAATAACATGTACACACAAAACAGAAATATAAACATAATGGGACGGGTTTTCAACAGTACACGACCATACTGGTCGACAAAAAGCCTCTAACTCTGTTATTTCTTGGTATACCCTATAGAGGGCGCTGTAATCTACGTCAAACTTTAGACTTGTTACAGAAAGATTTTTTAAAGTAAGTGATGATTTATTTACTCATTATTTTTCAATCACCTAATTACTTTATAAAATATCTCTTATTCCTCTTGGTAATGTAATACGAATTATGCTATCGGAAATAATTTAAAATTCCAACATGTTTACTATTTATTCATGCGCTCAAAAATAAAGTAGCACAATTATGCTTTAATTATCTCTTAGGGTCACAAAAATACGAATAATTAAAAGGAATAAACCAATCACCCAGAAAAATATTTGAAGTCATGCGATAAATGAAGATCAAAAGCCTCAAATATGTAACATATAAAGTGAAGTATAATGAGTAGATTATAATCGGAAAGAAGTATTAATTCATAAAGGTTTTTGAAATAACACGACCTTTAATTTATATTATAATGAAATTTTATCTACTTCCCAGTCATAGGAATAATTAGAACTATATATAACGTATTTCATCTCCAGTCGAATAGTTAATCTATTTTTATATAATATTCAGGAAAAGAAGCTTCTAACATTATAAGAAATTATTCTTTTAGTACGTTTGTAGTATAAATACCGAATGTGTAGAGCAGTACCTTTCAGATCCGGTGTTCGTAGGTTTGAATCTACCATTTACCATGGTTATTCGTAGCCAATCGATGTTGGCTATAAACAGTAAGGCTTATTAAAAAGCTCTCATGTATCAAAATTATTAGCCGTAGCATTCCAAGCCAAACCGTTTAACACGATAAACATTAAAAATTGTTTATTCCCACTTATATATGTTTAGAGAACTCCTTAAATAGATAAATAAATATATATGTGTAAATATTATATATATATATATATATATATATATATATATATATATATATATATGTGTGTGTGTGTGTGTGTGGTATATATATATATATATATATATATATATATATATATATGTGTAAATATTATATATATATATATATATATATATATATATATATATATATGTAATAATGGGAACATTGTATTTCTTTTGGTGATAAAAAGCTCTTGATTATAAAATCCTAATTTTGATTCAATATAAAATAATATGTATTGTTTAGAATTAAAAGTTTCATCAATAAAGATCAGTCTAACTTTATAAAAAAATATTTCATTTTGTTTTATAAACTGTAATGCACGTTTTAAAACAACATAAAATTCCTCCAATTAAAAAACAGAAATTTATCTACCCGCAAAATAACTTTTGTAATATGTATATTATAAACTATTTTTTTTATATCAAACAAAAGTCAATTATGATTTCTATCTCGTGAACTAAAATTATATTAATAATAGCAATATATTTCATTTTATAACGTGATAAATGCGAATTTTTTAAATTTCTATTTTATGACACTTTTTTTTAAATTTTAAAACAATTATTTTAATATTTTAGTTTAAAGAATAAAATATTTCACTTCAATTTAACATTTTTTTAAAGTTTCTACTGTAGTATTTCAAAATATAGCCTGTTTAGTAAATATTTCTTTTTTCATTAGATACATATCTTTTATATTAATTTTTAAAAATATGCTTCTTAAAATGATAAACCTAAGTATTTTTTAAAACTCAGCGTGTTATTAAATAAATCATGTAAAAATCATCATCTTGTAAAAAAATCAGTTTATAGGGAATAGAACATTTTATTTTAGGGTGCATCGGAAAATGATCTTTTAATGAATATTTTATGCGTCGAAAAGTACTATGTTCCCTTAACGTATACGTTATTAGTATCAATAACACAGTTTTCTTTTATATTCCTATTTCTGATAGATCATAACTGCAAAATGCAGTAGTATATTTACTAAAGCAAAGTTACCATCAAATAGCTCTTATCTGCCAAAACGACCGAAACATGAAAAGTAGGTACTGCCATTTTAATTTAATATATTAGTTTAATATATTAATTTAAAGAATAAGACAAATATTTTACTTCAATTTAACATTTTTTTTTAGTTTCTAGTGTAGTATTTCAAAATACAGCTTGTTTAGTAAATATTTCTTTTTTCATTAGATACATATCTTTTATATTATTTTTTAAAAATATACTTCTTAAAATGATAAAACTAAGTATTTTTTAAAACTCAGAGTGTTATTAAATAACTTGTAAAAAAAATCTTGTAAAAATCATCATCTTGTAAAAAAATCATTTTATAGGGAATAGAACATTTTATTTTAGGGTGCATCGGAAAATAATCTGTTAATGAAAGTTTTAAGTTTCGAAAAGTATTATGTTCCTTTAATACATACGTTATTAGTATCAATAACAGTTTTTTTTATATCCCTATTTCTGATAGATCTGAACAATAATATGCAGTTTTTATATTTACTAAAGCAAAGTTACCATCAAATCGCTCTTATCTGCCAGAACGACCGAAACATGAAAAGTAGGTACTGCCATTTTAATTTAATATATTAATTTTATATATTAATTTAAAGAATAAGACAAATATTTCACTTCAATTTAACATTTTTTTTAGTTTCTAGTAAAGTATTTCAAAATACAGCTTGTTTAGTAAATATTTATTTTTTCATTAGATACATATCTTTTATATTATTTTTTTAAAATATACTTCTTAAAATGATAAAACTAAGTATTTTTTAAAACTCAGTGTTATTAAATAACTTGTAAAAATTCATTTCATAGGGAATAGAGCATTTTATTTTAGGGTGCACCTTAAAATCATCTTTTAATGAAAATTTTAAGTTTCGAAAAGTACTATGTTCCCTTAACTCTTAATTTGACAAGATATTTTTTCAAATATTTTTTTAATTTTAATTTCTGTTATTTTCCCATGTTTGTATAGACATTAGGATCTCTGTCAAATCAACAAAAAAAAAATATTTTCCATTTTTGATATAATTAATGTCCGCTGTGGCGAACACTGACAACTATGTTATATAGTAGTTATAAGTATACATGTCTGGTGTAGCAGACTTAACCAAATTAAGGGTTAATGTATACATTATTAGTATCAATAACACAGTGCTGTTTTACATTCTTATTTCTGATAGATCTTAACTGCAATAGGTAGTTGTATATTTACTATAGCAAGGTTACCATCAAATCGCTCTTATCTGCCAGAACGACCGAAACATGAAAAGTAGGTACTGCCATTTTGTTTTCAAGACTAATAACTATGAGATTTTACCTATTCCTAGCTGACAACATAAGTGAATTCGCTGTCACTTGTAATGTGACTGGTGAACTATAAAGTTGAAGAGGCAAAAATAAATAATGGGAAAATTGCTTAAGCTTACAGATTGGTCGAAAGATTGGTACGACTTTGAAAGATAAATTATTCCATAAGGTGAAGAGAAATAATAAAAAAAAGACTAATTTTATCTTTTTTTACTATGCCTTATAGCAGAGGTGGGCCCTTTTGCTTATTTTATCCGGCCCGTTGAAAAATCTTGCATGCAATTTCTTTAATCTCTTATATTCGATTTTGTTGAAATCAATAGTATTTGAATGCGTAGTGTACATATAAATAATGAAAAATATATAAATAATTGCTATATAAAATATATAAATAAAACTTTTTCGTTAATCATTTACACGAAAAATAAATATCGATCACAAATTACTGACGAAAATCGACACTCGGTATTAAGGATTGCTGCAAGTGATTTGGATCCAAATTTTGAAGAAATAATATGAAATGAACATTCCAGATTTCACGTTTCGCATTAACTAAAACTCTTCTATTTTAACGTTTGATGTTTGTATTTTCTTTTTATAATTCTATTTACTATTATATTTACAAAATGTAATATAAATATAAAAATGTAATAACTATGATCAAAATAAAATAATTTGTATCGTTAAGATATAAATAAATATAAAAATAAAATCTTTCATTAACTGATTTATTTAATGACCATTAATTTAATATAATGGATCCTATTTCTTTAAAAATTACGTGACATATTTTACTGGCACAAATTGTTCGTGTATGCACCTAA
>CM063506.1:47685724-47698224 GCA_032207245.1 Pardosa pseudoannulata | reverse complement strand
TAAAGAAACGGGCGATAAGAATCAAATTTTATTGCAATACAAACAAAAACCATGGCATATACGACGGATACGTCTGATACGTGCCAAGGCATGATGTTTATCAAAAATGAATATTAGAGTTTAAAATTAAAATGTTTGCACTATTTATTTATTTAAAAACAGTTGAAGGCGGAAGTAGTTGTACTTTGGATTTAATCTGTTCTAAAACAAAGAAGCCGGTCCGAGGTAAAACGGGTCGACTACCCAAACATTTCATATTAATATCTGATTTAGATGTAAAGTAAAAGTCAGGTATGTAGGATTAATATGTTTGCAAATAGTATATGGTGTACTGATAAATACCAATGGGTGTTAAAACAGGATTGAATTAGATTCAACACAAGAAAAAAAAAACTCTCACGAATAATCAAAATTCTGGAATTTCACGGAAAATTAAACATTTCATAACTACCATCCACAATTTGAATGGCAAATTTTGTCTTGTTTAATGGTGAGAAAAAACGTATTTGTCACTACACATTTGTGTTTCAATCTATCTTCTTCACTGCTGACTTTCTGTCAATAAACGAAACAGCTTTCTTTGTTCTTTACTTAAGCTGGCTTTGCATTTCATGCTATTAAGCTATTAAAGTTTCCTAATGTTACATTTGTATAACAGAAATCGTGATATTCAAATCTCATGAATCTAAAATTCATTACTGCGCTTCAGTAATAAACAAATATGGTCACACTTGAGTATAGTTATCTTTAATTTAAATTATACGTATATATACTTATATGTATATTTTCCCTATGTGAAGTTACACAATTATTTGTATATAATTCTATGCACAATATAGCACAATAAAATTTTTATAACATCCCACTAACGTAAGGCAAGTGTTCTCATACTGTTTCAATAAAAGCCCGATTTCTTTTTCCCTTGCGGGCTTTTTTTTGCTTTTTCCCTCAGATTTCTTATTTTATCCAAGAATTTATCTATATATCATTTATACCGTTTTTTATAGTTTCTGTATATTTATAATATATATATAATATATATATATATAATATAATATATTAATTTATATATAAATAAAATAAAATATTATATAGTGGATATAGTAACCTTGTTAATATTAATATATTAGTTCTCGAAGGAGTTAACTAAAAATATGAACTGAATTATATAGTCCGATTTTCCCTCCGTCGTACAATATATTTTGAAAAAATAGCGATTTTTGTTAATTTTTAAGATTTATTTTTCGAAACATTGATTTTATGAACATTTTTAAGAATATGATTTTGAATTGTCCTGTACTGTAATTTTTGTTCTTTTTAAAAATGTTGGATAAAATGACTAACCTAAATGACATTTTTCAAAAAATAAAATGTTAGAAAAAAATTGTAAAAAACTCATAATAAAAGGAGCAAAACTTTTGATATTATGATGAAAAAAAACGAGCTGTTTTCATGAAGATTTTAAATTTCGAAACGTACTATGTACCCTTAAGGAGAAACTGGATGTTGTAAAGTGTCTTTGTAAATAATCAATTTAGAGTAATGAAAGTTTATTCACACACACAATAAAGGTAACTAAATAAATCACATTTACAAAAATTTTAAAAAATCAGATACATTATCTAAACATTACATTTATTAATTTTATTTTTAAAAGTTTCTTTGTGCATTAATTTTCAGTTTTTCTCTTCCATTTTTATCTTATTTTTCATTAAAAAAATTTTTTTTGAAAATTTGAGCATAATTTTGTCGTAATACTGAATAATGAATTTATAAGAAATATGTCTTTGCTTGTGTACTTAATTTTCGAAAAAAAAAAACGTACTTTTTAACTTCCTAGTTGAAGTTAATAATCTAAATTAATTCTGAATTTGAAATTGTTTCCCCATTTTGCATTAATGTAAATAAAGAATGTTTAGTAAATTTTATGTAAAAATCTACAAAAAATAAAATAAGTAGGAACATTTTAAAAATCAAGAAAAATTTTCGAAAAAATTAATTTTTCAAAAATTTTACACCTTTTTTGAAAAATATTTGGTTATGAATACTTTACTTATCCTGTACATAATTTCATAACTTTTTCATAAAAACGTTTTGTAATATCCACCATTCCTGAACAATCACAACATAGTACAATCCTTGACATATATAGCACGACCTGACCATCTCAGTAATTAGTAACGCCCATTATTCTACCACAAGAATCTAAATTCGTAGGAAATAACTAAAAATCTCGTATTTTAATATTTAAATAAGAATGTTATAAATAAACCTTATATAAGCTCATACATGAAACTTAAAAAACTAGTATATAGCCCGTCACATGACATAATCAGTAAAATTTTTAATTTTCCAGAATTGCAAAGTACCCTATGAAGAAGGTAAAAAAAGGTTTTGTTTTGTCTGAGAATTATCTGGTACACGATAAATAATTTGTTTATCTTCATACTCCTCTAAAGTCTCCCGATACTGTGAATGCAGTTAAAAATCACGTTGAATTCATTTAGAAAGATAATTCAAAGTTTCCTTAGCTACATCGAAGTTATTGTTGTTCTTCCCAATTTTTTTGTCATACCAATTAATGGAAGTAAAGGAATGAAACTATCATATCCGCTACACCCTGGAGGTAGATATAATTTGTTGTTAATACCGGTGATAAAATTTTCATTGCAACAAGAAACAATCGATGATTAAATTTAAAATTATCACGTATGTACGTAATCTATTATTTAAGCCAAATATAAAAGAAAATTATTTACGCACTATCTAAGTTCAATAATAAAACTTTTGAAAATAATGCTGACGATACTTAAATAATTTAAATATGAAATAATTAAAAGGGATGGTTAAAGGAAGGACGTCATAATGTTAGAAAAAAATGTTACTTTTACCTATTTATTATGTGATAAATTGATAAATTTAATCGCCTGCTTTTAACCAGGGAAAATAGGGCTCGAAATAAATAATTCTCGAAAGGAAGGAAGGGGTGGATTTCGAACGTTTTAAAGAAGACAGTATTTTTCGTTGTGATGTGAAGCATATTTATACCAATTTATTTTAGAATCGGATCGATGGTTTAGGAAAAGATAAACTTTACTCGCTTAGAATTTTGCTAACCCTAACTCATCAAAAATGCAATACGGATGCCCCTATCCATTTCAAGTACAAACATTTCATAAATTCGAGCACAGACTAACAGATAACTTAGGCTATTATTATATAGGAGATCATAGTGAGTTTGGGGTACTTCACCCTACAGAAACTCAGGAACAAAGAAGGTACTCACTCTGAATCATCGTCATCGTGAAAATCCTCTAATTCGTGCAAATCCGGTATGGACTGGTACTCCTGCACATCGTATTGCGGGTGTTTCCGCCTCTCCATCGAGTGGAAACGGTACATATCATGCCACATATCCAAAAAAGTTTTTGTTCGACGCAGCTCTCGAACTACCGATACATTCCGAAGTCTCCTCCAGAAATGATAGTGAAAGCGACTCTCAGAGTCGAAAGATGGCATCTCATCACGGAGGGTGGCTGCGGCACCCAAGCGTGTGAAATTTGTGCCCCGAGGAGACAAGAAGCATTTTTTTTTCGACTAACTGTGGGTAGTCGAAGTTTCCTCCGGTAAAAAAAGAAAAAATTTGAGGAAGGAACAGATTCTAGAAAGAAAAAAAATGATAGTAATAAAGTATCTTTTTCGATTTGAGGGGAGGGGGTACTATAACGGACTACTATGCTCCTCAATCCCATTCCAGTTCTATGGAGATTGCAAAATTTTCTTCAGCACTCTTAACTTTAAAGATATTGCACTTACTCGCTTAAAAAATGCCTATATGTTTTCAAAACTTTTGAGTAAAAACTCATGGTGCATGTTACATACGGGATAGTTTTCACTACATCTTAGAATCATACAATAAACTTAAAGACAGATTAATTCTTATTAATTTCGACTTGACATCTGCACTTCTTCCTGTAATCGCATGGCATCGCATGGTATGCAAATAATAAAGACAGGTATTTAATCCTTTTAAGGACAGTTATTTCGCAGCCAAACCACCTGTTAATACTTAACACATATTTAAACACATTTTTGGCTGAGAATTATCTAGTACACGATCAATAATTTGTTTGTCTTCATACTCCTCTAAGGTCTCCCGATACTGTGAATGCAGTTTAGAATCACGTTGAGTTTATTTAGAAAGATAGCTTTAGGAAGATGAATTCAAACTTTTCGTAGCTACGTCGAAAGTATCGTTGTTCTTCCCAATTTTTTTTGGCTTTCTTTGTTTTTGACACTTTAAACTATACTTATATGGTATCACTACAGTTAATTTATTTCTTTTTGAAATATACTTTTTAAAATTTGTTTTACATGGAAGAATAAAGAGTTTGATTTCCTTCATGATCCCATATGAAAAACTTACCCAAAACAATATTTATAAATTGTTTAGTTATTTATTAATTACATTATTTTAAGAGTAATTATTCATAAAGTTTTAAGAAAGAAGTATTTTTGTGCTACAAGGGAGGGTTTAACAGTTAAATCCTTCTCGCTAAATCTCCCCCTCCCTCAAACGAATGTAAAAAATTTTTTTTTCATATATTTCAAATTTATAAGGTCCATGGATAAAATTTGTAACTTAACTGTATTAAATACCAAAGAATTTATAATCGTGATTTTCTAACGGTTAACGAAGAAAATAAAAAGGCAAATTTGGTACTCAACAAAAGTATTACATTTATTCCTACCGTCCTTCTTTTATAAAGCATTGCTAACAAAACTAATTGTTAATTTTGAACTTCGAATTTCTGTCTTGAAGAACAGTTCTCATCTTCTGTTTTACACTACACTGTTTGAAATCGAAATGCTGCAGTATAACTAAATTTTATATAGCCACTTTTCTCGTATGTTGTCACATAATACTCATTTCTTAAAGAATGATAGTAAATAAAGAAAATACAATTCCTTGTATAAAAATCTTATGAAAATGTGGTAGTGTTATACAATGTCTGCAATTACAGCCTCCCATTTATTTCATAGTAGTCAAAACCCTTCCGATGATATCAAACTACCAATATCAAGCGTGAACAACTTCCTTAAGAATAAAGTTATTTTGAAGAACGTCAATGTATTGCACTAATTTCTATGGAGGGTACAAAATTTTCACAATTTCTACATAAAAATAGAGAAGCTCATAGCAGCTATACAACAGTCGTATAAAGTTATCTGCATATCTACACAACTGACTTTGGTTAATACTGAAAAAAAACTTAAATTTCTGGACTGATGCAATAAGTAATGGTAAAAAGGGAAAAATTGTGTAAACACTGAAAGAATTATGGAGCTTGATTTATGAGGTTTATATAGCAATTTGTTTACTATCTGAATAGTCACTACTCGTCAAATTTTAAGTGCGGGTTGTACTCGGTGAATGTTTAAATACATATGTGTTCAATTAATTATTAAATACATTGTGCAATAGTTATACAATCCTATTTGCAAATGTTGTATATCCGTATAAAAGTGTATTTTATTTTGTATTGCGTCAAAATATTTTCTTTGGCTTTTCCTTCCAGTAAATTAATTGATTTTTTAATTATACTTTCTTTTTGATAATCGCACGCCCCTCATCTAGGTTATCATGTCTATCATAAACGGCGTACTTCACAAGTTTAAAATTGCTATATTAAGAAATGTCCCTATAAAATCTGGGCTCTAGTAAAATTTCTTACACCCTTCAAATTATCACACTATAATATACTTACACAATGTTCTTAAAGAAAAAAAATATGAAATCAAAAGAACCTTAAGCATTCTTTCTACTGCCATTGCATTTCGACTCAATAAAACTTTTTTCTTGAAAAGATAATAAATTAACTTCAACCAATAGAGATAAATGTATTACCGCTCCCTTTTAAGCTGTTTGCACAACTCTTCTTCAAATATCTGACTAAATTGTTATGTGGCTCAATAAAATTTTGACATTAAACCGGCTGAAACCAGATCATGATTTCGTAAGAACTGGACCAAAGATATAAAATCCACTCGTCTTTCAGAAAACTTTTTTTTGTTGGGATAGTAAATTTTCGTCTTACATATGTCTTCTCTGAGACTACTGTTGTAAATGTAGATGTGAATTGTAAACTTCGACAGATAAAAAATGAAAAGGCGATGGGATTTTAGATTATCTCTTTTAAAAAAAGGTGTACAATTTAATCAGAAAATATTAGACAAGGTGTTGAACTGTTCAGGATTTATAAAGTGTTCTTGAACACCTTTAAAAACCTTTCCGTATTTCTACAATAACTTTCTTCAGTTTGGAACAGACATTTTTGTAGAGGAATTTGAGGTTTAATTATTTTAGATTATTTTAGTTTATGCTAAACAAATATTTAATGAGCAACAAATATTTAAAGCTACAATTTTTCCTCCAAACAATTATCTAAAAACATATATGTCCAAATAACTATCTTGACGAATATATATTTTTCATTCAATTGATTACATAGATAAATTTCAATTATATATTCCATGCAATGTATTTATCTAAACTAAAAAGATTAAATTTATAATTTTACAATAAGTTTTAGGCATATAATTACTTTTTTACTTAATTAAAAACTTGTCTTTGCAATAAATAGGAAACATATAACAAATTTTAATTATTTATATAAAATTTTTTATACTTTGTAAATTAAAATTTTTGACAGACTTTCTTAAAACCTTTATTAAGAACGATGAAATTATCTAATTGTAATAATAGATAAATACAAATTTTTTTTTTTTTATTTTTTTTGTTTTTGACATTTAATAATAAAAAAATGTGCGTGAATCATTTATTTTTTTTAAAAAATTGTATTTATGATTTCTAAATTAAATTTTTTACATAGTTTAAAAATATCCAAAAAAATATTAAGAATTAAACAAAAAACTTAATAAGGTATAGATAATATTTAAATATTACTTTAAAAATAGGAATACTGATTGTTTAATAATTACTTCTAATTTGATTAAAAACTGCATTTCTATGGTATTTATTCTGACAGTCTATTCTGACTTTTATTCTTTTAGGCACTGAAAGAAATAAAAATAAACTATGTAATTGTAGTATTAAAAACAAAGTTTGCTAAATTCATATACTATAATTATAAACTAAATTAATTATCATATTTAACATTAATTAAGAGTGATCTCATTTTATAATGATGATGAGCTGTGTCATTTAAAATTAAGAAGAAAAATCAAATTCGAGATTCTTCATGTAAAGCAATTTTAAACTAATATTCAAAAGAAAAAAAACTATGCAAAATTCTATTATCTGTTGGTACATCAAAGAATCAATAACATAGAAAATCGGAAAAAAATTCTTTTTTTTATTAAAAAGAAGAGAAAAAAGTATTAACAGGTGGTTTCGCTGAGATACCACTGTCCGTTAAAGGGTTAATGCATAATTACTGCTAAATTTTGTCTGTCAATTATAAACTTGAAATATAAGCGACAAGAATATTTAAACTATATGTTAGACTTATTTATCTTTAAATTCCATGCAGTATTGCTGATATTATTTTGAACTTAGACAAACAAGAATGGATTTTGAACTTAGACAAGCAAGAACGGATCTAATTATTACACGGATAATTGTAAAAATGAAATTAATGGATATATATTTAGCTAATCTCCGGAAAGGATTTACATGGGATGGTATTAAACGATTTGCGTAAGAAATCTATAGATATGACATTTGGTGAAAGGTATTTAAATCAGGGTTAAGTGAATTTGGCTAAAGGCTTTGTTCTGCTAGCACGCAGGAGAAAAATAGTTGACTCATTGAAAAAGAATTAAATACATTTCATACGTAGCATCCCAGGATAAAAGAAATCTGTTAATCATAAGCTAATCTATGAAAAATGACCTTAATGTGAGCATTCAATTCTTGAGAAAGATAAAAAAATGCTAATTCTACGAAAAATAACTCATTAATTTTAATATATTATATTAAATAGTGTAGAACTTGGACTCTTTTAATGATAAATACTAATGATAAATTCTAGAAAACGTTTTCTTTGAAATATTTTTTATCATAAATGAAATCTTTAGTAAACTGTAACCGTTCCATTTGAAATTATCCCCATATATTAATACTTAAATATTTTTATAAAACTTTCAAAAATATTGAGAAATTCAATCATAAGTTATTTAAGGGATATCATACTTTCTAACTCAAATTTAGTGCATTACTAGTAAGGGTTTTTTACACTTTACTTAAACTACTTGTCAGTTTTCAAAAAAAGCACTTTTTATCTTTTATGTTGTTTTATGCACTTTCCATAACGATTTTTTTTACAATCTACAGTAACATTTCATAACTTCGCTAAGAAAAAGCACGTGATTACCTCCATAGGCACGGAATTTTCACAAATAAAATATGTAGTCGACTCTTGATGATGTAAAGTATTCTTGTTTTTAGAGTTTCATAAGAAGTAATAAAATATATATACTATGTATTTCGCCTTGCCTTTAACCAATGACTGTATTTGATAAATTCTAGAAAACGTTTTCGTTGAAATATTTTTTTTATCATAAATGAAATCTTTAGTAAACTGTAACCGTTCCATTTGAAATTATCCTCATATATTAATACTTCAATATTTTTAGAAAACCTTCAAAAATATTAAGAAATTCAATTCTAAATTATTTAAGAGATATCATACTTCCTAACGCAAATTTAGTGCATTCCAAAGGTTTGTTTTGATATACCATAAGTCTATAAATTATTAATAATAATGTACAAAAAATTGTTAAGAATTTAAACCTTGTTTTAACGTTTAAAAACCATGAAATAATTAGTCTTATTCGATTATGATAAAAATGAAGAACAATTAATACATTAGATTATAAAAAAATGATATGTTATATTACAACCCCGAGATATTTTAATTTAGCATGTACGTATTAACCTACAACTGAAATCACAGTGATTTGAAAATTACATTCTATAGAATTAATAATAAAAATGTTTTTGAAATACGCAATTTAAAAACTAATGAAAATAAAAATGCTTTAATGAAATTGTAACTAACTGGTTATTAAAAATAACTGTTTTGATTGTATGCATAATATTCATTTATTATATTGACAAAACAAAATACACACTCACTGAAGAAAATTTATCTACCGAGTAGAATTTTGTTTATCCTACTAATCGTGATAAAACATAGCTTTAATTACTACTATACCAATTGCATCTACCTAGTAGAATTTTGTTAATCTTACTGATAGTGATCAAACATAGCTTTAATTACTACTATATCAATTGTTCTGTATTTTATACTGTAAATAATTAAAAGAAGGAAATTAATAATTTTGTAACAGAGGAAATAAATCATAAATACCCCAAACATTTTTGTATAATTTAATTAAAACTGTAGGTACTTGTGACAGATTAAAACAGACGACACACATTCAGGATACCTTTCAATAGGTATAAGGCCTCTTGAACTCCAAATTTTAATATAGTTCTTTAAAATATGCACTGTATGGAAACAATTTATGCATAATTTTTTAGAACACTAAGCAAACTATAATTTGTTAGGATGAATAATAAAGCGCTAGCTTATCTAGAAGTTTAGTTACTTATGACAGTGGTTATGACTCTTTATTCTTTTCTAACATGGTATCAGTTATTACTAATCAATTCCCAAACATGAGGAATAAGTCAAAATGGTTTTACCTTTGTTTTCACTTTCTCATAAAGTAGCGCGTGAAAACCGACATAAACAAAACTCGCCACTGACCCGAAACTGAAGGTCCGGTGGCCTGAATTCGAACCCACTATTTTTCTTTTTAATGAGATTCGGATGGTTCGTTAGCGAAATGAGACCACGAGACGAAAATCAGAGCAGAATCAGTTACAAAAAACTACTCATCTCTTAAAAATGAGTTATTTTCGGAGAAACTCTGTGCCCATTTAGTCGGCATGTAACTTTCTTTGGCGAAATGAAAGAGGTAGGCCAAAAGACCACAGAGGAAGAGAAAATGATTTACGTCCAGGTGATGAGCCGCCTTTAATCCTGAAAAGAAATTAGGCCTAAGTTGCATTTTATGTGTCAGTTGCTTTTTGAAAGGCTTCAAAGTTTCTCGGTTTAATGGGTTTTTTTTTTATCAATCAGAGTAAGAATAAGGTTTAATTAAGGAATTTCAAATTAAGTTATAATCGCTTTCTGTTTCTAAGACTGTATTTTCAAAGAAAGTCACTTTACTCGTAAACACTTATATATATTTTAATAATTAGGATATATTTTTATTTAACTAACCATTTTTATATCTTAAATTTTAACAATTATGGAGAAATTGATGTACTGTTCTTTCATTAGAAACTTAACTGTTTATTCCAAGAAATTATATTTTAATCTTCTGTTTATTTACTACTGATATTTTGAATTACAAATCATTTTATTAGTTTTTAACCCTTATTGTACCACACCAACTAAATATTTCTGTAAGTTATTAAAACTTAATCCATATCATTAATATGGTGTAACTAAGTATATAAAACCAAAATTTTGGAAACAATATTTTTAATTTTTTATGTAATTGGCTGTCCTATAAATAGGACATTGGTCCAATACACTACTAAAATTTAACAAATACTAACATTGCATTAGGCTGATTCATTCATTACATTGCATTAGGCTGATTCAAATTTTGGGAAATAGTCTAAACAAAGTCCAACATTACATTTTAAGCATACTGTTGTTGGTTTTCCCTTGCAGTTAATGAACTGGCTGTAAGAGAGTAAGTTTATTTTGCCATCTCCAGTTTTTCTGAATAAAATAGACATCTATTTACCCCTTGTTGTGTCCAGGCGTGTGAACAGGTGTTTGAACTGGTTTTCATTGTAAGATAAGAAAATAATGTGCCCTATCAATGCAATATCGAATTCATGGAAAAATAATCGGGATTGGACCGTCGTCTGTATTTTAGGGCAACTTTTTATACTTACAAAATACACGTGTAAAATATATATTTCAACAAAAACTTTCAGCTACATTATTAGCTCTGTTTTTAAACTTAAAGTAACCTCCACAATGTTTAAAAAAATAATTATAAATATAAAATTAAAGATTAAAAAATGACAATTTTTAAGAGGTTGCTGAAAATGAATTTTACAATACGATATAATTTGATTTCAAAGTTTTTTTTGTTACTTTGATAAAATGTGTTTATTTTAAAGGTGTTAAAATAAAATCCACTCAGAAAATATTTATAACTTTATTATTCAATGGAATATTATTTGCTGTCCTATTTATAGGACAGCGGCCCAATATGGGATAAACAGATGTCCTATTTATCCATGTGATAAAAAGAAGTAAATTCCAAGTTAAATTTCTAATTGCACGATGTTAATTATATGATTGGTATTGGTCACACTACCTTTATTCTTGATTTGTTATTCTTTAAAATACTGACACTAGAAAATCTTAAAATTCTAGAAATACGTATTTCCACTGTGAGAACAGATGGCGTGAAACAAGACTTGGTGTTTAAACAGGAAAATTTAACGTGACAGCTGACAGCAACCTAAGGGATTAGAGAGGTAGCAGGTTGTTTTCCTTAGACTGTGTAAAGATTTTCTAGATTGTAAAAGATAAAAAAATAAATATTTTGTAAGCTTTAAAAAGTCACAAGTTTTATATATTTCATGTACCATTTCCTTAAATAAAATATTTGAAAAATTCTTCATATTTTTTTTTCAAGGAATGTCGTACTAAAATTTTTATGTATTGAAACATATATAATATTTTGAAATTAATATTAAGACTTTTATTATGTTTGTTACACTAATAAACACTCTGTGAACAGACGAAGGGATCGATTCCAAAACATAAATACAATAGCTTAATGCTTTTTTACTACCTAAATCATGAAAAATATTTCTACATGCAAATAAAAGTGATAAACTTTAGTCTTTATTTTAACATTAATAGATAATTGCTTAATTTTTAAATTTCTACTTTAAATATTAAAGAAAATAAACTTATATTTTTCTTAACTTTTATCCTAGTAATAAAGAGTACGAAATAACAAAATCTAGCCTTTTAAAAAGCCTTTATTATTATTTGAACTTTTGTTATTTTTTTGTTATTCAAACAGCTCTTTTCTTATCATTGTATTATTAAAGAATTATAAAAGTATTTGAGAGCTGTAATTTAAATTTCACAATAAGTTAACGTTATTTAAGAGGACATAAAACTTTTGAGCTATTAAAAACCTATTTTTGAATCATGATAAAATAAAATACTCGTCTCTGTTTAGAATAAAATTTATCCTGAATAATTAATAAGATTCTAACTTTATAAAAATTACTTAGTTTTATTATATAAAGTAATACATGAAAAAAACATAAAATAAGTAGATCACGTGGAAAAAAAATTGAAACCAACCTATCAGCGATATAAATTTTGAAATTTGTAAATTTGAAACTAGTTTTTTTTTAT
>CM063506.1:47618224-47673224 GCA_032207245.1 Pardosa pseudoannulata | reverse complement strand
TTCAAGTCTTGTATTTGTATTCGGAAATTAAATTTTCTTCTTCTAACTTAGAACTTATTAACCCTAAAGTTTTTGTTGTTACATTATCTGCAACAATTTACGAATATTTGACTGTAGGCAAGATACACTGAAATTTTTTTCGGAGCAGGTGAAAAAACAAAAATATTTAGAGGGCTAATATAACTAATTCTAAAATGGTAACAACAGTAAAAAAGCTTGCATGTCCATTCGTCTTTAAAGAGTACGAAATTCTGAATCAAATTTACGCTTTTCAGTAGACTCTTTATAGTAGAAATATTTTTCGAATATCCACAATAACCCAAACCAAAACAGCAGAACTTTATATTTTAATAGTCTCTTTACTATTCAAAATACGGTTATCTGTACATTTTAATATACAATATTTTCTTCGTATAGGTTCTATATATGGAACATTCAAATATATAAAATGGAATATTAGAAATTGTACCTAAAGATAAAGGCACAGATCGGTGCTTAAAATAATCCTGCCCTAAAATGTGAGCTCTAATTTCTTTATATTGGATTCCTGTTTTAAAATTAGAAATAAAACTATCCTTATATATATATATATAAATAAATAAGAATAAGAAGTGGTTAGCACTATACTTTAATTATAGATAATTATTTTCCTTATTTAATTTATTATATTATATAGAAATGACATATTTCAGTTTGTGATGGACCAGAGGTGGTCTACTGACTGTAGTTTGCTCATTTCAGCTATAACCATAAAACAACTAATTTCTATAATGGTATGTAATTATATTTTGGTTTGAAGATTAAAAGTATTTGAGATCTATCAAATAAAAGACATTCTTTTGAACAAAATATATCTAGTTGATAGATGAATCCGTATAACATCTGAAGATTGCTTAGCAAGAATTCTTTTAAATCAAAGGACATTTTAATAAATTTTCTTAATTGCCCCTAAATAATTACATTTTATTATATAACTCTAAAGTTTTTGTTGTTACATTATCTGCAACAATTTACGAATATTTGACTGTAGGCAAGACACACTGAAACTTTTTTTCGAAGCAGGTGGAAAAACAAAAATATTTAGAGGGCTGATATAACTAATTCTAAAAGGATAACAACAGTAAAAAAGCTTGCATGTCCATTCGTCTTTAAAGAGTACGAAATTCTGACTCAAATTTACGCTTTTTAGTAACTATTTATAGTAGAAATATTTTACGAATATCCAAAATAACCCAAACCAAAACAGCAGAACTTTATATTTTAATAGTTTCTTTACTATTCAAAATACGGTTACCTGTACTTCTTAATATACAATATTTTCTTCGTATAGGTTCTACATATTGAATATTCAAATATATAAAATGGAATATTAGAAGCTGTACCTAAAGATAAAGGCACATATCGGTGCTTAAAATGAACATGCTCTAAAATGTGAGCTCTAAATCATTTTATATTGGATCTATCTAGTTAAGAAATAAAATGTCCTTCCATATCTGTTTTACAATTTGAAATGAAACTATAATTATGAATATAATTAAATAAAAATAGGAAGTGATTAGCACTATAGATGAATTATAGATAATTATTTTCCTTACTTAATTTATTACATCATATAGAGATGGCATATTTCAGTTTGCAAAAGCAGAGCTGGCCCACCGACAATAGTTTGCTCATTGTAGCTCTAACCATAAAACAACTAATTTGTTTAATGCTGTGTAATTATATTTTGGTTTGAAGATTAAAACTATTTGAGATCTATCAAATAAAAGACATTGTTTTGAGCAAAATTTATCTAGTTCTGGATATATCAGTATAATGTATGAAGACTGCTTAACAAGAATTGTTTTAAATCAAAGAAAATTTTGATAAATTTTCTTAATTGCCCCTAAATAATTATATTTTTTATATAATTTTTATTCTGGTAGTGAATACTTCGGTGGGATAAAAATACTGCATAGAAACACTTTTTTAAGCAATAATACATTTTTTTCACACAATTATCACATTTAATGAAATCAAAAATTCATTCATTCAAAAATTCATATTGTTTATATGAATTTCTACACTTAAATTATAATATATAGCAAAATATTTAGGAAAAAAATATAATCTCGAAAGAAAAGTATTTAGAAGTCTACTCATCACATTCAATAATAATTCCCTAATATGGAATAATTCAACGAGTATATTGCACTGTGGGGAGGAACAGTTTTAAATGAATTGATCAACATATAAGATAGGTAATTCACAATAACATTGTCGGACTATTAACAGAAACTAAATTTTGAAAATTAATAAAATTTATTAAAGTGTTTTGAAACATTATAATAGAAGAAAATTTACAGAGAAATTGGATTTAAGCCAGTTTTTAATACAGCCATTCTTCTCTGGTGAAATAATAAATTGTGTCTAAGAGTAAAATGGCAAAATTTGAAATTTGCCTGATTTTTCTAAAGTTAATTTTCCAAATGCACAATGAAATTCAGTTCCTTAATACTTGTAATTAGCATTCTCTTCAGCAACAAGATAACTCTAGAAGATGCTATGGTAGGAGTGCTAAGTTAGCTTGGGAAATTCAGTTAACAGGTAGCGACCTTTAAAAGAATGCAACTGTTAAATTTTTCCCACGGATAAAAAGATAGGAAACCCCGTTTCTCTTTAAAGCAGAAGTACCTTTACGGGCAAATCCGTGCTTGCCATTATATCGGCAACATATCGCTTCAAATCTCTTAACGAGCACCCCATTTGGGGAGTACGTCCAGAAGCGTGTCAAACAAGTTTATCTGAACGGTGTCTTTTTTCGCGCCAGTACAGAGAAAGATGAGACGTGTTCGTTGTCTTGGATAACAACGACCATGACAGGTTAATAATGCGTCATCCGAGTACGCAAGGTTGCCTCTTGTAATCAGAGAGGAAAATTAATTGATTTTCTTTGCCATTGTAAAATCTCCTGTCACTTATGTTCAAATATATAGAATGAAAACATGAAATGTCTGCAATGTGTAGTAGGACTTGTTTATTTTATCTTTGAATTGCTTGATTTTTTACCTTTACAGCATTGTGAAAATTTCTCTTATATATTATTATAAAACGTTGAACTAAGTGAAAGAAAACTATATTGAAGTAAAATAACGTCGGATAATGTTAACCCTCTAAGCGTTTCGAACGCACTTTTCTGCTCACCCGATTATGCTTTCAACTGAGTGTGCACGTGTAATGAAGTGATTTAGATCTATATAAAAAATCGTTTATTACAAGTACATTTAATTAAGTAATTAAAAGTTTCGGATACAGTTCTGATCTCATAACATGTACATATCTGTTTGAAGACATAAACCATTAGGCAGAAATTTTCGTGCAAAAAGCTTAGAGGATTAACGGCATTTGACTCAGTGATTAAAGAGTAGTAAAATTAATCTTTTACATGAAACTATAATTTTTCTCTTTATTTGTTAGTTTTATTTAGAGGTGGGGTAAGTTCACTTTAACAAAAAGTTGGTTGAACGAATATATTTTGAAGAACATACATTGAACTACGAATACATTTCGCTATAACTATATTTTAATCTATAAATAATTCCACTCCCCCCCTCAAATCCTCCAAAATGTTTATTACTTTATTATACATTTACGCAGCAAATGAAATTAGATCCTTAATTACATTAAAAGTGATGCAACCCATTTTCCGAAAACTATATTAGTTAAAAAGTTGTACTAGATAATTATACTACATTCTTTTAACTAACACATTTCAAATGATCACATATTAAACTTAAACCAATTTCCTATTTAAAAAACAAAATGAGCGTATTAACGAATACAAAAATTTTTAAGTCATCCAAATACAAGCCCATAAATATCTCCATATAATATAAAAATGACTTCCACCATTTTGAAAGCAAACAACTCATATATAAACTGCAAAATACTTCTGAAGTGTGGCATTCTATAGGATTGACTTAAAACTTAACATAACTTAGGACACAGCTATTTACACGGAGTTATTCTGTTGATCGACAAATGCATTTCTTTCCCCTGGCGTCATATTAAAGTTACTGACAACAGAGGACACTTATCTTAAAGCAGAGCAGTCAACTGTCAAGAAGAGACTTTAATCAAAGTCTTTTGATTCTTATAGAAGTTAGATGTCTTTCAAAATTGATGTTCATGTGTAGCTTTTGATTGGTAGAATATTATAAAAGCAATAACTGGCATCTTGTGATTAAATATAATCCTCGAGATCGTTACTGTGACAAAACGATTGGTTTAGGAGCCTACAGAAATATTGATGAGCCAATGAACAACATAGTATCATAGATTAGTTCATTGACACCTCTTGTATAGTTTGTTTATAATAGATAGATACAAAAAGGTTATTTTTATAATAGGGTACAAAACGCAAGAGAATATTAAGTAAATTCTTCGAGATTGTTACTATGACAAAACGATTGGTTTCGGAGCCTAAAGAAAAATTGATGAGCCAATGAGCAACATATCTCACAGATTAGTGTATTGACACCTCTTGTATAGTTTGTTTATAATAGATAGATAAAAAAAGGTTATTTTTATAATAGGGTACAAAACGCAAGAGAATATTAAGTACGGCATTACCCCAAATCAATTGCACTTTGTGAGATTTGCTGGCGATTTTGATTCTGAATAGCGACATATTGTTAAAGAATCAAGAAATATACAAATAAATTATTAAAAAAAAACATGCTCAAATTGGTGGGTTCTTGAAAAAAAATCATGCGTATGTATAAAGATATGCACTTACAATACATAAAGACAACTACAGTAACGTAAGTCTTTTAAGTAAGTAAGGTTTTTTTACTGTGTTGTTTGGACATTTTACTAGTACATTACAGATATTCACAGATATATTTAATACCTGTCTACCGTCTACTTTTTTGCAACTCGAAGGCTAATGAGACTCACGACTTACAGTTTAAAGCTGATTCCGAACGGCTAAGAACATCCATGCCACAGTGGGATTCGAACCCACGAACTCCAGTACATTTTTTAAATAGATGTACCAATAATGCATCAAAAAGTTTAAAATTTAAAATAAAATAACCCTAGACAAATAAATTTAAAATTCTTATATAACTGAGAAGATTGAGGTATTTTAAAATATAAAAATAAAAATAGAATTAATTTCACTTTTTTATAACTGTATAAAAAGCAACAATACTTATTATAGCTTTTTAAAATTAAAAAAATAATTAAATATAAATATAATATAATGTGTAATCAAAATTAAAGACGAGGAAATGTGTGTTTAACACAGAAACCGGTTTGGGCTGTATTGTTTATATTACTATATATTTTTTTCGGCATAACATTAGAATTAGCAAAACCAAAATAGTATTTGAGTTAAAATAGTATGATAACTTAATACTTTCATTTCTTAGTCTGTATAATAGAAATTAAAAAATAGAATATTGATAGTAAAAAAATTCAAATTCAGAAAAAAGTAAATTTAGTGCTGAGGGGGAAAATAGAACTCGAAATAGATTTCACAGGAAGAACAAAGTTTATTATGAACATAATTGTTAAAAACATTTCTAAAAACGGTATAAAAAAAGGTGAAGTTTATTTCCTCAATAAAATCTGAAAGTTACAAATGTGATTTCAAGGAAATATATTATAATGTTATACTAGAGCTGTTTGAAAGAAAAACCTTCTTATAAAATAACAAGTTTAAGGTTTTTGATTTGGTTTAAAGCGTTACCGTTTACTTTTACGCTACATTACAGCTGAGAAATAAATTTAATTTTATTTAAACAACTTTATGTTTTATTAAACCCTGAATATATATTACTTTTAAACATCCTGTACACGTTTGAGAATGGATAAACATGTTAGTTTGCATAATCTATGCAACCATTTCATACCGTTTTAACTATCGCTTCGTAGTTATTCTTAAATGCAAAGACTGTTAAACTCTTGTAAATATACGGTATGCCAGTTTCCTTTGCCTTGTTTAGAAAGCGAAAGTTTAAATTTAGTAAAGAATAAATTATAGTATTTTTTCCTACCGCAAAGTACAAACGAAACTTATTTTTTCAGGATCTTTAAATAGAAAGTAAAATTATATCACTAAACTGTGTCTCATGAATATATACAAAATAATGAAAAATGACTAAAGAAAAATTATTTGAACAATGATACGACGAATAAAGATTTACGTATGAATAAAAGATGAGAGATTTCATAAAACGTAGAATCAAGTAAAATAATGGGTGCATTCTATTCTAAGGAAGACTATATAAGGTTTTGACAAATATTCGTGTATGATAAACATATACCTCGTAAAAATTAGTTCAAAAGTAATTTATTCGAGAAAATTAAGTTATATATTTTTCATAACTAATAAAATTTTATATATTTTTATTATATAAATAATTTATTTTATTCTATTTTTTTTATCTTTCAATAGCAAAAAATATTCTTAATACCTAATCCTTAAACTATTAGCTGAAAATTATATGTAGATAATGATTTTGACTAAATTTATAAAACATTTTTAATGTTGTGAATAAGCATTTAAATTATTTAATAAATTGCGCATTATATAGAGAAAAATAAAGTAAAATATTTTAAAATAAATTTAATTCCACAATGTTTATTTGTATTTACTGGAATATTTTTATCATAATCTTTCTCGACAGTTTGTCATCAATAATATATTTCCTATATTTTTCACTTCAGATGATCATTCTTTACAAAGTGTTCGAAAAATTACAAAAGCGTTTCAATATTTAACTGTTACATACTTTTTCAGTTTTCGAGTAAAGCAACATCATAAGCAGAAATTAAATATGCACAGTTGTATAAAATCCTAATTCCATTTGTGGTTTTATACGACAGCGCTGTCTGTTTCGCATAAAGCTTCTTTCAAGAATTTTAAACCTTCATATTTATTTATTTATAACAAATTATAATTTCTTCATTATGTTGCTAATTATAAAAATTAACAAAACTCTTAGTTTTAAATGCGTAACTAGTGTAATTTAATATTTTAAAAGTTTTTGTGATAAACAATCTCAGAATTTTCATAAATCATTAAACATGTCTGTATATCGGAAGTAAAGAGCGCTATGTAACAAATTTCATATTTTACAAATTTCATATTTAACAAATTTCATATTTTAAGAGCACAAGAAAGATTTTTTACATATTGGTTTGAGTTGAGCTGTTTTTACTAGAAAGCCTTATAAACGTATTTCAGGTAATAAGAAGGCATTGCGAGTGTAAAGATACAAAAATAATAGAAATAAAATATTTTATGTGCGAATAAGTGTTTTTACTTGGAAACCATGTTGGTGCATAGTTTCGTTTCTTATAAGCTAAATTTCTCGATTTTAGGAAATGAACACACTGTTTTTATCCCATAATTAAGGAGGGCAAATTGTACATGAATATTGAAAATCTTAGTTTAAAAACATGGATATACTTTACTTCCACTTTATAGATATTTATATTCTTTTATATTTTTTATATCGCTATAAAATTTTGATTTTCTTCGTATTTCTTTTTCTAAAAATTAAATAAAAGGTTTTAATTGTAAATTTCACCGTCAATACTTTAGTTAAATTTATGTGAACTTTAAAAATTAATGACAATTTTATAACATTTTTAAATAATAAAAAATAATAATATAAGTATTACAAGTTCTAACAAGAGAATAACGCTTTTTAAACTTTACAAATAATGATTAAACAATAATATAACGGGACATTTTTTTAGGGATTAACTGTTTATTTATATAAATAAAAAATAAAACTTTTTTAATTTTATGGCACTTATAAAAGAATTCCTATTAAGAAAAAATATCAAGATGATAAACTTTACAGTTAAGTTGAAAATAAAATTTTATAAATATTACTGTATTAAAAAACAATGATGAGGAAATTTATAACATGAGAAAAATTTTACCGTGAAAAATTATTCAAACCAAAAATTAAATTAAATAAACTTTACGTTCCCTAACAATAATGAGATAAGACTTCTACAGGGAAAATTTTATACCGGAAAATTGTGCAATTATATAAACCAAAAATAAAATTAGATATACCTTACGTTATCTAAAAAAAGTGTCTCATAAAAAAATCCTACTCCCCACCCCCGTAAACTTATTCAATGATATAAACCAAAGATAAAAATTTATAAATTTTGCTGTATTTGAAAATAATAGAAAATAGTTCCATAACAAGAGAAAATATTTACCGTGAAAAAGAAAGTCATTATCTAAACAGAAAGAAAAAATTTAATAAATTTCACATTACTTAAAAATTATATAAGAAAATGTCTAACAAAAATAAATTTTACAGAGATTTATGCAAAATTTTACAGAGAAACATACAATTGTAAAATAAATTTATCAAAACTTTTCTGTAGTAAAAATAGAAGTAAGGAAATTCAAAACAAGAAATACTTTTCGTAACATGGGGAAACTATACATTTATATAAACTGGATAGAAAATTTGATTAATTTTACCTTTATCAAGAATTATCCGGAAAATAGAATATAGTTGAATGGCAACGCTAGTAAAAAATCCGACAGCAGCGAGATGGACACTCCCAAACGATACAATCAATCTCCCAAACAAATTCAATAACAAACGATGCCGTACCCCGCTCGCAGATAGCGAAGCATTAAAACGCGTCAAGGACCAGTTATCAAATGTGGGAATGTGTAACACAACCAGATGATACGGTCGCCGAGAGATGGCGCTACTCGCAGGTCCACCCCTCGCCGAGGTTCCGCCCCAGTGCCCTCGAGGGGGACTGAGGAAGAATAGCCCTTCAGGGATGTCAAATGCAGCCCCGACTCCCAAGAAAAGTTCAGCTTCGGAGGGATTGATTAAGAAGTAAATTGGAGCAAAACTGGATTTACGGAAGATGTTCGGAATGTCAGAAATCGGAAGCTGCAAGTTAAAAGAGAGGTAAATTCTTCGAAGATTAGCGGGAGATAAAAACCCAGCTTACTGTGTCACCAGTGTTACCGATACCTCATGGGATATTTCATTCCGTCGTCCGAATTCCTCTCAGACGGAAAATATAAAATTTTAAAAATTTAATTTTAACCAAAATCTTTCAAAAACATATTTTTAATTTTTAGAAAGCTAGCTGTACTAAATATATCAGTCTTAAATATGAACAGATTATGACTTTTACAAAAAATTTGGAAAACTTTACCATTAGCAAATATCTATCCAAAATTTCATTTTTTTTTCTTATTAGAAAGCTAACTGTGCATTTATCTTAAATAAGAACAGATTATGACCTTTTCAGAAAATATACTCAGAGAAACAGAATTTTATTTCGTTCATACGATCATATACAAGGAAGGATATTTATTCATAGAAAGTAACTTGGTCGTCTCTCCTATCTTCTATTAAGAATATGAAGGATTTTATTTTAATTGCACCTATTTTATCCTTTAGTTACTGGCATAGCTTATTATTTAATACTTATTTTTATATTTAAATATATTTTCTGTCAGTAATTTTTCTAATAAGAAGATTTCTTGCCCCAAGAAATCGCCGACAAAGAATCTGAAACTGATAAGAAATTGAAAACATAAGCCTGAAAATGATAAAATTTTTAAACGCTAGATTCATGTTTAATAAATTTTAAAATTATTATAAAATATATAAAAAGATTCATGGTATAAATTAATAAATTTACAACGATGTCTGGTGACGATTATGAACCTGTCTTCAGAGAAGCTTGGGGTGAGAAATAAAACTGAGTAAACAGTTTTTGTATAAATACAATATTTATAAAAATCATATTTGTTTAAAAGGTATTTGGCTGATAACATTTCTCTTTAATCGGAAGAGATTTAATTTCATTTAAAATATGACAAACTAATAAGAAAGAATGATGAGAAGACTCTTATAGCATTATTTATTATAAAGACGATTAAAACATCATTTTTCAGTAACATTACAACAAGTACTAGAGTTTGCCTAATAGTCGAAAGTAATAATATTTCTTTCAAAATCAGGAATTAGAAATATTTATATATTCAACAATAGTTTGATATCACAAATTCAAGTTTCGAATATTTCAAAACAAATTATTAATACCTTAAAAGAGTTTGGATTGTGGAGTAAATATGCCAAAACTTGGAGCAAGGTAATGGTCTGGATTAAGTACTACAAAATATGTTGTATTAGATAACAGAAAGAAAATCTAATGAAATGTAGTTATCAGATCTACAAGCCTGCTTGGTGACTTAAGCAGATTAAGATATTAAAATTTTAAAATGTCCTGACAAGTAGTGATGACTTGTAATAGGACTTGATAATGTGAAATAAAATCTAGGAACCTAAATATTTGAGTATTTTGGTTTTAATAATTTTCTCTAGTTCTTTTACATAAGTTTACAATTTATAACGGGTGGTTAAAAGAATTTGCATATGTATTATAAAATCAATGTTTTTTCCGATTGGAATTAGTAAAAAGCTTTAAAATACTCTGTGCTCCAAATATAAGCAGAATATTATAATACCAAAGTACTTCCTCTAACTGACGCATTGATCTAAAGTTGATGCAGCTCTAAATAATTAATTCAAAAAGGCATACCAAATTTTATTAATCTAGTTAGTGTCTTTATTAAAGGATTATTCACCAAGCATACATACGAACAGACTCGCACATACACATAAAAAATGTTTTTTTTCTATTCAGACATCGTCCTCATTGAAATAACTCTAAGTCTAAAACTCTAAGATTAAACTCTAATAATAACCAATTACAATTTGTAGGTCCTTAAAAAAACTGTAAATATAATATTTTACAGATTTTAACTGTAACAGTAATGTAAAATTTTTTAATGACTGATTTATACTATAAAACAAGTCTAGCAAGTATTAATTAGAGATGACGAAGTTGTGTTGACCTCTAAATCAATTTTTTGAACTTAGGGAATTTTTGCTTGAACGCCCATTATATATATATATATATATATATACTATATATATATATATATATATATATATATATATATATATATACACGAGAAAGTAAAAATGAATATTAAAAGTCTTTAGTTGCAGACAATATTAAGAGGAGGGTGAACGTTAAAAAGTTATTAAATAAATGATTTAATTAGAAGTATAAAATTTTAGCACATATGAATAGAAAAGTATGTGAATTACGCACAATAAAGTATTTTTTAAAATCATAGTATTTTTGAAAAATACGTTTTTGTTGTATGAAATTTTTGATAAAATTTAAAACGGTCATTACTATTTTATTTTTTCTTGATTCCTACAAACTGTTTACCACATACTCCTAATATACATTTAAAATCCTATACATTTAATATACATTTGAAAATCCTATTCAAATTTTGAATTTATGTAGGCTATTAAAGACAATTTAAATTTAGAAAATTGAGAATTTTTGAAAAATACTCAACATATACACATAAAAGTATTTTTTAACTATTTAGTATATTGACAAGAGAAGAAATAAGAAATTTTAAATAACTTTAAGTTAAATTTACAATAAACAAATAAAAAGTACTACAGAAGGGATATTTTAAAAAACATCCCATTTAACAAAATATATTCTGAAAACAGATTTTTTTTTAAAAACGTTTTTATTTTTTATATGGCTAATTTAGTTATACTTGCATAAGTTTAAAAATCTTGAAAAGTTCATAGAATGCGAAAATGCTTTCAAGCTGTCACTGTCCCCTTAATCCTAGTAAAATCCGGTTTGGTTTGGTTTGATTTAGAGTAACTACGGTCTACTTTTTTTGCAACACGAGAGATAGTATGACTAAGATCTACTGCTTAAAGCCAATTCCGAACGGCTACGAACCTCCATGTTACAGTTTGATTCGAGCTCACGAACTCCTGTACCGAAGATTAGCGCCCTAACCATTCGGAATTCGTTTGGCATACAATCTGGAAAATTGAAATGAGTAAAATAGTTTTTGAGGTACAAGAGATACCATTGTTGCTAATGACTTTAAATTTTTTTATATGATCAATTTAGTTATACTTGCATAAGTTTAAAAATCCTCAAAACTTTAAGTTCATAGAATATGAAAAGCTTTTAGAAGATCACCGCCTTCTTAAACCTAATAAAATCTGGTTTCGTCTGATTTGATTTAGATAACTACGATCTACTTCTTTTGCAGCACGAGATATAATATGACTAGGATATACTGCTTAAAGCCAATTCCTAATGGCTACGAACATCCATGCCACAGTGGAATTCAAGCTCACGAACTCCTGTACCGAAGATTAGCGCCCTAACCATTCGGATTTCGTCGGCATACAATCTGGAATATTAAAATGAGTAAAATACTTTTTGAGGTGCAAGAGATACCACAGTTGTTAAGGAAGAGTTCAGAATCATTATGAACATCATGAACCATTATGATTTTTGAAGGATTTAAAATATAAAGTCTAAAAAAATGTAACGACCAGCGATACCACAATCTCCACAAATAAAAAAGGCCAACTCTCAATTCTCTTTCACTTCTCTCTCATCTCTAGGTTACAAACTTCATTTTCAATGAGAAAACCATTTCTTCCCATCCAAAAACGCGTGCAAATAAGAGAGTTTGCGGCTCCTGGAAGTTTTCTCTCCCGCCTTTCCGCCGCTGGAAGAGAACTTCATCCCTAATCTCCCATCTTTTTCGAATTCACCTCCTCACGTCTCTCTCATGTCACGAACGACGATTCGCTTCCCGCACGCAAGGCCTTTGCCTTGTCGTCGCTTTCGAAATGGTGTCAAAGACGCGAATAACTCTTTTGTCGTGCTTTTATAATTCAGAAAGGAAAAGAGTGCGCACATGCTTGTCATTCAGTTGGAGGAACCTTTTTTTTTCAAGGTGGGAACATCGGATGACGTGAATTATTATAGTTTGTTAGGGTTGGTTAGGCATTAGGCGAGATATCAGAGCGGGAATGCAAATCGCAGGGAGGAGGGTTACAAGTTGGGAAAGAGCATTCGATGTAAATAAGAAGCTATAATTTTCTCAATACTATTGCGTCGTTAAGGAATAGTGTAATTTTTCACCGCCGGTATTTATAGACGTAATGTGCAAATGCGTTCAACATAAAAAAAAAGTTTAAAAAATTTTGACGGAAAGGTTTTCTGACAAATTGTGCTTTTTTCAAGTAAAAATTTTAATTTACATTTTAGACGTAATAGTGTTGGAAAGGCTTATCGATAAAAAATATCAATATAAATTTTCATTTCGGTCGTAACTACACTTCCATGGCCGAATGGTTTGGGTGCTGGCCTTCGGAACCGGAGTTCGTGGGTTTGAATCCCACTCTGGCATGGATGAGCGTAGCCGTTCGAAATCGGCTTTAAGCAGTAGGTCCCATTAGCCCTCGTGTTGCAAAAAAAGTAGACCGTAGTGCTCCAAACCAACCAACCAAGCAACCAACCTATCCAAATGTATTTTAAATGTGAGCCGTGGCATAAATGGACTTTCCCGGTTAGGTCCGGGCTTTTCTGGTACTCTGATTGTTTGGTGATGCTAAAAATGGTGTCTTGGTAAGTCAGTCGTAATGAAATACGGCGTAATATATTAGAAGCTACTTTATTTTAATATCTTGCTTATATTTTTATCGTTTGAGCTGAATGAATAAACGTTTAACACATTGTGTGCTGGTAACTTTCACAGCGGAATTGTACTGGGAGCGGGCGTTTTGCGAGTAAATTTAGTTATTCAGTTAAATCTCAATAGATCGAAAATTATTTTATTTTACATCAGTCGCATCGACTGATGTCAAAACTAGTTTTTATTTGTCTAAATTTTTCCAGAATCTGTAGTAGACAAGAACATTCGGCTTCGTTTTCCTGCATATACCGTTATTTTTGTACCCCAAACAAACCATGTTGTTACACTAACCCGTACTAGTACGTGACCCGCGCTCAAGTATCAATTGGCAAAAAACTTACTAGTACATGTCCCGAGATCAAGTATCAGTCGTCAGAAAACATACTAGTACGTGTCCCGCGCTCAAGTTTCAATCGTCAGAAAACGTACTAGTACGTATCCCGCATACAGTGTGTTAATCCATGAAATGAACTGCGTTTTTGAACTTTCTACGTATCTCCACACCACACGCATAACATGATGCTGTGCATTCCTTACAAAATTTAACCTTACAAATAGCTATTGAATAGATAAATATTATATACTTTAAGAACCATAACAGACATTTTTAAGTAAATAACGGTCTGTTTGCTTTAGAAAATCAACAAAACCCCCTATATTAGACAATATACAATTTTCAGAAAGGTTAAATCTCAAATTCAATTTTAGTTGTTACTCTTAAACAGTTTTATTTTCCCTATAAAAGAAAAAGTGTTTTTTCTACATTTCAGACAAATCACTGAAGATTCACCGGGTGTAGCATATAAAGTAATAGAAGCCCCAAAAGTCTCCAAAGTTATCTAATTTAATCTAAAAATTTCTCCGTCACAAAAGTTTCAAATAGTGTTTGAACATATTGTGGAATTTAATTTCTTTTCTGGAATTTGAAGAGTCTTTTAAATGCGATGTTCATAGAGTAAAAGTTAGTATAAATAAATCCTCAAGTAAATTTTGTAAAAAGCCCTAAAATTAGTTTTATCCTATAACATAAGTTAGTTAAATAATTCCTCAAGTAAATTTTGTAAAAAGCCCCAAAATTAGTTTTATACTATAACATATCGCATATCAATCTAATTAATCAAGTTACTTAAAAATTTTAATTATTTATTTTGTCAAAAAATTTCAATAAATTCATTAAATACAAAGTTTTTTCTATCTCTATCACCCTTGACCTCTGAACAATTTGACCTGCCCTAAATCTTCTCATGTTTGACCTGAATCAGCATGCAAAATTTCGTCCAGATCTTTCCAACCATTTGAGAATGCAAAGCGAACATATATGGGATTTACGTTATAAATTCATATAATATTCAGCATACACTTATACACAAAGGATTATTTATATGCATGTGTGTGTATGTATTTAGAGGCAGGGTTTGGTTTGGTTTGGTTTGGTTTGAAGTACTACGGTCTACTTTTTGCAACACGAAGGCTAATGAAACAGGGAAGCTGACTCCGAACGGCTACGAAAATCCATGACACTGTGGGATTCGAACCCACGAACTCCGGTACCGAAGGCCACCATCCTAACCAATCGGTCACCGTTCGGCATTTAGTGTGAGGGAGATTTGAAGGATAACCTCTGTTTTCTCTAAGTATAGAAAGACAAATTCCGGTGATATAAAGAAACCCAGTGAAATACATCTGAATTGTACTCACCATTGTCACTTCTACCCATTACATACATTTCGACTAAAACATTTTACTGACAAGTATCTTATTAAAAAAATCAATTCTTCTAACCCAAACATCAAGATGTTTTTAACTGCGTGATCCATCTGCTCTATTTCTGATGTACTTTTTCTCTCTGGAGTTTGTTCATGAAGATGGGGGAACACGATTTCCTGCGATTTTTCGGATCACTTGAGTTGCCATCGCGTAAAGAGCTGTAATAGGAAGCGGTGCCTCAAGGCGTCGCTTCCCTTCTTATTGAAATCTGTTTTGAGTTATTGAGTATTTACTTTTTTTTACTTCTGTCAAAATATATTGATGGATGAATATCAGATAAGATGTAATCACGCGGATTTAAGCGAAAAAACCCTGTTATTCTATAATTGGCGATAATATTTGAATATCCCTCCAAAATAAATGACAGTTTGAATTATGCCGAAAAAAAGTGATCTAAAAGTTTATTTTCATTATACATTATATATATAAAAAATTTCAATAAATTCATTAAATACAAAGTTTTTTCTATCTCTATCACCCTTGACCTCTGAACAATTTGACCTGCCCTAAATCTTCTCATGTTTGACCTGAATCAGCATGCAAAATTTCGTCCAGATCTTTCCAACCATTTGAGAATGCAAAGCGAACATATATGGGATTTACGTTATAAATTCATATAATATTCAGCATACACTTATACACAAAGGATTATTTATATGCATGTGTGTGTATGTATTTAGAGGCAGGGTTTGGTTTGGTTTGGTTTGGTTTGAAGTACTACGGTCTACTTTTTGCAACACGAAGGCTAATGAAACAGGGAAGCTGACTCCGAACGGCTACGAAAATCCATGACACTGTGGGATTCGAACCCACGAACTCCGGTACCGAAGGCCACCATCCTAACCAATCGGTCACCGTTCGGCATTTAGTGTGAGGGAGATTTGAAGGATAACCTCTGTTTTCTCTAAGTATAGAAAGACAAATTCCGGTGATATAAAGAAACCCAGTGAAATACATCTGAATTGTACTCACCATTGTCACTTCTACCCATTACATACATTTCGACTAAAACATTTTACTGACAAGTATCTTATTAAAAAAATCAATTCTTCTAACCCAAACATCAAGATGTTTTTAACTGCGTGATCCATCTGCTCTATTTCTGATGTACTTTTTCTCTCTGGAGTTTGTTCATGAAGATGGGGGAACACGATTTCCTGCGATTTTTCGGATCACTTGAGTTGCCATCGAGTAAAGAGCTGTAATAGGAAGCGGTGCCTCAAGGCGTCGCTTCCCTTCTTATTGAAATCTGTTTTGAGTTATTGAGTATTTACTTTTTTTTACTTCTGTCAAAATATATTGATGGATGAATATCAGATAAGATGTAATCACGCGGATTTAAGCGAAAAAACCCTGTTATTCTATAATTGGCGATAATATTTGAATATCCCTCCAAAATAAATGACAGTTTGAATTATGCCGAAAAAAAGTGATCTAAAAGTTTATTTTCATTATACATTATATATATATATATATATATATATATATATATATATGTATATTATATATATATATATATTATATATATATATATATATATATGTATATTATATATATATATTATATATATATATATATATATATGTGTGTGTGTGTGTGTGTGTGAGAGAGAGAGAGAGAGAGAGAGGTTTGAAAACGTAAATCTAATAATTTAGAGGTTTGAGAGCAGAAAACGTAGAGCAATTTTTTAATGCAGGCGCATGAATCTTTAATAACTCGTTATAAAAGCGATT
This sequence comes from Pardosa pseudoannulata, assembly GCA_032207245.1. Classification (NCBI taxonomy): domain Eukaryota; kingdom Metazoa; phylum Arthropoda; class Arachnida; order Araneae; family Lycosidae; genus Pardosa; species Pardosa pseudoannulata. The sequence goes on along the minus strand of CM063506.1, from coordinate 47,656,118 downwards.
AACGCTTAAGGATTGAGAGAAAGCATCTTAAGAAAGGGCAGCTGTATGAACTCTAGCTGATTGTAGCTTCTTCATTAGAATGTGGACGCTGGCCACTCGCCGCCATGCTTGATGGTCGACACTGTTAAACTGTGCAAGATACACGAATAAAGACATTATGAAGACATCATTGGCTCTTGTAAAAACTTGTCAGGACTTGTAAAAAACATATATATATATATATATATATATATATATATATATATATATATATATATATATATATTATCCACTGTCCAAATTTTTCAGCTATCTTAAAGGATTAAGGAATCACTCTTGCTTCCCAAAATTGCTGAACAATATTTAGTCTTGTGGGAGCAAAATCACATGCGTTTGCTATTGGGCCGAACGATGGTCGAATGGTAGAGAGCTGCTCTTCGGTACCGGAGTTCGCGGGTTTGAATCCTGCTGTTGCATGGATGTTCGTAGCCGTTCGGAATCGGCATTAGACAGTAGATCCCAGTCTCATTAGTCCCTGTGAGCAAAACAGTACACCGTAGCTCTCTTAAAACCAAACCAAACCAAACCGTTCGCTATTGGGTTGACATCGGCTTAAGATGTGACTATTCTTCAAGCATTCTATGCAGAGCTGTTGCTCTTTACTGAATGTCGGTTGACCTATACTTTTCTATTTTGAGTTAATATGAAATTGCCCGATGCTGAGGTTCTGAAGGCTTCACGACTGTAAAATAACTAGGAGTTCTTTCTGCTCAGCAAGCCCGGGTAAACAAAATAATAGGAGATAACTCCCACGCAAGCAGTGGAAGAATATCTTCTCTGGTTACACACACATAGGTAAACGACCGACAGACGAAAAACAAAGTGTCTATAATTATCCCTAATGAATTCCAAATACTCTTCATTTATTTCACACTTCATAACAATAGAATGTTCTAATCCAAATATAATTACTTGGTTATGATATTGTCAAGTGTTAATTTTCAAAATGATAAAAAATGTGTGTGATATTCCTATATTTAACGAGCTAAATTAATATAAAAGATTAATTTATTTGGTAATACCTTAGTTGGGATGAAGAATTGGTTTACAGGAAAAGTTAAAGACCAATTATTATACTACAAAGAAGTTATTAATTCTATAAATGCGTTTCAAATTCCACATTCTCAATTAGTTTATTAAGTCTTCTGTGCAGCTATGAACTCGATATACTTGTATTAAATTAGTTAGCAATGTGATATATTAATTATGCACATGCATAATTGCCCATTATGCTAACAGGGATTAGAATAGATTCTTTCTCAAGCTACGTATAGGTTGGTATGTGTGTCTATTATATAAATTTCAAGATCAACTTTAGAATGCAAATATTCAAGAATAATTAATTATATATTTGATTCTTCATTAGAATATACACACATAAACATATAAAATACTTGTATATATACATATATATATATATGTCTGTGTGTGTGTGAATGCATATATATATATATATATATATATATATATATATATATATATATATATATATATATATATGTGTGTGTGTGTGTGTGTGTGTGTAATATATCAAAATTATTTAACTTTAATTATTGAACCCTAAAAACTTTTCCCAGCCTCTAAATGTCTTAATCAAAGAAGTGCCCTTGACTTAAAATTCGATACATTTATCAAAGCTTTCTGTCCTATAGATGTAAATTTTCTGTCTATTCAACACGTTTTCCATCTGTAGCCGGCAAATGGCTCCAAGTTTTTTCTGATCTTAACACTTAAATTTGCTTAGTAAGTTTGTTGTCCCCTGGGAAAATTCTTTCTGTCTTCGCTCTTGCGTACACCTCTGATCGAGCAAAGTGATTTTTGTTTTTTCTTTTGTCTGTCGTTGACTAGTAAAGATGTCCGTTTTAGTAGCTCTAAAATAAAGTTTTAATTAGACTTGTGAAGGTCTCTTTCAATGGCCCGACTGCATCGTTGTTACTGTTAGCTGATTAAGCTTATCTTTGCCCAGTAGCCCAGGCAAGTAAAAACAATAGGGGCTACATAATTTTAATTGTGATTAGAGGAAATAATTTGTACATATATATATATATATATATATATATATATATATATACACACACACACATATATATATATACACACATATATACACACATACATACATATACACATATATATATACACATACATATATATATACACACATATATATATACATACACATATATATATATATATACATATACATATATATATCATACATACATATATATATATATATATATATATATATATATATATATATATATATATATATATATATATATATATATATATATATATATATATATACATATATATATATATATATTCATCAGATGTATAAGTCACAAATTTCAAGTTTTACAGAAGAGCATAATATATTATTACAGGTTTGCTTCAGTTGGGTCGTTTATTAGTTATTAAGAGCTCTATAAATTTCTATCAGGTAATAGAGAAGATATAGTGTATCTAAATATATGAAAATAGTACAAATGAGAATTTTTATCCTAACTGGGGTCTTTAACTTGAAACATATTATTTCATAGTGTCTCTTCCAAATCTCTCAATTTTAGGGAATTAATGTCTTTATCACATAAAAGAATAGAAAATATCACACACGAATATGCAAAATCTTAATTTTAAAAATGGACACAGTTTAATTTACTTTGTACAGATACATTTGTGTTTATATAAGGTGATATTACTTGATTAGTTAATATATTTACGTAAGTTTTCAACTTTATCGAGGAAAAATTCACGATATCGAGAATTATTTTATATATTTGAAAATTATATTCACTGATTTAGAGTGGCCTCTGTTTGTTCAATATCTCAATTTCGAATCGTATATAGCATCTTAAATTTTTAATTGGAAAACTAATTATTCATGCTTGGATGAAGGATAATTTCTTGAGCATTTTAAATGTATTACTCTTAAACCTAACAGAAACTTATATAGGAGTAGATAAAAAATTGGTAAAAAAAATTAAATATAGAAAACAAGTAGCGAACTAATACGGAGAAATAAGATTATTATTATAAGGGAATATGTTCGGATTAATCAATATATTTATATAAATTTTCAGTTCTGCCTCGAGAATCATCTTCTTTTCAATACAAAACAATACCTATTAATTTTCTTTTATTTCCATTTGGTCAATATCTCAACTTCCATCATACGTTAAACATCGTCAAATAGCTTAAACTTTCAGCAGTTTTAACCGGAAAACTGATTATTCATTCATGGATGACCGAGAGTTCTTTGTGAGTTCCAAATGTCTTTACTTTGGTGCAAAACGGACAAAAGCCGATTTATTCACTCAGAGAAACAAAAGAATAAATCGCGAATTGATATGCATCTACGCGATAAGGATTATAAAACGATAGGGATTGGTTATCGATACATTTACAGTTTTCAATTTTTCTTTTGGTGAAACTGAAAGACTCAGAATTGTTTATCATAAGAACATTATATATATTTATTTATAGTGGCTTCCATTTAGTCAATATTTTGATTATGTATATTGTTCCTATTATAACGGAACACAATATCTTATATTTTCAACTGATGTGTGACTTGTTGTGGAGGTAAATCTAGTAAGCTTAAAGATGAAAAGAAAAACCTTTTAATTCATTCTACAAGCGATCTATCTTGAAAATAAATCCCGTAGAATTTCCAGAGGATATAATTACTGTTTATGATACAGAAGAGACAGTTTTAAAATTAAATAAATAATTTAGAGCATATTATAAAAATAGTAGCAGCTTCGTGCGCAGCTTTTAGCTTAGGTATTTAAAACTCCCAAATAAAATGTCTTTATATCTTATAAATTTTAAATTAATTTTAAATTATTTTTAAATTAATTTTTAAATTAAATTTTAAATAAAGTTTTAAATTAATTTTATTTTAATTTTTAAATTGATTTTTAAATTAATTTAAATTAATTCTTAAATTAATTTAAATTTTAAATTAATTTTTAAACTAATTTTAAATTAAATTTTAAATTTTTAAATTAATAAATGTTAATGTTTGAAATTAAATTTTAAATTTTTAAATTAAATTTAATTAATCTCTAGAATATATTACAATAACAGTAAGCTAAAATATATATATTACAATAACAGTAAAACAAGTGATATTCATAAAAAGAAAACCACACTTAATCTTAAATTTTGTTCGTAAACTTAACATCATATATGGTGATTTATTTTTTTCCACATGTCTAAGGCAAAAGCAACTCCATTCCTTGCAGACTTAAAACTGTTTTTCATTAAAATATTATACCTATTTATTTACAGTGACAACCTATTTAATCTATACCTCAAAAATGTATATTTTTCATATATTTGAATCTAATATAATATTTTAAACACTTTTAAACAAAAAACGGATTGTTCATCCATGGATGAGCATTAGTTTAGGGCATTTTCTCAATATCTTTATTTCAAAGCAAAACTGACAGATACCGATATATTTTACTGGATAAAAATAAAGTAATAAATCTAACCGATATATATCTACGAGATTAGGATTAGAAACTTGTGCCTTTTCTTTATTTACCTTCCATATTAATAAATGCCTGTCAACTCTCGAAGGTGTAAATGTGCCAGGGTTTAGATGGAAGCAATGATGTGTAAACTTGCTCATTCGCCCGCAGTCTCATTAAATCAAGGGTTTTTTATTTTAATTACGACGCTAGTCGGTGAGTTCGAAGAAAGAAAGAAATCAAGGGAATCTGGAGCGATCTGCCAAAAAATCAGGTGAGGATGCTAATCAACTCGGATCTGGAGAGTTATGTGTTTTTTTTTCTCGCAAAAAAACACGAGGATAAAGATTTTGAGGAATCGCTTGGAGATTTCGCAGCGCTCTGGCACAGATATGCCATCCACGTTCAAGTAACGTCGCAAATATTGGGGGTATTTACCAGATCTTTATCGGGCTTGTTTTTTGGTAAGTGGGGGTAATAGTTTAACTCACAGATCGTTGACTCTGCAAACAAAGTCGAGGAAAATAGGTTTTGAATTTTAAAGAGTGTTTATCCCAGACGAAGCGACAAAACAAAAATTGACAACAATAACCTTACGAATATGTAACATATTCCAAACATTTATTAGAAATTTTAGTCAATGTAAATCATAGAAATTTTCGTTGCTTTCATATACATAAAACAGAATTATGCAAATTCAGCAACATCATGCTAAGGATATATGAGAAAGAGAAAAATATAAGGTTAAATATATAAATATTATATTTACAAATATATTAACACGCTGACGGAACTGTTGTGTCTATAGCCGTCAAAGCGAAATTCACTATGTGGCATGACGGTAATAGCTGTCCAAAACGAAACGGTCGTTATTAGACACTACGGCTATAGAGGCACAAATGTGTATTTACCGCCGTACAAGTAGAAGCCTAATGTCATGTTTTGGAAATATATTATTAAAATAAATTAAACTAAAACTTTGGGTCTTTTGATTTAGAAACTCAAGATAATAAACACAAAAAATAGACTTTATTATAACAATAGATGATAAATACGAAACGAGGAATCTCACATGGGGAATCGTATCTGTTGATTTTGGAGCAAGTGTCCTATGATTCCTATGAGTTTTTGTTGATTTTCTGAATCTTATATAAGCAGTATGTTCTGGTTGAATTAGATCTCAACACAAAATACATTGACTGGAAAAGTTTCAACGAATTAAACAATATACAGTGTAACATCAGCGTGTTACTCTCGCCTTTCCTATTTTTAACACTTTGACGGACACTTGAGTCTATAGCCGTCAAAGCGAAGTTCATTCTGTGGCATGACGGCGATAGCCATCCGAGACGAAACGGTCGTTTTTATACACTATGGCTATAGTGGCACAAATATGCATTTACCGGTGTACAAGTAGAAGCCTAGTGTCATGCTTTGGAACAATGTTTTAGGTTGAATTTCGTTATCCCCTTTTTCTTTTTCCACACCCAGCATAACGTATAATTATTAGTATAATAAATTTTTGTCATTTGTTTATTTTTGTTTGATTATAGATTAATATTTTGTGTAAAACTCCCAAAAATACTTTGTTGCACACAAAAAAATGCTTATTTGAGTCATTAAACCTGTCATTTACGATTTTAAATTTTTGATGTTATAGCCGTAATCGTTAGTGTCCAGAATCCGCCATGACGGTTATAGCCACTACCTAATTAAAGGTGCTGAATTAATCCAAATTAAGTTTATTTAAGCAGAAAGAGTAAAACTATACTTCTAATATTCTAAAAATTACAAAAACATATATTGTCAATTTTAGAACTTCCCTTGTTCCTACTGTCCGTCAATATGTTAAAGAATACATTATATAACGTATATATGTACAAATATAACAAACAGACACTCATTCTCTCTCTTATAATATATATATATATATATATATATATATATATATATAATATATATATATATATATATATATATATATATATATACGTACGCACAGAAGTAGAGAGACATCTAATATTTTTAGATTACGAAGTTTAAGTTTATTTTTATAGAAGGGAAATTATTTCTTTGTAAACCCAGTTCTTAATATACTGGTGCGGAGTATAATGTTGCTATTAAACTGACGAAAGATAAGTCATATATGTTTGTCAGTTTAGTGGTTATAACCAGTTTCATGGTGATTTAAAGCACTAAGTAGTAACAATGTATAATTTTGATTTTCGTTTTACTGATCTTTCTTAGAAAATTTTGGCTACGAAATTAATTTATTTTTTATGTTGTTGGGGGTATTACTGTTTTGAAAAAAAATAGGGCATATCAATCAATTATTTTACTGTCTATAACTGGCCGAATGATGACCGGTCAGGTAGGGAATTTTTTTTTAGACTTTGAGGCTAGTATTTCCAAATACCATTGCTGACATGACTATGCTTTGGGGCCAGGCACAACATTGTGACAAGGAAAATGGAGAGATTTGAGTGAGATGTTTTTTACGATTATGTATTTTATTTCAGGATAGTGACACAGAAAATTCTGCTACATTTTAGAATATTTCGGAGTGGTTTTATTAAGATTTAACCGCTTGATTGCGGCAAAGCGCTCTCGGTCTTCTCATATATTCTGTCAAAAATGAGTGGAAGTGCGATCGTGGTGCTGTATGTTAGTATAATTTTCCCCTTTGTGGAGAGAAAAATAAGGTTGGTTGGTTGATTGGTTGGTTGGTTGGTTGGTTGGTTGGTTGGTTAGAATTTAGTGGCGCTAATTCCTAAAAGGACAAACTGCGCCAAACAAGACGAAAATTAAAAAAAATGAAGTAACAGATAAAAAAAGCAAAAAACACAGGAGAAAGGAAAGTTGAGGGTGAAATAGAAGAAACAAATTAAACGTTAAAAGAGCATAAAAAACAAACAAACGGAGATAGTAAAAAACAAATATATACAAGATGAGATATTATAGTATAAGAAAATTAAAATACAAAATTGAAAATTGAGAAATTTAAAATCAAAAAATTGTTAAACTGAAAATTATTAATTAAAAATTTAAAATAAAGATTAACGTACAAAATATCACAGAATTCAGATTCATAATAAAAACCTGTACAGCGAAGAAAGGGAAACAAATCTGGATGTGGAGTTTCACCGATGATTGTGTCAAGATTCGGCGCTAAATTTTTTAAAAAATTTTATCTACATTGATCTGGGAAAACAACAAGATGACAAAATGTGTGCGACTATGTAAGGTATTTTACAATACGCACACTGTTGAGGATCTTCACCCAGCAAGAGAGAGGAAAATAAGGCTTAATCTCTAGTGGGAAAATTATAGTAAAATACAGCAGTGCGACACAGCACAAGACAAGCGTGATAGTGCCTCGTAGAACTCAAACAGTTAAAATGTATTTTTTTTTGTCTGATATTTTTTTCTAGACTGTAAGGCTGCATTAGATTTCTATGATAGATTTCTATAATTTTATGTATTTTTTGAAAATCGGTTATGAAGACAAAAATGAATTCATCGACAGTAAGAAATATTTCACTTCTTGGAAAAAAAAATCTTGTATAAAGCTTCGTAAAATTAGTATTATTAGGACATATTTTCTATTACTTTAATATTACTGCCCTTCAAGATTTTATATAAGTCGTTATTACAGATATATCTTAGCTTTACAATTACGAAAAGTTGGAAATTATCTTAAATGTTTTAAAATTGTAATTTAAGCTATAAGACATTTACTTCTAGGTAATCTATATTCTTAGAATCATCACCATTTTTAACAAAATATTAAAACGGTTTAGCCTTCTGACCTTTTAGAGCAAAAATCAACCAGTTCTCACTGCCAAATAAACTAGCTAATACGCATACTATATTTACACTTCGACAATACTATTCTCTATGTACTCTTTAAAGAATTAGTAAAGCATACGTAAAAGATTAAGCAGTGAGGCCCTGCAAGTTTGTCAAAACCTCTCGAGGCAATGGCTTCAGACAAAATATGACTTTAAATTTCCTCCCGTCTCTCGTGTCTTTTATATCTTATTATTTCTATACAAACAAATTTAAGGTAAAAATTGTGTCTGGGTTTGGTTTGGTTTGATTTTATTTAGAGCTCTATATTTGTTTGCTACACGAAACTAGGACCAACAGCTAAAAACCAACGTCAAACGGCTACGAACATTCACGTCAGCAGTGGGATTCAAGTCTGTTGACATGGATACACACTTACTCCCGTACCGAATACCAGCGTCCTACTCATTCGACTGTCTTTCGGTCATTATTTCTAGGATAAATTTTCGTAAGTTAGTAATTTTGAAAACACTGTTATTTATGCTTAGCTATTTTCCTTTGACATTTGACAATCGACTAGTACAAGATGTGTTTGCGGTGCGCCGGGTTTGCCCGACCACTACCTATTTGACTGCTCCCTCCCTATCGATTGGCATTTCAAGCGCCCCAGACCAGGCCTGGAGAGTGCCTGGGCTGATCAGTTAAATTGTAACAAAACCCTCTCATCCAAACTAAGCAAACTGTTCAGTTGGCTAATCTGCAGTTTCCGTTACAAGGCTGATTCTCAATATATAATTTCACTGTACTGCGCTATTGTATTTATTTTCATGCAATTATCTTGTAATTATTATCATTAATTTTTTATTTTATTATTATTACTTCTTTTGTACTTCCGGTGTTATTTTGTCTGTTTTGTATTTGTATGTGTTGGTTTGTAATATTTTTACTGTATTTATACTGCATTGTATATTATGAGATGCTGTGGATTCTACACCCAAGGATTTGGTTTGGTTTGGAGCACTATGGTCTACTGTTTTGCACACGAGGGCTAATGAGACCGGGACCTACTGCTTACAGCCGATTCCGAATGGCTACGAACATCCATGCCATAATGGGATTCGAACCCACGAACTCCGGCAACTTACGATCAGCGCCCAAACCAACCGGCCAGCGTTCGGCCTACATCCGAGACACCCAAAAAATCTTAAACCTTTGTTTTAAGGTAGATCATCTTCGTTGGTGCATCCAATCCTTTATAGGTTCTCTAGAAAAAAAATTAAAATCTAAAGAATTTGAATATACCAGCGCTGATAACTTTCAACTACACAAAATTAAATGACTAAAATAAATATTGCTCTCAGATTTGAAACGTTATAACATGACAATGAGTTTCTAAAGTTGATAGGCACAAAAATGTCGGGTGCTAGAGATCAGTGCCTGAATCTTTGTGTTGAAACCCCACTGTTAACAAAGATGTTCTTAGATGTTAACAACTGTCTTTAAAAAAGCACTTTTACCACACTAACAAAAAGGAAAAAAATTCACGTCGACTGAAGCATGCAACTTTCAGACGATTTTTGACATCTTATCCTAAACTATTTCCACCCTTTTTCCGATGTGCACGACAAAATTGTTTCTGGGGGCCCTCGGGGCAGAATCCTGATCCTGCCGGCGGGACCATCCAGCACGCGACTCGTCATTTTCGGCGCGTAAGATGTCTAACGCCGCTTTCTTCCGCCGCTATGCAAATCGCCAAACTCGTTTCCGAAATATGCCAACGACTTTGTGAATGAAATCCGATTAGGTAGTTACGCGACGTTAAGCGTTTCTTCCGAATATGTAGTTCAAGTGCGTACTGGGATAAACTACAAAAAAATAGCGACAAAGATGAAGTACGAGGTTGTATCAACAAGTAACGGGCATGAAAACTCTATATGCAGTAACAAATTATTTAGTACTAGCATCAGTAAAATTTTTAATTTTCCAGAAGTGTAAAGCACCCTATAAGGCAAATCAAAAAATGGTTTGTTTTTTTTGGCTGGGACTTATCTAGTACACGCTTGATAATTTGTTTATCTTCCTCTAAAGTTTCCCGATATTATGTAGGCAGTTTAGAATCACGTTGAATTCATTTCGAAAAAAAAAATACAAAGTTTTCTTAGCTGCGTCGAAATTATCGGGAAGTTGTTCCCAGTTATTTTTCCACAGTAATTAATGGAAGTAAAGGAATGAAAATATCATTTAAACTACACCCTGGAGGTAGATGTTAATACCTTTAGATGTTATACCTGTAGAGATGTTAATATCTATGATAAAGTTTTCATTGCAAGAAAAAATAATCCATGATTAAATTTAAAATTATCACATATGTGCCTAATCTATTATTTAAGCTAAATATAAAAGAAAGTTATTTTAATATCTAAGTTCAGTGATAAAACGTATGAAAATAATGTAGGCAATATTTAAATTATTTAAAATAAGAAATAATTAGATGAGAAGGATAAAGGAAGGACGTCATAATGCTAGAAAAAAATGTTATATTTACCTATTTATTATTTGAAAAATTGATAAATTTAATCGCCTGCTCTTAACAGGGGAAAATAGTGCTTGAAATAATGGCATTTAATGCTAGAATATGGGAGAAAGGGGTAGATTTCGAACTTGCTAACCCTATCAAGAATCCAATAAGGCTCTATCCATTCCAGGTACAACCGCTCCATAAAATTGAGGACAGACGGATAGATAACTTAGGCTATTATTATATAGGGGATAACATTTCTCACAGTGTTCCCGGTACAATTCCGCTACTAAATGTATTACAATGTGTTAATATCGTTCGTAGTCGCAAGTAAAACTGGGATTGGATATGTTGCTTAGTAATTAACTTGCAGGATTAAAATATCGGGGCGTCAAGTTCGAACACTTGTTGTGACGTGTTCGAACGTGTGTTGTTACGTGAGATGTTGAACACATCTCACGCAATACACAGATACACCTTATTAAACCTTTAGGAGTAAATTATTTTTTCGAATTTTCGGTACGATCATTGAGAACAGGTTGATTATCTGCAGATAATCAGAATTTCTAAAGAACACGAAAAGTTGACTGCTATGACAGAAATAAAAGCATTTATTAGGCATTCTAATAATTGCAATTCTACACTCATACATTTGACTTCAAATGATCTCTTTTAAAATCTGTTCCATTTTCACAATACATGTCCTATCTAGTCGAACGCAACGTTCAACAAGAAAACATAGCACATATTACACACACGTGTACACATTGAATATATATGTACATATATATATGTATGTATAAAACAGTCACTCATTCACGTGAATAATTTTGAAAACAAATTTCCATATGTTACTGAGTCATCACTCTTGAGAAAATTATCAGTACTTTACCTATAGTTGCACGTGATTCGCAATCAAAGGTATTAATGTGATTGATTGAGGTTAAGGGAGGGAAACGTGAGTTGGATGTTTCTTTCATTAGATATCATTCATTCATTGTTACGCGACTACGATAATAGTTGACTTACTTAAGAAAAAAAGGATTTGATCGACTTATATCGATCTCAAACTAGTTGAACAATAGAAATTTTAAATGTTGTGTTAATTGTCATCATCATTATTTTTTTATATCTAATCATTCCATGAGGTTTAAATTTGAAGTAGCAACTTCATAGTTCATATACTTGCCAACATTTCAAACAAAAAATTCAGTATATGAGACGTAAAGAAATACTTTGGTGGCATTAGGTTATTTACAGATAAATAGGGACTTTTCTTTTACTTATAAAAATGTACATATATCAGGGATATCGCTGAGTACTCATGAAAAAGGGTCTTGGATTCATTTTCTTTAAATATTATGTACTTTTTCAAAAGCTTTGGTACCCAAAACATAAGAGCTTTTTTTCGACAGCCTCAATGAATTTAATAACTAAATTTATTCGCAAAACGTCCGCTCTCGATACAATTCTGCTGTGAAATGAACCAGTACACAATATGTTAATACCCTTCGTAGTCGCAAAACTTTGATTGGACACGTTGCCTAGTAATTAGCGTGCAGGCTTAAAATATCGGGACGACCTGTTCGAACACTTGTTTAATACATCTCACGTAATACACATATATACCTTATTAAATCTATAGGAGAAACTATTTTTTCGAATTTTTGGTACCAGCATTGAGAACAAGTTTATTACCTACAGCTAGACTTTCTAAAGAACACGAATAGTTTACTGCTCAGTAAGAAACAAAAGCATTTATTCAGCATTATTAGAGTAGCAAATATAAATAACTGATAAAATAATATAAATTATTATAAATGTGCTCTAGAGCAGTATGCAACTTGAGAGCCACTTTATAGTCCCTCTTGCTTACATAGTTCTTTTAAAATGTTTAAAGGCCCCATCCACACTATGGTCCACTGCAAGCCATCACCACCATCTGGGGGGGGGGGGTATGGCTTATCGTGATCCATGGCGGAAGACGATAAAATAGTCTTGGCGAACAATGGCTTCATAGGCCGTTTTTCCCCAAAGATCAAAGGCAGCCAGAAGCGCAGTTAAAGTGCGCAGTAGATCCTATGGACGAATCCATGCGCTTGGCTCATTCAGTGGCCCAGCGTGTGGATACAACCCGTAAACCATTGTCTAAGGCCACCATCAGGAAGTGGTGAAAAATGTGCCATAGTGTGGAGGCTACATAAGAAAAGCTGAAAAATATTGTTGGAATATTTTTCCCTATAGAGCAAAATCTCCCTCAAAGTTCCCTAAAACGGAGAATTTTATTACCGTTATTTAAAAAAAGAAAATCCGCTGTATTTTAATAAAAATAGGTAGACCGAGAAAAATAATTAAAGTCTAGATAAAGCCTCTAGTAGAATTGTTAAGTTTGTACATATATAATATAAAGTAGTGACTTTTTAACATATGTGTAACATCTGCATACTTTAAATGAAATTTCCCCTGAATTCAAAATTTATTAATCATGCACGAAAATATTTGCCTTGTAGCCAAGATATAAATCAAATTATTAGTGATATTCTCCAAGGTATTGAAAGAAAAAGATATACACCAAGGGGAAAAGAAGACATATCACATAAGAATGTCATCCAAGATGAAACTGTGGTGCTTTTTATTTACATAATTTCACTCAAGTCACGAAACTTTCCACTAGCATGTAAAGAATTCTAACGTTTGCTCCCCTGAAATGCTGCTGAGATTTATCAGTAATCCCGTAATTGGTTGACGCAGTTTGACTTCCATCCCGTTTTCAGTCAGCAGAGAGAACCATCCTTTAAAAGTTTCCTAAGCTGGCGGAAGTGTTTAACCGTTAACCGTCTCCCAGGTAGCTTGGCGGAATCTTTACAGGGGTAGGAAAAAGTTCAAGGGCGTTTAGGTCAATAATATTCGAGATGTAGATTACTTTTTTTTATGTAATCTGGTTTTAAAGAAAATCTTCCTATTCTTCCTCCAAACGTATTGACGGATATGCTTGTAAAAACGTTACTCGTGTGATTGATGGTTATTCATCGTTGCCAACCCCAGCACGCTTCTAAAGAAACTCATGGTTGTTTTAGAAATAAAGGAGATGCTGAACTCCATTTAAAAACATGCATTATCAATAGATTGCTATAATACCGATGTATGTTTTGACATGTTTGAAATCGCAAAGAAAACTAGGATGGGTTGAAGGTTAAATCCTTGCAGCGAATACATTAGACGTAAATGGGCTTGGCGATTTTCGTTTTTTTAAATTCAATTTGGCACAATTTTGGCACAAGTCCCTTGAAAAACTTTTCCATCAAATCTTGTTTTGGAACAAAATAGGTAAACTCTGGTTAGACGTATAACTTTTTCAAATTTATGGGAATACAAGTGAAAGCCAGTACATAAACAGACATGTAGCATTTGAGTGAGAAATTTGTAAGATAATTGTAAAACATTATTCAAGCATGACAAATTCCCATATTTATTCTTAAGGTTTGGTTTGGTTTGGTTTCGAGTGCTACGGTCTACATTTTGCAACACGAGGGCTAATGAGACCGGGACCTACAGCTTAAAGCAGATTCCGAACGGCTACGAACATCCATGCCACTGTGGGACTAGAACCCACGAACTCCGGTACCGAAGGCCAGCACCCTAGCCAATCGGCCGTCGTTCGGCTATTTATTCTTAAGAGAACAAGATATTTTAAATCTCAATTTTTACAATAGTCAACATTTAATTGTATTCTTACCCTGAAAATAAATAGTACTGATACATAAAATATATAGCACACTAAAATTTTATACTAAAAGAACTTTTGCTTGAAGTACAAATATTTCTATGAAAATTGAGTCGTCCAACAACATTCTTTAAAAATATTACCAATTGTACTGCATGCAATCCAATTTCTATTATTCTATAATGTATGTTTAGCGTTTATTGATTCTCCCTTAAGTTAAAAATAATTTATATCTTTTAATTATTTAACTTATGTTTAGCTATTTTACTGTTTAAGTAATTTATTTTTTATGGTATTCTAACATCTAATTTGGCATAATACAGAACTGTATTGTATAAATTTACTATTTGTATAAATTTTTGTATAATTTTTAACAAAATCATTGATATATTAATATACGCTGTTTTAAAAATTTTAGACTGAGTAAAATTAATATAACTGGAACAGTTTGAATTCTCTAATACGTTATAAAACAATTAAGTATGCTATCCAATTTCTTTTATTATATAATGTATGTTTAGCATTTATTGATTCTCACTTATGTTAAAAATAATTCATATCTTTTAATTATTTAACTTATGTTTAGCTGTTTTACTGTTTAAGCAATTTTTTGTGGTATTCTAACGTCTAATTTGGCATAATTCAGAACTATATTGTATAAATTTACAATTTGTATAAATTTTTGTATAATTTTTGAAAAAATCATTAATATATTAATATGCGATGTCCTAAAAATTTTAGATTGAGTAAAATATAATATATCTGGAACAGTTTGAATTTCCCAATAAGTTATAAAACAATTAAGCTATAAAAAGTAATTTTTAATTTTAAAATACAGATCTGTGACAAAAGCTACATTTTAACTAAATAAAATAATCATTCGACTGCAAAACTTAATTATGAATTTTATGCATAAACGGAAAATTTTAATTAGATGAAAAGTATTAAAATGAACATTAGAAAATTATGTATTTCTAGGTGTTAATAGGTTGTAAACCTTTTAGGTCATAAGAAATTATATTTCTAAATAAATAGTAAAATGATCATTGGAAAATCATATATTTCTAGGTGTTAATAGGTTGTAAACCTTTTAGGTCATAAGAAATTATAATTCTAAATAAATAGTAAAATGATCATTAGAAAATGATATATTTCTAGGTGTTAATAGGTTGTAAACCTTTTAGGTCATAAGAAATTATAATTCTAAATAAATAGTAAAATAATCATTAGAAAATCATATATTTCTAGGTGTTAATAGGTTGTAAACCTTTTAGGTCATAAGAAATTATAATTCTAAAAAAGATTTTCGTTAGAAATCTATGATTAATAATAACGTCAATGTTTCTTGACACTAAAGCTCCTCGCAAGTTCAATTACTAAATTTGTTTTCAAACACAATAAACCCAATTCACAACAGGCAATTATTTTGTGTTACTAATACTAAGTACAGGCAAAATATTTAGTTACCTCAATATTAGTTAATACTATTTACCGCAAATTTGTATCTTTAAGTCAATACAAGGATAAAAATTTATTAGTAATATGTTCAAATACGAAAGCACTGGAATATCAAAATACAACCTAAATAAAAGAAAAACAGAATAGTACAAATTATATTTCTCTTTTTTATTCTTAATTTTTTATGATACATAAAAAATTATATACATATATGCAATAATATCCAAAATTCATAAAAGAAAGTGCAGGACGTGAATTCACGTCATCGACAGCCGGAAATAGAATTTCAAAATTTGGGATTTGCAGACGAATCTTTATTGAATTTTTCCTGCCATATTACTATGTTTGTTGCCTGTCATGCAGAACATAGTGATTTAAAGGTTTGCAGTTCTCGTAACTGGATATGTGGAATGGGATTAAAACGTTTCCCAGATTTCAAAAAGTCTGGAATATAACTCAAACGTCTGGAAGATGTCTTTTAGCGCTGATAACGATGCCTATTTTTGTTTCAATGGGAATATTCTTCTCGAGCAATTACTTAGAAGTAAACTACTGATGGCCGACGGGGATTTCAATAATTTCGCCAACAAAAAAGAAATATCAACAATTCTGGTTTTTTTTAAAAATTATATTTGCCCATTAAAGAACAAAAGTTTTGCTTTTGTCTGTTACAAACATTGCTAGGAATGTTTCCTTTATTTATCTCTTTGTTTACCACACTTGCTTAGAAGCAACATTTATTTTCATTGCCTCTTGTGGGACAACTTCTAACCATTTGCCATTTAAATGAATAAGATAACAGTATTTTAACCACTATTCCATTTTTAGAACAGTAAGTAGTGCATGCATATCTATCTATTAATTGTCAATAGTAATTGCCCAAAATAAATATTTCATTTTGTTTACTAAAATTATATATCAATGAAATTATTACAGTGAAAATTTCTAACATATCAATTTATCGCTATTAACTTAGCAGAGGTTCCCAAACTTTTCTGTATCATCGCTCCTTACACAAGAAAAAAATAATCGAAAGCCCCCTTTTCCATAACAGTTAATTATATCAAATATAAAAATATTGTTGCATTTTATCTATATATCTATTAAGAATCAGAAAATAGAAATTAATTAGAATGGCTATCTAGAAGTTTCCCCTAAAGAAATATTTCATTTTGTTTTCTAAAATTATTTATCAATGAAATTATTACAGTGGAAGTTTCTAACATATCAATTTACTGCTATTAACTTAGCCGAGGTTCCCAAACTTTTCTGGATCATCTCTCCCTACACAAGAAAAAAATAATCGAAAACCCCCTTTTCCATAACAGTTAATTATATCAAATATAAAAATATTGTTGTATATTACCTATATATCTTTTATCTGTCTATTAAGAATCCCAAAATAGAAATTAATTAGAATGTCTATCAAATGTTAAATAAATATTATTGTTTTCTAAAATTAGTATCAAGAAAAATTATAGTAAGTTTCTAACATATCAATTTAGCTATTAACTTAACGGGTTCCCAATTTCGATCAACTCAACACAAGATAAAAATATTGTTTAAACACTTTCCATAAAAATATATCAAATATAAAATATTGTTGCATATTCCAATGTTATCTGTCTATTCCAATTAGAAATTAATCAGAAAGTCTATCAAATGTAGTAAAATATTGTTTATTAAACACTTAGAAACACAGAAAAAGTCTATAAAGATAAAACTATGAGATGGTTCATGCTGCTGAAGAATTACCAATGTCAATGTCGGGTTCCAGTTTCGTCAATTTATTCGGACATTTCCACGTTCAGTGTTATTTCTTTACTTAGACAGTTAAGTAGCTACTGCACTGAGCCCACTTTCAAAGCAGCGAAATACAATGAAGGAAATACAAAATTTCTGTACAAAATTGTTTATTAAAACTTAAAAAAAAAGAATAAAAAATTGAGAATGGTTATGCTGAAATACAATATTATTCGATTGATTTATTGACTATTTTTTAGGTATCATGTATATTTTTTATAAATACTTACCGCCCTCATTTATTACCTTATTGCCTAACATTTGTTTCCAAACCCAAAAATGCAACCATGGAAGGCTTCAGCCCCAAAAGGGAAGCGGTACCGTCCCAATAGGGACCCTATCATTTAGACCAGGGATAAGCAAACTATGGCCCACTGGCCAACTCCGGCCCGCCGGAAGGTTTTATCCGGTCCCCGGATAAAATTTTAAGTTGCCGGTCCGAGGCAAATTAAAAGAAATATATATTTATACATTATATATCCATCTCTTTTTCTACTTTGCTTAAATATTATATCCCAAATTTATTATTTTAAGCCCAGGAGATCAGCGGTATATTTGCTTCTTATATGTGAACAAGTTTTTTCAACTTTGAACCTTAGAAACAATAATTTCAGAAGTAGACTGACAGATGAGCATTTAGCATCGTTCCTTGAAATCAGTACATCTCACTTTGAACCTTAGTATAAGGAACTTTTAAAAATGAACTCGCAATTTCATTCATCTCATTAACGTATTTAAACCGTTAGGTACTTGTATGTTGTTTTTAAAATTTTAGAAAAATTTACCTTGGACCTCCAAACTTATTTTCTTTCGATCTTTGGCCCGCGGCCGAAAAAGTTTGTCCATCCCTGTTTTAGACTACACCAGTCTTCTTGCAGACACTTTCTTAGAATAAAATTTTTTTTTTCGGGGGGAGGGGTAGGATAACCAAGCAACTGAGCTTGACAAGACTGATTCCTTATGTAAAATGCAATAAAATACCTTAAGCTAAATGAAAGGGCTTAAAGGATTGTAAATATCTATATAAGAGATGAAACATTTAAAGTATATGAGAAGGAGTCCCCTCAGTGAAACCTTAAGGTGTGATAGGCTAGTGTCAAATAAAAAAACGTACGAGTATTCCCGGGTAAAGGAAAAAAATCTTACATATATTTTAACCCTATAACTGGTAAATTGTGTAAAGTTCCATATCAGCCTCTGAAAACATATGTTACTTTCTGAGCAACCGTGTCAAAATGTTAAATGTTTCGTTCTTATGCCACACATTGAAATTTGTCATCTTTTTTCGGTTATAAATGCAGGTCACCGACATTTAAACTGAAGCAAACCTATACACCAGGTAAACTCCATTGAACTCCATGATAGCTTCTGCTTGCATTCCTTCCAATGAAAATAAACTAAACGAAGCGAAAAATCACTAGTGCCACAGAAAATGGTAACTTCCGCTCAATAAATGTGTATTTTTTTACCATTGTTATGGACTCTTCCTTCTAGCCGGATGTTTACAACACTGAAAATACATTTTCAGAGAAAAAGAGAGAAATCCGAGCGTTTCAACCCTTTAAACCCTGAAGCACTAACAGCCATTTCAGGAAATCTATCCGTGCAATGACTTTTTACTTTTGTTATATTCTGTAAGTTATAATCCGTGCCGCATCATTTTATGTATGTTTTTGAGTAAGAGATAAATTAGCCTAAAATCAGCGAACCTTTCATATTTTGTTATTAATAATATTTTTTCTATTACGTATTTAAAGTAAAGTACATAATCTGTTAAAAAGACAGAAAGTATATACAGTGGATTCCATTTAATGTGATCGCGGTTAATGTTATCAATCGCTTATTGTTATCGAAATCACTTGGTCCCGATTTTCTCTATTCATTTGTATGTTAAAATTATCGCTTTATATGATCGGTTAATGTTATCAGCTTTCGAACCTTATTTTAACTGGCAAAGGAATATTCACAACGTATTCAGAAGGAACCCAATCTTTTAATTCCCATCGCTGCCGTTTTAAGTTCCGAGAATTCTCCCTCTTCCACCTAGGTAAGTGGGGAATGATCAAAGCAGTAGGAATTTATATGTTCCTGGAACTTTTAGGAATGCGCACACCCTGCTGGTGGTCAATGGTTGTCAGATAAGCAGAAGGCAACACATTCTTATAGGAACTGAGAAAAGCCGTATTCACAATTTATGCCTTGCTCGCTTACATGCAGTTTGTCGATATGGAAGCCAGAAAGCGAAATGGTTTAAAGTTAAAACAAAAGATCGAAATTTTAAATCGTTATGACTGGTTACGAAATATGAGTCAGCGCAATCTTGCAGAGCAATTAAACATTTCTCATCTTCAGAATTGCATTGAAAATGTTGAATGTTGAAACGGGGAGTACAACATCGCTCCGATGACTTTAAAAAGCATTATGATTACAAACGATTTATCAATGAGCTTCTTAGAAAGAATTGTACTGATCAGTTATTTTTATTATGTAAACAATTTATATGTCTTAAAGGATAATATACAGTACATAAATATAAGGTGAGTTTTTTCATTTTATTTTGAAATGTAGTACGTGGGAATTAAAGGGGGGGGTAGATTTATCTAATTTTCTATATCGTTTATTATTATTATCAATCGGTTATTGTTATCAAAATCATGGTGTCCCAAACTGATCACGTTAAGCGGAGCCCACTGTATTGTTCTTTGGTTTTTTGAAAATGTAAACGTTATTTTATTTCAACACTATCAGTTTTTTCCCTTAGTAACGAGTTTCAATCTTTCTTTATTAGTGATGCTTGTAAGCAATAGAAAAACACATACTAGATTATGTATTAGTTATAAGGGTTCTACTCTGCCGATTTCAATTTCTAGAAAGGCAAGTGATTAAAATTTTAATACATTGAAGTAAAGTAGTAATTCGCAAGTATGTCTATATCTTTCTTGGTGAAAATTACATCTTTATATATAAAATTCTCCTGTCCGTGAGTTTGTAATAGAACTCCTCCTAAACGTCTGGACTGATTTTGATGCAATATTGTGTATGCAATTAAGTTGATTCAAAAATGATTTAGAATCACAATTCGATTCGATGGAAAATATTTTATTAAAAATCCAGAACTGCGCGCTTATTGAGATTATTATAATGCCGCTTGAAACCCTTCACTGCCAAAGTATCTGTGGCTCAGGGGTCAACGGGCAATCCCCGTACAGGCAATGTGGGAATTTTAATCTAATTATGTTTTTGATGACTGTACGCGTGGTGGTGTCAAGTATTTTTTAAATATTTTTTTCCTTACTTTTCCACCCAAACGGTCCAATTCATAGTTTATTTAAAAACATTTTACAATTTTTAGATTTACAGCGTTAAAACAGGACAACGTATGTTGGGTCGTCTAGTAGTTTATCTAATAATTTGGCCCTTATTCCTTATTTTTCTTGTTTTTAGCCCAGAATAGACCACTTTAGATCACATGAACCAATTAAATCAAATAAGAACATATCACTTTTGACATTTTGGTGAATTTCGATGACTCTCTCTCTCTCTCTCTCTCTCTCTCTCTATATATATATATATATATATATATATATATATATATATATATATATATATATATATATATATATATATATATATAGTCATCGAAATATATATGACATCAAAAATATATATCGATGACTATATATATAGTCATCAAATAGTCATCGATCATTTGTATAGAGTAATACAAATGTTTTGTATTACTCTTTGGGGAATTAATATTAACTGTTTAATAGTCATATCTTCAAGGCAAAAAAATGCATCCATGTTTATGCATCACATTGATGAAACAACATTTTTCTCATAAATAATCACAAAAAGAGCTAAAACCTGAGTATAAATTAAATATAATCATTAAATAGTAGATAATATCTGACACTAGAACCAAGGAACACTAAATTTCTTGAGCCTTAAAAACACTCTAGAATACCAGTAGAGCAGCAGGTATTTTTTATGGTTAATTTATAATCGATATAGTTAATAAGTACACCTATAAAATATTGCAAAAATATTTTAACTATAAAAATGATTTACTGTATTTTTATGTCAAACAATCAAGCATTGATATAGGAAAATATACAAAATAGGTACTCCTATTAAGGCCTGTTATGATAAATAATTATAAACAAATTATTTTTCAGACAAATACTCTTATATTTCTTTAATTAATTACTAATTATAGAACAGTTACATAAATTTCAAGTCAGAATTTGAATAATTTTTGATCGAGATCACACAGCGAAGGGCACAAGTAAAAAGACTTCGATAGGGGACCACTGCTTTAAACTAGTAGTGTACAATATCGAAATTGCGAGAAAATGGTTTTTAACTACCAAATAAACTTGGCAGTAAAAACATTAATATTGTCTTCAAGAAGTAGCAGGTACCATCCCCCACTCTTTCAAGTTCCTTCCCCCTCTCCTCTCTCTGCTGCTAGCCTGGCTGCAGCAGCATTCTCTAAGGACTTCAAGTTTGGAGGGTCAAAGCTTAAGATTGCCATTGGTCCGTCACCTAAATTTTTATTGGCCAAGAAAGTCGCTTCTGGATCCCAACCTAAGTTAACTGATATTCTGTACTCACACAGTTTCTGTTTACTCCACTTTCTATATTTCTTTCGTTCTATCTAAATAATTATTTAAAAAAAATGCTCTGATCTTTATGTTCTACTAAATAATTCTCGTTTGACCAGCTTTAACTTGTACTTAATTTTTAGTCACTGATCTTATATCAATACATTCTTTTTTTATATGTACTGTATAATCTCCCGCCCAAACTCAAGTATTTTTTTTCTCTTCCTCCATTCCCTACCTTAATTAATTAAACTCTGTAAATGTCAAGCCAACTCAATTTTTTTTAGACTAATGCATTACCATTACTAGTAACACCAGATATAGAGGACTTGGCACAGGGACTTATGTTGCAAACTTATCCTGTGAGACAGGTACCATCAGAATAGCGAAATTGAATTAAATTACCTCTAAAAATAGAACTATATTTTTTTTATCCAGGGGTCACAACTTTACATAAGACAGGCATACGCAAATAAAAATGGTTTGCGCATCGCTGCTCTATACAATGTCATCGATGCAATACAATTACGAAGTTCCAAGAAGTAGAAAATTATTGAAATGATTATTTCCCACCGTGTTTAGTAATTGTTATCCGGCTCACTTTCGATCCTTTAACGGAAGATTAGTGATATTTTGTGAGTGTGAAATACATCTGGTAAACTTGTCATCGGGAGCACAGTGCAGTTCAAATGTTCAAATCGCTGCATGCTGCTTCAGCCATTAGCAGGGCAATTGCATCATTAGCCGGATCACTAGGCTATCTTCACTTCTAGGCGCGACCCGAAACGGTAGCAACAGGTGGTAAATCAGGCCTAAAAATTTAAAATATTTTCGGAAACCATAAACACATTTGACTCAGAAAGCTCATTTCGTATTCGTGTAATAGACTTCCTTGATCATCTCTTGCAGTGTAATAAATATTTCACGAAGCTTTAAGCATTTAAAGAGAGCAATTCATTTTGAGGGCATGGGTATTACCACATTAGCTGGAGTATAAGTGCTGTGTTGATTCTTACAAAGTTATCGACCTGGTACAATGCTAAGAAAAATTACTCATATTAAAAATTTAATGACTGATCCCATCAACAGCAAAAATTAGGAATAGTCACTAGAAAGAATAGCCGCTTAGAAAATGACAAAAGTAATAGCTTAAGGGAAAACTATTTTTTCCAGTTAAATTCATCGATTAGAATTACAAGAAAAGAGTACAATTGTTTAGAAATTTTATTGCCTCACATGTTTTTGACATAAGTCAGATAGTTAATATATACATATACTACATATTATTTGCTTAAGTAATTTTAAAATATGGTGGAGATAAATTTTCAAACCACTATACAACACAAAACAACCATTTTTTTGGGCCAAACATTAGATGACCTAAAAATAAAACGTGTCTTATGAGCAGGTTGATATACATAAAAAAATTTATCTTGAGAATATAAAAAAGAAAGTAATTAAAGTAAAAACTAAAAAAAAAACCCAAATGATTTGTTTAATTTTCTTTTAGTACTAAAATACATCTAAAGACTTTTACGAAAACTACTTATGGATTGAAAATTGTCGTATGAAAAGAAGTTCTTTTTAAATATAGGTTTTGTTTCTCAATGAATGTAATAAGAATTTGCATCACACTTACTAAACGCATTTACTGCTCAATATCCCGATTATTCAAAGGCAGAAAAAATAAAACACAATGCCAATATTTGTACTTAAAAACATTAGATGTAACTTATTGATACTAGATTCCACACAAACACGAAACTTTACAATGTTAACCTTAAATATGCTTTTCCAGAGATACTATGTTAGAAAAGAATATATGAAAATTTATATAAACCTCAATTTCTAAATATATTTAAATAAATATATGTATTCCATTAAAATTAAATAGCTTTTAAATCTATTTTATGAGTACAAATAGCGCGTCTCGAATAATTGCAAAAGTTAAATTACAATCATTAGTTACAATGGGTTCCGCTTAATGTGATCGCGATTAATGTTATCAATCGCTTATTGTTATCGAAATCACTTAGTCCCGATTTTCTATATTAATTTGTATGCTAAAATTAACGTTTTATGTGATCGTTACATCGGCTAATGTTATGAGCTTCTGAACTAACTAGCAAAGGAATATTCACAATGTATTCAGAAGGAACCCATTCTTTCCTTTCCCTTCGCTGTTGTTTGAATTACCCAGAATTCTCCCTCTTCCTCCTAAGGAAATGAAAAAAGAGTGGTTGATTACACATCCCCGAAATTTTGCTCGCTTACACGCAGATTATCGACATGGAAGCCAGAAAGAGAAATGATTTAACATTAAAACAAAAGATCAAAATTTTAATGTCGTTATGACAGGTTACCAAAAATGAGTCAGTGCAACATTTCTCAGCCTCTATTGTGCATAATTTTGAAAACTCGTTATGATCTTACTCGAAGAAATAAAGAAAATAAAAATACGGAGACACATTCCACTAGCTTCCACATTAACAGAATCTGAAGTCTGTCTGATCGTTAAAGGAAAATAGACGAATGATGGAACTGATGACTCAGATGAATAATCTCTTGATATCAATCCACCTTCTATAAGGTCTGAATTTTGAGAAATGCATTGAAATTGTTGAAACGTGGAGTACTACACCGTTCGGATGACTTAAAAAACATTATGATTACGAACAATTTATCAATGAGCTTCTTAGAAAAAATTGTAGACAGTCAACAAATGATCATTTTTTAATTATATATACAATTCTTATGTGTTAAAGGATAATATACGGTACATAAATATAAGGTGTGAATTAAAGGGAAAGTAAATTTATCTAATTTTGTATATCGTTTATTGTTATCAATCGGTTATTGTTATCAAAATCACGGTGTATCAAACTGATCACATAAAGCGGAGTTCACTGTAGATTTACAAAGATCCTTAATCTTTTTTTTACGCATACTTTTAGATCGAAATCGTAGGTATAATTTATTGCTTGTAATTATAAATTGTTTGTATCCTAAAAACAGTAAAATATTCGTCAAAATTTCATCGGATATTGACTACATCTATATTAGTTAGCTTTATAACTCTATCACTCACACACACTAATACATACATATATATATATATATATATATATATATATATATACACATACATACATATATATATACACACATACATACACACATACATACATACATATATATATATGCCATGGAGGAGTGGTTAAGTCATGGACGATACATTTAATTTCATATTTAAAAACTTCTTTATTATAATCCTTCTTCCATAGCTATACTATTTAGAAATCCTTTGTTCTCATAATTTACCACGACAAGCGTGGAGGATTTTATCAGCCCGAGTTTCCGCTCAGAACTGACTCTTTTGGCGTTGCTACCTAGACAAAATTTCCTATGTGTATTTCCGCATTGGCTTCTTCACTCTGTATTGTACCGCTATCTAGTACCTACTATGTGTATACTCCTTTAATGTCTTATGATTAAAGAAAAAATGTTAACTTGCCCTTGTATTAACCCCAGCTGTCTGAAAGTACAAACTTCATTTTACGATGATAATAAATTTCAATTGTCGTTTGAAGAATAATCTGCTCAATAACAAGATGCTGGTTATACCTAAGCCAAAAAGAGGATCAGAGAAATTTGCTTTAATTATTTCTCAGGAGAACATGACTGAGGGGCACTATAATTACAGATAACTAAAGTGACTGTAACAAAGGTCAGCTTACATCGTTCCCAGGGTAAAAATTAAAAACCAAAACAAATTCCAGAATATTCTATTAAAATTCACCAGCTTTTAAATCTATTTTTACGCGTACAAATTGCGCGCTCGAATAATTGCAAAAGTTAATTTACAACCATTGGTTAAATAAATTTAAATAATACCTACTATGTGTATATTCCTTGAAAGTCTTATAATTAAAGGAAAAATGTTAACTTGCCATTGTATTAACCCCAGCTGTCTGAAAGTAAAAACTTTATTTTAAGATGATAATAAATTTCAATTGTCGTTTAAAGAATAATCTGCTCAATAACAAGATGCTGGTTACACCTAAGCCAAAAAGAGGATCAAAGAAATTTGCTTTAATTATTTCTCCGGAGAACATGACTTAGAGGCGCTATAATTACAGATAACTAAAGTGACTGTAACAAAGACCAGCTTACATCGTTCCCAGGGTAAAAATTAAACACCAAAACAAATTCCGGAATATCCGAAACCCTTCAGTGCATCAGCTTCAGCCGGGGGCGATTGGGAATCGCAGGGCTGGGATGTTTTCAAAGTATATCTAATCAGACCGTGGAATATGCTGGTTTGCTTAAAACTGCGTCACTTGGTACACAACCCATAATTGTCGAGGAGATGTATCCATATAATCCTTAAATCGCAAAGTAAGAAGAAGTATCTAGTACAAGATTTCCTAAAATTGCTCGACATTGTGAACTAAAACAATTAACTCTCGAAAGAAATGATTTTCAGAACGGAAAAAGGAAGGCTCTTTGTGTTAGCAAATGTAGAAAGAAATCGTTTGTGAGATGGGTTCATTCACCTCAAGATGATCATATGGATAACGCTAAAACGGTGGAAAATATTTCGACCAGTAAAATCATGTCACTGTTCAGAAGTAATGACACAAGATACACAAATCGTTTAATGAAAAAAACTGCTGGTAATTAGAATTTTTGTGTAAATTTAAAAATCTGTCAAATTAATATTTAACTGATATATCACCCGTCAGCGATGGTGTTTTTCCTCCCCGCGCGATATCGTGGATCGCATATTCCACATATTTCAATATAAAGTGATATTTTTTCAAGTTATTACATTAATTTTATGTATTTACCCACGCACTTAAAACAAATACAAGCCAAAAAATTTGCTCTTGAAGATTACCGTCTTCGGTAATGTATCCCAATGATATTCTGATAACAAAGTACTCTGGTCAAGATCGGAAATTTCACTGTTCGCAGATGGATTCTATTGTTTTTTTCGGTATATGTTTAGTATCTGAACAAATTATTCCTGTACAATATATATATATATATATATATATATATATATATATATATATATATATATATATATATATATGTATGTATATATGTATATGTATATATATATATGTATATATATATATATATATATATATATATATATATATATATATATATATATATATATATATATATTCTTCTAAGTGTTAAAATGAATTACTCCTAAAAAGTTATTTGTTATATTTCATAAATCCTAATTTTTAGGATCAAATTGTATTTTTTAAAATTTTAATTACCAAGAAAAAAAAGAAAGTTTTGGAATGGGTGAAAGCTAAGGCTTTTCAGAAATAGTATCTCTTTTTCAGCAAAATCCTTTTTGGAGCAGCTAAACTTTTTGCTTTTTATTTCATAAGGGGTTCTTTGACTGGAGCATTACGTTCTCGAATATTTTCAAATCAAAGTCTTATAGCCTTTTCAACTTGCTCATATTTACCAGTTCTATTATGCTTGCACTTCGGTAATTTTATTTTGTTTACCTCCTCTAGTAAGTTCATCCCGATTTTTCAAAATTTTGTACAATAAAGACTGAGAAATGTTTAAATGCTCTGCAGTATTGCGCTGACTCACTTTTGGTAACCTGTCATAACGATTTAAACATTCTTTCGTTTTAATGTTAAATCATTTCATTTTCTGGATTCAATATCTACAAGCTGCAAGCGAGCGAGACATAAAATGTGAATACGCTTTTTCTCAGTTCGAATAAGAATGTGGTACCTTCCACTAATCTGTCACCCATTGACCAGCAGTAGGCTGTGCGTATTTCAAAAAATTTCCAGGAACGTGTAATGTCTTACTCCTTTGGTCATTCTCCATTTCCTTAGGTGGAAGAGGAAACTTCTCGGAAATTCAAACAGCAGCGAAGGGAAGGAAAAAATGGGTTTCTTCTGAATATATTATAAATATTCCTTTGCCAGTTAAAATGAGGTTCTAAAACTGATCCCATTAACCGATGTAACGATAATATAAAGCGATAATTTAACATACAAATAAATAAAGTCGGGACCAAGTGATTTCGATAACAATAAGCGATTGGTAACATTAACCGCGATCGCATTAAGCAGAGCCTACTGTAGTTTCTTAATACCGAAGTTATTAGGAAAGTTCAGAAATTTCGAAGTTCGGTTAATTCCTAGTGTACCGAAGCCCAAGGAAAGATTTTTTCGTAATTCAACCTCTGGAGAAAAAGTTAAGGGTTGTAAGATAAACGGAAGTAATAATGCTTTGCCATAATATATACAAAATCACCCTACCGAAGCACAAACACCTAGCTATTATGGATATATACAAAAGAAAAAATTAGCATTTAAAACAGTAGGAAGTAGTATTACTTCCATATAGTTGTTGTTTTCGCTTGAACCGATAAGATTAGAATGTTTAATTGAAAAAAATACAGATGCCTCGGAAAGATAGTGTTGTAGATAACAGTACTAATATTAGTTAAATATATTAAATGGATTCAGATAGTTTCGACTTCCTCGCCGTTCCTATCTAAATGCTTATAAGTAATGGGCATTTGGGGTCTTACTGTTAGCCTAAAGCGAGCTACTCAAGCATTGCAATATCCATCAGATTTCGCCCCGTGTTGTTGTTTATTGCGTATTTAAGTTCTTCGACTTATTATTTCTGACATACCACGAGAATTTGCAAATGCCATCGGAACAAGAAGAACAGTATGAATTTGTGTTGGATTAGTGAGTTCAAGGATAATTTCCGATTTCTGTTGTTTGTCTAATTTTTAATGAACGAAATTCGAAATTTTGAAAAAGGGAAGTCACCTTACCCTCATTTCCTTTTTGAATTTAAAAATAATCAATTATGCATTTCTCAAACAAAACAGGTACGTGTTGAGCAAACTAAAAACTTCATCTAACTACTAATTTCTTTTATCCATTTATTTAGAAAGCTGAAGGTATAATTCTAATAATAATTAAAATTGGTAATTTTTTATTAACGGAAATTTTTTCTTCAATTATTATAAATATCTCTTTGCTGATATATAAATTACATTTGTAGTTTTAAATTTAATTTTCAACTGTTCAAATTCTTTTATACATAAAAATATATAAATGTATATATATACGCATACACACACATACATACATGTAAGGAAAATTCCCACTTCCTTTTGCATTCCCCTTTTTAACCCTTAACCTAAATTGACCACTTGGGCTACAGTTTAAGCCCTAGGTTGACCACTGGGGATACAGTTTAAGCTCTCAGAGAAGGGATCTGACCAATTATAACTCTACATTGCCCTAGCAGGCAATTTAGGAAATTTTTTAACAAAAAGGAGATGCACTCTCTCGGAGGCAGATGTTTTCCCACAGACTTTGACTGAGATGTTGTCCCAGGTGTTAAGGTTCTTCTACATATAACTTCATGCTAGCTGACCCCTCAATTTGTCCATTCCCTATCATGAACCACCCATCGTGAAGTCCGTCCTCCAACAGTTATAATATATATAATATATATATATATAGCTAAAACGGTGTATATTTATGTATGATGCAACCACCATATATATGTATATATATATGTATATATATATGTATACACATATGTATATATGTATATATATGTATATATATGTATATGTATGTATGTATGTATGTATATATATATATATATATATATATATATATATGTATTATATATGTATATATATATATATATGTATATATATATATATATATATATATATATATATATATATATATATATATATATATATATATATATATATATATATATATATATATATAAATTAATACATATTTCTCCATTAGTTGAATAACTGTAGCGTTTTAAAATGCTGATTTTTAGTAGTTGCTTGATAATTTAAAAATATTAATGAATTTTCTATTGGAATTTAAAAAAAATCCCACTGCGATAGTATTAATTTCAAAGTTAGAGATTTTACTTCAGGTCCATAGCTAATTTCACTTCAACATTTACTTTTCCTTTAATCATCTATATTTTAAATTAGAGGCAAAGCTTGATATATTACTATTAAATGACACAAGTCACGTAAATAAAGTATATTACACCAGTTTTTTTATTAAAAAATATGAATTTAATTCATTTGGGGAAACCCGGGAATTCTAACCAGACGTAGACAGTCTAATATATCCCATATATTATTTAGATCACGTGCTCGAGACAAACAATGCTTCGGCAGCCCCGAGAGAAAATCGTATCCATTCAAACTAGGTACTTGAACCCTCGCGTTATCGCGTGCATGCTTTGGCAGTTCTACCCCAACCTCCACCCTGGATTAACTTCTTTTAAAATATAAATAAAATACCTCTCCCAGACGCGGCGAGCCCTGCTTTGTTAAGAATATCATGTTGGCAAAACCGCCACAGTGACACAGAGAGCTTGAACCCTCGCGTTATCGCGTGCATGCTTTGGCAGTTCTACCCCAACCTCCACCCTGGATTAACTTCTTTTAAAATATAAATAAAATAACTCTCCCAGACGCGGCGAGCCCTGCTTTGTTAAGAATATCATGTTGGCCAAACCGCCACAGTGACACAGAGTTGTTGCGATGATGACCCTCTGCATGTTTGGAATACATTTTTGAGCCTTTTCGTGGTCACTCACCTTGACCACTCTATTGTTCACTTGAAAAAGCGAAAGTTGTGCGCGTTGAGGGCTAGTTCCCAAGTCGGTGACTCCGCGTTTAGCTCTTTGACTCTTCGTGAAAAAAAAAAATTATCTGAACTCTTTTGATGATTGAGCAAGATTGTGCTAATTCTGTTTTTGCCATGGTTGTCTAAACGTGTTGAATCTGGAGGTTAAGATGGAGTGTTATTCTTGACACCAGGCTATTGCCAGTGTTAAACTGTCTGTGAATCCTACGTATTGGGAGATGATTAAGAACGTATAATGAGACTTTGTATTTTATTTATAATTTCCAGTTTGGCTTGAGGTAGAGAGTAAATCGAAAATGTAGACTAGGAATATTACATTACACATCAAAACAGGCTATTTTTCTTATTTTATACCAAGTTGTTTGTACATATACTGGAGAAACATTTTCCTTATAGATAATCCAGGGATTTATTTATTGATTTATAGTTTGTGATGAAGACAAGCAGAAAGTTTCAACTTGGAAAGTTTTAAATTCTAAATTTTCAAATGATCACAATGACTTAACACATAGTATGCGGGATACGTACTAGTACGTTTTCTGACGATTGATACTTGAGCGAGGGTCACGTACTAGTACGGGTTAGTGTAACAACATGGTTTGTTTGTGGGTACAAAAATAACGGTGTAGACAGGAAAACGAAGCCGAATGTTCTTGTCAACTACTAGATTCTAGAAAAATTTAGACAAATAAAAACTAGTTTTTACATCAGTCGATGCGGAACCACAGAACGGGAAGGTTGATTAAAAAATCAATTTAGATTTAAAATTAACTTTTTATTTATCCTTGCGAAAATGATATTATATATATGTATATTTATATATTATATATATATATATATATATATTTATATATATATATATATATATATATATATATATTTGTTTATTTGTCTAGTTATATATTTGTTTATATATTTCAATATAAAATACGAAACGTTGGTTAAAAAATTAAATATTTTTCGATCTATTGAGATTTAATTGAATAACTAAATTTACGCACAAAACTCCCGCTCCCGGTGCAATTCCGCTGCGAAATTTACTCGCGCACAGTGTGTAATTGTAATCCAAAATAATTACCTCGCATGAAATTATCACCTTAGGATCAGTAAACCGTACAAAAAGAAAGTCGAATTTTCTAAGAAGTAAACAAACGTTGAGATTCTTACACTTTCATCGTTGTCTAAAACAGTCTTATAAATTTCCCAAGGTTACGTAATATTATGTGAATATAAGGTTGTTTGAAAAAAAATAGCATAGCAGTAATATTACGGATATCTTTTTTTTCCACAAAGGTTAGTCAACGTAATATTAAGGATCGAGGTTAAATTAAGAATCATTGTAATTTAAAATCAAAGTGAACTACTATTAAAAATTAAACTTCCAAATAGGCAAACATATTTTATAAAAGTTTCATCCTAGATATTTTTTAAATATTGATACATTAATCACATTTACAAAAATAAAGTATAAAAATTTAGCTATCAGACTGATCAAAATATTAAAAAGGCCGCCTGCATTTTATTTTTTGAAATATGAAAATCAGAAATTTATTTGAAATATTTTTATTTATCGCAAATACAATTCAAAGAAATATCTTTGTTTATACTTCAATGGTTCATTGAAATCATCCACTTCGCGCAATTAATACCCATCATCTACAATCAAAATCTGTTGTTTGAAGAAAAGCTCAAAGTTCCAAAGAGATTTTCGACCTGACAACAAAACGGGGCTGTAAGCTTTTCTTTCGCCGAAACACTTAGTACCAAGATAAACAAATAAAACCTGTATAATTAACTCTACTGAAGTTTTAAACAATAAAAATCTTCTTTTCGGTACAACTGCAATTTCTTTGACGCTTTGAATTTCACGAAAATTTTGGATTTCGCGCTTCTTCGTAAAATAAGACGTAAAGTTTACTCTAATATTACACTGACATTTCAATTTAGCTGCCTAAAGAACATTTGAAGTTTACTCAAAAGAACAATGAAGTCTATTTCATTTCATATTTGAAATGCTTTCAAGACCTGTTGTCTAAGATACAGAATGGCGATTGTGTTCATGTCTACAGCTGAATATAATTTTAATTCTGGATGTATTATTCCTTTTCTATTTTGCCTTTGTGAAACTGATGATAACAGACAAATAATAACAGAGGTATTTTTAGAAACATTTCTTTTATTGCTTGTCTGCTATCATCAGTTGGAAAATACATGAACTTATCACTTATTGAATGGTATTCAAAGTTTTAATTCCAGCTTCATATTTTTAAACTTTTTTTATCTGAAATGAAAATAAAGCTAGCTTCTTGAACTTTTACAAGTTTTGAAGTTATGTTAAGGAAGATTTCATATATAGATAGTAAAAGAAAACCTATTGAGGATTTCACTTTTGTGATTATGAAGGTTGAACTCTTTGAAGTTCACTTCCCATATTGTGTGATATTTAGTGTATTGTGCTCCAAACCGATTGCTTGGGTTAGATTTCTCAGTAAAGCTTGGCCGATCGGAACGATGGTCGATGGGTTAGAGTGCTGGCCTTCGGAACCGTAGTTCATGGGTTCGAAGCCCACAGTGGCATGAATGTTCGTAGTCGTTCGGAATCTGCTTTAAGCTGTAGGTTCCGGTCTCATTAGCCCTTGTGTTGCAAAAAGTAGACCGTAGCACTCCAAAACCAAACCAAACCAAACCTCAGTAAAGCTTGGATGTATTTCTGCTATCTCGTCCTAAGGAGTATCAATGGTATATACGCTTCTATGGTGCTCCCAGAATAAAATAGTCAACAAAATATGCGGCTGTGTAGAGGCCAGTTTTAATAAAGGCAACTGTCCCTGCTTTGAAAAAAACCCTCTTTAAAGTTCATTTAATAATACACATGCGTATAAGAATTATTATGTTGCATTACACTTCAAAGAATAAAACAAACTCAATTATGCATGTTTTTCCCTTCCGTATTTTATCCACAGCGTTAATCATGAGAGATAATTCAAGAAATATATAATGAGACGAATGATCAGACAAAAAGGTTGATCAATAAGGTGTAATATCCGTAAGAATTTTCTCGGGCCGTTAAGAGGGCTTTCGGATATTTGAAGTTATATTAAGAAAAATTTCCTATATAGGAGGTAAAAAAAAAACTATTGATGATTTCACTTTTGTAATTATGAAGGTTGAAGTCTTTGAAGTTCACTGCCCATATTGTGTAATGTTTAGAGTATTGTGTTCCCAACCCATTGCTTGGATTCGATTCCCCAGTAAGGCTTGCATGTATTTCTGCTATCTCGTCCTAAGGAGTATCAATGGTATATACGCTTCTATGGTACTCCCAGAATAAAATAGTCAACAAAATATGCCGCTGTGTAGAAGCCAGTTTAAATAAAGGCAACTGTCTCTGCCTTGAAAAAAACCCTCTTTAAAGTTCATTTGATAATACACATACGTATAAGAATTATTACGTTGCATTACACTTCAAAGAATAAAACAAACTCAATTATGGTATCAATGGTATATAAGCTTCTATGGTGCTTCCAGAATAAAACAGTCAAGAAATTATGCGGTTGTGTAGAGGCCAATTTTACGGGAGCGGGCGTTTTGCCCGTTTTCAGTTACATCTCAATAGATCGAAACATTTCATTTTTTGACAAAATTTTCGCATTTTATATTGAAATAAATTAACAAATATATAAATAGAAATATATAAATAACAACCATAAGATTTTTGCAGACAAAAAATATATCTTTTAGTGAATAAATTTATAATAGTATCGTAAATATGAAAAATCAAATAGAAATAGTAGTATAGAGTTTTAACTTTTTCGAGTTATGTTATATATAAACATTTTTACATTATAAAAAACAAAAGACAAGAACATTAATTTATTAAAACATAAGCGGTTTTTTAATACACATACGTATAAGAATTATTACGTTGCATTACACTTCAAAGAATAAAACAAACTCAATTTTGGTATCAATGGTATATAAGCTTCTATGGTGCTCCCAGAATAAAATAGTCAACAAAATATGCGGCTGTGTAGAGGCCAATTTTAATAAAGGCAACTGTCCTTGCATTTAAAAGAAACATTTTAAAGTTCATTTGATAATACACATCCAGTACGTATAAGAATTATTATGGTTGCACTACACTTCAAAGAATAAAACTATCTAAAAAATATGTAGACTTTTCCCTTCAGTATTCAATCCACAATGTTAACACATTGTGTTCGAGTACATTTCGCAACGGAATTGCACCGGGAACTGGCGTTTTGAGAGTAAACTTAGTTATTCAGTTAAATCTCAATAGATCAAAAATTATTTAATTTTTTAACCCACTTTTAGCATTTTATATTGAAATACATTAACATATAAATAGAAATATATAAATAACAACCGTAAGATTTTTGCAGACAAAAAATATATTTTTTAGTGAATAAATTTATAATAGTATCGTAAATATGAAAAATCAAATAGAAATAGTAGTATATAGTTTTAAATTTTTCAAGTTATGTTATTTATAAACATTTTTAAATTATAAGAAATAAAAGACAAGAACATTAATTTATTAAAACATCAGCGGTTTTCCTTCCATAAAATGATTGTAAAATGATTTCGTGAATGAGCGTAAAAAGTCCTTTAAACGTAATCTAATGTTAGGAAAATACTGTAACATATTGTATCAAAATTTTCGCATTTATTGATGTATTTAATACAGGCAATTTTAAATGTTTTTCCCTTTTAGCTGGAAAGCTATTGTGGTAGAGTAAAGAATATATATATATATATATATATATATATATATATATATATATATATATATATATATATATATATATATATATATATATATATATATATATATATATATAACTTACATATTTTTTTACACCGTAATAAATGGATAAATATGATAAGTTTATTTTTTTGTGATAATTAATCTCACAATTATTATTCAGTAATAGAAAATGGGAGATAAGGAAGAAATGTGTTTCATATTTTATTTCATATGAATTCATATCATTGAAATTTATGTTTTTCTTTAAGCAATAGATGGCGCCACTAAAAGCTAAACGTTTTCGATTACTTATGTGTATTATTTATTATAATTAAATAGAAAAAAAACTCTTCAACTTCGAAAATAAAAACAAAAAAACTGTACATAATTTAATTAGCTAAAAAGATTTAATTTTATACATAACAAGATAAAAATATTAAATTTAAAAGCTATTTAAAAAGTTATGTGTGTGTGTCTGCATATATGTGTATATATATATATATATATATATATATATATATATATATATATATATATATATATATATATATATATATATATATATATATATATCGACAGAAACAAAAAGGTGTAGTATAAAGAGAAAAACTGGATAGGATACGCTTCATCTTTATAAGAAAAAAGTAAAAATGATTACTACTGCCTTGTGATAAAAAAATATATATATATTAGCATTGAAAATTGTTTCCACAGATGGTTTAAAAATAAAGAAAATATAGTATGATAATCATTACATAATATAAATTTTAATTATAAAAGATTTAATTTCACTTTACAATATACTTTATATGTTTAAATAATATTGAGAAAACTATTCACCTGTTAGAGTCATATTATTAAAGAATAGTGTAAAAAATCTAACTCACAAAGGAAAAAAATAAAGTAATTGAAATTAGAATCAAAGTGTATGAAATAATATTTTTGTTTTTAAATATATCAAAACTTTAAATGCGTTCTTTATTATACAATACGTATGCAAGTGATTTTCTGTATATGACCACTGCTGCCATCTATCGAGAGAGGAGCAGCTTTACTTATTTCAGAAATGCTCTAACAGATGGCAGCACCATATGCGGTTTTTTTTTTAGTTATAAAGGAAAATAGCCTTTATAGTCGGAAGTAGATAAAATGGTTAGCAAAACAATATTTTGGGATATTTCGCTACTGTAAGACTCATAAACGCTTTCTATTTTTAAATTATAATTAGTATTGTTTATTAAAGAATAAATAAATTACTTTCAGCTTTAATTAAATAACATATACAATTATTTTAATGAAAATTTTAATGCAATATTTTTAAATATATGTTCTTTTATAAATAAATCTGTATGCACATTCAAACTGTAATGCAATAATGTAAAAAATATTTAATAAAATGGTTTCTATCTCTAATATTTAAATAACAGTATTAAATTAAATTACTAATATTTTAACCTATAAATATTTAATGCATTACGTGTGCTTTATGAAAATTTTAACAAACAGCATTCCTTTGTTTTACTGAAATAAGCAATTTTCTTATCCAGGATGCTTGATTTTTATCAAAAGAAATATGATTTAAATAACTCGATTTAAAGAAAGACAGTTAAAATTAAGGAAACTTGGTTTTTCGCCTCTTGAGAATTTTCTTTTATTTAATCAGTACCTAGGCTGGAAAATGAAAAAATACAAATATAAGCTTGTATTTTTATTTAAAAGGATGAAATCTAACATTTGAATTTGTGATAAATCTTTTTTTTTTTTTTTTTTTCATTGGCACTTGTAATTTATTTTTATTTTTATTTATTTATTTATTTATTTTCAGAATTCCTGTGAATATTTTAAAGGAAAAAAATTGAAGATAATTTTGTATTCACTGCCTTAGATCAGTGGTCGGCAAAGTGCGGCTCCAGAGCCGCATGTGGCTCTTTGGCTCCTTAAGTGCGGCTCTGGCACAAATATCCACGGACGGCGCAATATTTTCATT
>CM063506.1:47543224-47613224 GCA_032207245.1 Pardosa pseudoannulata | reverse complement strand
AGTTATGTAACTGTTTACCATTATTAAATTTTAAGGTACTTTTGGTGTGTAATTTTATGATTGTTTTATATTTACTGAAGTTAACACATTGTGTGTGGAACACGTACTAGTACGTTTTCTGACGATTGATACTTGAGTGTGGGACATGTACTAGTACGGGTTAGTGTAAAAACATGGTTTGTTTGTGGGTACAAAAATAAGCGCATATACAGGAAAACGAAGCCGAATGCTCCTGCCTTTCATTTTTTTATAATGGAAAAATGTTTATATGTAACATAATTCGAAAAAATTAAAACTCTATACTAATATTTTTATTTGATTTTTCATATTTACTATACTATTATAAATTTATCCACTAAAAAAATATTTTTTGTTTCAAAAATCTTATGGTTGTTATTTATATATTTGTTTATATATATGTCAATATAAAAAGCGAAAAGTTGGTTAAAAAATGAAATAATTTTCGATCTATTGAGATTTCTTTAAATAACTAAATTTACGCGGAAACGCCCGTTTCCGGTACAATTCCGCTGCAAAATGTACCCGCATACAATGTGTTTAATCAGTCTATCGATTGTATTGCTTACATGATTTTTTGTGTAATTTTTACCGGACTATAGCGAAACCAGTAGGATACTACCATTGATAGGCCGTGGGTTTAAATTCCACTTCTATCAGAGATTTCTCTGGCCTTTCGGTATAATTATCTCTGGTGTTGCAAAAAGTTGACCGTTGCGCATCAAGTCAAATCATCATTATTAATTTGGCGAAATATTCTTCATAACAAATGCTCACTACGAAATATTATAATGTTTTCCATATATCTGAATAACATACCTATAGTAATGAAATCGAACTCAACGGTATCTGGTGGATGAAAATTAAGTGCATCAATTATTTATTTTTCCTTTAATTAACATTAAATTATTAATGAATCGGAAGGATGATCTGCGAATAAATCATTGCGCATTTTCTTACATAGTGAAATTGAACAAACACTGACATTATCTTTTCCGTTACTACGTTGTATTTTTTTATACAATATCAATCAAATACTTGAGTATAATATTTTCCAAACGCTATTTTTTCGTTGTAGTTTGTTTTTATATTTAAATACTTCCTTATTTTAGAATCACTTTATAAGTACCTCACAAGTTGAGGAATAAGATTACTCAATTAAGATCTGATCAGATAAATGCCACTAGATGCATTCTAGGTCTAAATATATAATAATAATTGCGATATCTTATAAATCTAAAACTGAGTTGATGACGAATAAACCTGTTTAACAGAACCAAGACATTTTACATAAATATAAAGAAAAGTTCTTTTATAACGTTACAATATAAGGTTTTGGTTTTGTAGCGCTACGGTCTACTTTTTGCAACACGAGGGCTAATGAGACCGGGACCTACTGCTTAAAGCTGATTCCGAACGGCTACGAACATCCATGCCATAGTGGGATTCGAACACACGAACTCCGGTTCTGAAGGCCAGCACCCTAAACATTCAGCCATCGTTCGGCTATACAATATAAGGAAGTGGAAAAATGAATTATTTGTCTTAAAAATTAAATAGCTCTAATATGTGTGAAAATTGTAACCAAATAAAATAAATCAACTATAGTTTGATGGACACTGCAAAATTGTAAACTATAATATAAAATACGGTGAATATTTATGTCGTTAAAAATTATGTATTATGTTGGACTGGAAAAAATGAAAATTTATATATATATATATATATATATATATATATATATATATAT
Organism: Pardosa pseudoannulata; assembly: GCA_032207245.1. Taxonomy (NCBI): domain Eukaryota; kingdom Metazoa; phylum Arthropoda; class Arachnida; order Araneae; family Lycosidae; genus Pardosa; species Pardosa pseudoannulata. Next base: position 47,611,456 of record CM063506.1, on the reverse strand, counting down.
ATATATATATATATATATATATATATATAGATAGATAGATAGATAGATAAGGTTACGGGTTCGGGGATCGAGCAGGCCTAAGATCCGCCGTGTTCGTTAAAGGTGACTGAGCCACGTAAAATATGTTCATGGTTATAATGTCCTCTAAGATCTCAATCGATACCTCTGGGGGTAGCAGGCCAAACCTGGAGGTCTCTGCTTCTAAATTATAAGGACCCAGTGGGGGTAACCCACGTCCAAAGCATTCCTTAAGCTAAACGTGATCACAGGGTGGTGTTAAACGGGTAACAGCTTCGCAGCCTTGTATTACCAGCTGCATTGGATAAAATACTACCTTTTCTAACGTAAAAAAGTATTAAAATTGAATTAAGTTGTCATCATCTTAAATCAGACTACCTATCGTATTGCTTATATAATTTTTTTTGTGTAATTTTTGCCGGACTATAGCGAAATTAGTAGGATACTACCATTGACAGGCCGGGGGTTTAAATTCCGCTTCTATATGAGATGTCTGTGTGGCCGTTCGGACTAATTAGCTCTCGTGGTGCACAAAAAACTGACCGTTGCGCATCAAGCGAAATCATCATTATTAATTTGGTGAAATATTCTTCATAACAAATGTTCAGTACGAAATAATATAATGTTTTCCATATATCTGAATAACATACCTATAGGTATGAAATCGAATTCATCGATATCTGGTGGATGAATATTTAATGCATTAATTATTTATTTTTCCTTTAATTAACTTTAAATTAATAATGAATCGGAAGGATGATCTGCGAATAAATCATTGAACATTCTCTTAAATCGTGAAATAGAACATTGGCATTCTCTTTTCCGTTACTACGTTGAATTTTTTTATATAATATCAATCCAATACTTGAGTATAATATTTTCCAAACGCTATTTTTCGTTGTAGTTTGTTTTTATATTTAAACACTTCCTTATTTTAGAATCACTTTATAAGTACCTCACAAGTTGAAGAATAAGATTTACTCAGTTAAGATCTGATAATATAAATGCCACTAGGTGCATTCTAGGTTTAAATATATAATATTAATTGCAATATCTTATAAATATAAAACCGAGATGATGAGGAATAAACCTGTTTAACAGAACCAAGACATTTTACTTAAATGAAAAGAAAATTTCTTTTATAACGCTACAATATAAGGAAGTGGAGTCGATTGTTTAAAAGGTACAAACAGGAAATTAATGACGCCCGTTTTTAAAGATATACGTTTCAGTGTCTGGGACAGACAAATTAATCCACTTTTGGGATCATTATTATTCTTAACGAGGCAAATAAGCGGCACAATAAGGTGTAATTATATGAGGGACTGTTCATAAACGAAAATTTGAAATTTTCATTAACCTAATAATTTAAATATAAAATTTTCAAATTTTACTCGAAGGAAATGCTTATTAACGGACATAGCTTTCAAGCTAAAACGTCTTTATTATAACAACCTGTAAATGATTTAGTATAAAAAAAAGTTCTGATCTATTTAGAGTAATATTTTTCCCAGATCATTAAAAAGGTCTAACTTTATAAAAGTTATTTTATTTTACCATATGAAAAAATATTTTTAAAATCGCATAGCACTTAAAAAGAATATGAATTCATTTACCCACAACATATTTTTGAAGTATTTAAATTAGAAAATAATTTCTTGTGTAGAATAGAAGCTAATTAAAATTTTTATTCTGTGAATGCTAATTATATTAATAAAGAAGTATATTTTGTAGCATGGTACAAGTTAGTTTTTTTTTTGTATTTATTTAACGTTTTTATAAATATTCTTCATATACCGAAGCTAAATATTTTTTAAAAAGTTCAGAGCCCTATTAATGTTCTAAAAGTATATTATTCTAAATAGAGCAGAATTTTTTGTTTTATATCCAATCTAAATTAGGCTAATAAATGAAGACTTTTTTAGCTCAAAAATACTATGTCCTCTTAAAGAATGGGAATAATCAATTAAAAATGTTTGTTAATGAGGTAATTATATGTATTGTCAGTGTATAAAAATATATATCATTAAAACTAATTAAAATAATGATAGTACTCGATGGAGTGCGATTAATTTTTCAAAGCGATTGGTACCATTTTAAATCTTGAACTATTATCAAACCGCATTGTCCCACTATTGAAAATTTGTTTCTTAAATTTAAATCCTTATCACATATATAATAATAATAGCCTAAGTTATCTGCCCGTCTGTCCTCGAATTTTTGAAGCGGTTGGAACTGGAATGGATAGACGCATCCCTATTGGATTCTTGATGAGTTAGGGTTAGCAAAACTTTCGAAATGCACCCCTTCCTCCTCTTTTTTAGCATTAAATGCCATTATTTCAAGCCCTATTTTCCCCGGTTAAGATCAGGGGATTAAATTTAGCAATTTGTCACATAATAAATAGGTAAAAGTAACATTTATTTTTCTAGCATTACGAAATCATTCCTTTAACCATCTCATTTAATTATTTCTTATTTTAAATTACTTAAATATCGTCTGCATTAGTTTCATACATTTTATCACTGAATTTAGATATTACGTAAATAATTTTCTTTCCTATTTGACTTAAATAATAGATTAGGTACATATGTGATAACTTTAAATTTAATCATCGATTAATTTTTGCTGTTTAAAAAAAAAAAAAAAAAAAAAAAAAAAAAAAAAAAAAAAAAAAAAACGATAATTTCGACGTAGATAAGAAAACTTTGAATTATCTTTCTAAATTAATTCAACGTGATTCTAAACTACATTTACGGTATCGGGACAATAATTTGTTTATCTTGATACTCCTCTAAAGTCTCCCGATACTGTGAATGTAGTTTAGAATCACGTTGAATTCATTTAGAAATATAGTTCTTCCCAATTTTTTTTTTTTTTTTGCCACAGCAATTAAGGGAAATAAAGGAGTGAAACTGAGAGCTCAAATGGATAGAGGCGAGCACTGGATGCTGTATTGTTTTGATAAATCACAATTGAAAATTTAAATCTTCGAGTTAGCTTCGATACCTGTTTTCTCCGAGCGGAGCTCGGTCACCCGGTACTAAAAGAAAATTATTTAAGTAATATCTAAATTCAAAGGTAAAAAGTATGAAAATAATGCAGACGATATTTAAGTAATTTAAAACAAGAAATGTTTAAATGAGATTGTTAAAAGAATGACGTCATAATGCTAGAAAAAATGTTATTTTTAACTATTTATTTTAAATATGTGGCCAATTGATAAATTTAATCGGCTGCTCTTAACCGGGGAAATTAGGGCTTGAAATAATGGCGTTAAATGCTAGAAAGTGGAGGAAGGGGTGGATTTCGAGCTTTGCTGACCCCAACTCATCAAGAATCCAATATGGATGCCTCTAACCATTCCAGGTAAAACCGCTTCATAAATTGGAGGACAAATGGGCAGATAACTTAGGCTATTATTATATAGCTGATACGTTATTACAACAATTATTAAAAATTGATCATCCCACCTTCAATATTTGTACGTGTATCATAATCTCAGACAAAATACATAAAAATAATAAATAACAAATAAAAATATGTGCTTTTATTTGGTACTCCCATTTTTTAAATTTTTACGAAACCTCTATTTTTAGAATTATCTACGATCGTTTTATGATGTAACAATCATGTAAATTTAAAATGTTGAACCAGTTTTGATCGTTCGTCCGCTTACGAGTGAGTCAATTATGGCAATTTTAGAGACATTATAGACTATTAAACGAACCATGCTGGAATTCCTTTGGAAAATGCTCCTTCTATTTTCCGTTTATGTACTCCAAAAACATACCTCATAAAGCGACTAAACATATTTTTTCCCTAAATTTGCGTTTTGCATCTAAACTTTAACTTAGTTGATGCGAAAATAATCTACACCTCGGAAAATTTCCCGTGCCTTTTGAAGTGAAGTTCAATATGTCACATTTTATGTGTCACTTAAGATATTTTTGGGTGTAAAAACTTAAGTGACACGTAAAAAGTCACCTAAAGGTTTCAGGCGAGTTAAAAAAGGGTAATTTAACGCTTGTAGTTTCAACATAAGGTGATATGTATCTTTATGGATTACATATAAGAGGCATAGTTAAGTCCTTAACCATCATTTTACTCCTCAACCTTATAATTCTAAATACAAACATGTTTTAACCAAGATAAGCATTCCTTTTATGGTATTTTTAGTTTTAAAAATTCAATTTTAAAAACATTAAAAATTAGAAGTTTTTATTCATTTACCGTTTTCTATCATTACATCAAGCAAAAATTTGAAATTGTCCCAACAACCGAAACATTTAAAAGTTCTGTTTCTCTATGGCGAAAATTGATAGAAATATTTTCATTCATATTCATATAGTCCGTGAAATACAATGTATGTATGTATATATATATGTATATATATGTATGAATATATATGTATATATGTATGTATGTATGTGTGTGTGTATATGTATGTATGTATGTGTGTGTATATATGTATATATGTATGTATATATATATATATATATATATATATATATATATATATATATATATATATATATATATATATATATAAACCCGCACATAAGTGTGTAAGCTAGCCAGTCACGCTTTTAGGGGTTAGTCAAGTGATAAAGTGGAAATAAGCGTCATCAAATTATATAAAAAAGGGTGAAGTTAGCAGGAATTAATTTTGATCATTTTGTACTCCCCAACGCTAAAGAAAGAACAAAAGATATTGTCCAAGTTTATCATCTATCTATAACAAGCATGTCATCTATCTATAGGTAGGTAGATATAGATAGATGATATGGATATAGAGAGATAGATACACACAGATAAAAACTACTGAATTTTATAAAAGAATATGTATGGCTTGAGGTCGTAATGACTCCAAAGGTCGTTCCCAGTGTTTAGAGACTACACGTAGGTGGATTTGGAAATAATCAGATCACGGGGTTAGTCGTAACAAATAACCACAGATCACTCCAATTATACAAAAAGGAGTTAGTGGGAGGAGTAACTGTGGTCACGAAAGTTTTTATTTCAGAGAAAATTACAACGGCTGTTTAATTTCTTTTACCCTTCTTTCGAATAAATTAGATATTTTGTAATCTTTCTCTTTTCTTGTGAATAGGGAAAAGAAAGGAAATTAACGAGAAAAATGGAAAAATACGAATTAAGTTTAAGATGTGTTTACGATGGGTTAACCCCTCTCCCCCTCCCCACACACACACACACTCACCAAGATTTTTTTTTCGTAACTGAAATTTTTCAGAATAATTATATTATTTCACTATTATGAATGTTCTAAATTTTACTAAGGTTAACCTTTTCCTCAGTGTAAGGAATGTGGATCCCATATTTTCATTCATATTCATACAGTCCGTGAAATACAATGTATGTATGTATATGTATATATATGTATGTATGTGTGTGTATATATATATATATATATATATATGTATGTATGTATGTATGTATGTATGTATGTATATGTATGTATATATATATGTATATATATATGTATATATATATGTATATATGTATATATATATATATATATATGCAAAATCGCCCCCATTGGACCCCTTCCACTCGGCTTTCCTTGAAATTGGTTTGGTTTGGTTTTGGAGCGCAAACACTCACCAAGATTTTTTTTTTCGTAACTGTGCTTAAAGCCGATTCCGAGGAAATTTATTCATAGATCTTATATACAGACACACACTCTTTTACTTATAAAGAGACGATGGTTTCCAAGACTAAAAGGGGAGTACACATAAACTCTGTATCATTGAACATTTCACTTGTTTTCTTGAAATGTTTGGTTTGGAGGCGACCAGTTTTCATATGTATATGCCATTCTCGTTTTCGGATCGGGACCTACTGCTTAAAGCCGATTCCGAACGGCTACGAACATCCATGCCATAGTGGGATTCGAACTCACGAACTCCGGTTCCAAAAGCCAGCACCCTAACCATTCGGCCATCGTTCTGCTACGAGGGCTAATGAGACACGGTCTACTCTTTCCAACACGAGGACTAATCTTGAAATTAGAGATGGCCGGCTAAGGGGGGGGGTGATAAGGTTCTTCGGATGTGCTCAGTTGTATTTATGCAGGCCAGCAGTACTGAAATAGAGAACTTCTCTTTTTGGCCGGGATCAAGTTAAGAGAAATGCGGACATCCCCGTAACCGAGAAAAGGGAGAGAAGATGTGAAGAAAACAGTGGGATTCGGACCTGCGACTTTCCTTTCTGATTCATGCAGGCTCCGAAGTTCTAAACATGACATTCTGTTTTACTCTAATATTCCATAAAATCTTGTAAATAAAATTTGTGTTGTCCGTCTAAGCTTTTGGAGTAATTATTTTAATTCCATGGATCCCAGCGGCAATCTACGAACATACCTGCCCCAGTAAAGTAGGCGGGCAGGTCCCACGCAAGCATAACGCACCAGAGCAGTGTGGTCTTACAACGTGGCCCCCCAAGTGGGGTGGTTGTTACACTCATGTTTAAATATTTTTCATTAGAAAGAGAAAAAATTGATTTCCTCCAAAGCAATTCTCCCGAAAAGAGTAAAATATTTTCCAGAATCAATTATATGAATTTCTTTTCAATATATCTATATTATGTATCTTAAATAATACTTAATTTTGCAAATTTTATAAGCTAAAATGTATGCTAAAGCGTTGTCATATATTGTTTGATCAGTTGAATATAATTAGCACTTTTGTTTTGAAAGTTTGAAAACGTTGTGTGAGATATAAATGACCCACGATAGGGCTAAAATAGCTTGGTTGGTTTGTGGGTTAGTTGATATCTCCACGGTATGCTATTTTTCTGCAAAGAGATATATATTTTTAAAGAAGAAAATTAATATTCAAATACCGTACTTGGCAATTTTTAACAAGGTGTAGTTCTAAATTAAAGAAATTGCTTCTTTTATGGCAAATGTAAAATGTGATATGTTAAAATTTTATCAATCCTTGAACAATTTTAAAACTTTCGAAAAGATCAATCAACAAAAGCTGAAGGTTGAGACCAGCTGAGGATTTTCTCGATGGTAAGACTGATTCCCCTTCGGTTTTCACTTTGCTTTTTTGTGTTGTTTTAGGGAGAATGCTGGTCGCATGACGATATACCCTTCCCGCCAACTCCCCACATATGTACACCTCGAAGATTAATTTCCCGGTACGCCATTGTGTTTATGTGGACCATGGTAGCAGTTGTTTGGGCGAATGCTTAACAGGCAAGTATTTGGTCCCTGATTTTAAATGAGAACCTGTGAAGTCATTCAGACTCTATATGGTGCTTCTATAATAAAATAGTCAGCAAATGCAGTTGTTTGGGCGAATGCTTAACAGGCAAGTGCCCTCTGTCATTAATTTTTTTTAAATATTTACCTATGTGAGAATGTGAAGTCATTCAGACTTGAACGATTAAGGGAAACGAGAAATTAATCAACACATAAACTCACGTATCATTATTATTAATCTCAAAACGAGAAAAGAAAAAAAAAGAAAGAAAAAGAAAAACAGATTTTTTTTTTTTTGTGAGACCAACACTATTATTTTGTTTTAGGATTTGTTATCTAATAAACAGCTCACATATGTTAGTGATTGTCTTAATCGTATTTTGGTCACCGGATTTATGAGTTCAGATTTTGAAGGTCTAAATATAATTAGGCTTTACCCAGAACATAGCAAATCACGATTCTCTCCGTTGTAGAAGGTCTAAGGGACGATTATCACTGTTTTGTAACAAATTATTACCTGCAATTTTTAAAAGCAGTTGGAAAGATTAGAAAAGACGGAATGACGGAATGATGAATGAACGGAAATTGTAACAAAATTCCATATATTTAATTTATGGGAATTTAGCAACGTCCCTTTAATGAAAAACCTTTTTCGGGTTATAAGGTTAAAAATAATAAAAAAATTATTTTACGAATTTTGAGACATTTTTAATATCTTCTTTTACATCTATTATAAGAGGGTAGTTCTAAACTAAAGAAATTACTTCCTTTATTGCACTATGGTTCTAAAAATATACCGTATAGTTTATTTATCTGGTAAAAATACTTAAATACCGCATTGGCAAATTTTAACAAGCGTTTTCGTATAATAAACAAATACTTTATTAAATTATATATTGGCCGTTCTGGTCCAACACCTTTTGCCATCTTTCTGGTAGTAGCTTCCACACTCATAAAATTTTTGGTCTTTGCTGGCAAAAAAACATCTTTATCAGCTTCAACCGGCCTTCCCGAACGTGGTGCATCTTCGACATCAAAATTTCTGGATCAAAATTTAGCGAACCAGTTGGCACTGGCGTACTGTCAACATATGCCCTCCCCACACACAGGTACACTTCGAAGATTAATTTCTCGGTACGCCATTGTGTGTATGTGAGCCGCGGTAGATCAATCAGCAAAAGCTGAAGGCTGAGACTTTTAGGCCTGAGGGCCTATTGGGTTGTTCGGAAAGTAATTTCGTTTTTATTTTTGTGGAAATGAAAGACAGGTCGAAAATGTTGCTTATCGATCTCCATATTTAAAAGGGCACCAACCAAAAACTACGGAGTAGAATTAAACACCTTCTTCATACACATCGGTCAATTTCTTCCTCATTTGAACAGCACAAAAAATACAATTAAATCCTCTGTCGGGAAAAAAACGAAATTACTTTCCGAACAACCCAATATTTGGTCCCTGTTTCTAAATCACGAGAACTCACTTTGCTTTTTTGTGTTGTCTTAGGGAGTAATGTTGGTCGCCATTTTGGTGCTCCTCTTATAAAATGGAATTTTCACACACAAGCCTTGCTATATGAGTTCTCAAAGCATTTAAAAATTATACGGTTTAAATGTGAAGTTGGGTGACAGGCAAGTGCCCTGTGCTTTCCGAACAACCTAATATTTGGTCCTTGTTTCTAAATTATTAATCTCAAAACGAGAAAGAAAAAGAAAGAAAAAAAACAATGGTCAGTAAATATCATTGTACGGACGAATGCTTAATTTTGAAGGTCCAAATATAATTAGGCTTTACCCAGTTTTTTTTTAAATATTTACCTGTGTTGAAATGTGAAGTCAATATAACTTGAACGATTAAGTAAATAAAAAATTCATCTACATAGAAACTCACATATCATTATTTTGTTTTAGGATTCGTTATCTAACAAACAGCCCACATATGTTAGTGATTGTCTTAATCGTGTTTGCAGTTGGAAAGATTAGAAAAGTAAATGAATGACGGAAATTTTAATGAAAAACATTTTTCGGGTTATAAGGTTAGAAATAACACAACATAGCAAATCACGATTCTCTCCGTTGTAGAAGGTCTAAGGGGCGATTATCACTGTTTTGTAACAACTTATTAAGCCCTATTTTTAAGCTCTATTTTTACAGCAATTATAAGAGGGTAACTAAATTCCATATCTTTAATTTATGGGAATTTAGCAACGACCCTTTGTTCTAAAATGTATCGTATAGGTATTTATCTCATAAAAATAAAATTATTTTACGAATTTTGAGACATTTTTAAATTTTGGTATAACTTAAATTCCTTTCAAGTCCTTTTTTGTATTTTTATCTGATTGCAGGAAAAATATTTTATTTGTTTCTTTGTCCCAATTCAAAACCTCGACGACAACTTGGAATATGTGCATATGCAAAAATTTAATGAAATTTTGTATATGCACATTTTATGTTGAAATTCGTTTTAAAACACGAAAAGAAATAATTCTAAATAATTTTCTGCTGTATCACGATATAAAGCTTATTTAGATCATCAAAAGTTAAATATAAATGGTAAATTTCTCTCACTTAACGACTTCTCCTTTCCCATACACAAACAAACTACGTTTGTTTGGTTGGTTGGTTGGGAGCACTACGGTCTACTTTTTTGCAACACGAGGGCTAATGAGACCGGGACCTACTGCTTAAAGCCGATTCCGAACGGCTATGAACATCCATGCCACAGTGGGACTAGAACCCACGAACTCCAGATCCGAAGGTCAGTCAAACAAACAACGGAATAGAAACTTTAGCTGTAGCATACACGATACTATATCTTTAACTCATTAATGCGTCCCTTTTGTCAAGGACGGCTAAAAATATTTTGTAAAATTTTTATAATTTTTCCGAACGATTTTCCCATTTTAGTTAAGGTAGATAGTAACACTATAAACAATCCACCAAATTTTCCAGTATCTGCTATCATCTATAATTTTGTCATTTTTGTTGCCATTTTAGGAGTGCCATTTTTGATTCATATATTAATTTTCAACAGGTATATTGACTGAAATCATGACAAATTATTTTATCTATTATAAAACCTTTTTTTTTACATTAATGTACTTGTTTGATACCAAATAAATCTCATATCAAGATAGTTTTTATAAATGGCATCATATATTTAATTTTACAGTTGATCCCTAATTAGAACAACCTGTAGTTTTCAAATTTGTTTGAATTTCTTACTTGAGACAAGAGTGCATACTAACTTAGGTTTAAAATATTCGCCAATATATATTCAGCAGAAATGGACCGTTGTAGTACAGTCGGCATAGACATCGATCTCCTAACGAAATGTTGTGGGATCGTATCTCAAGCCGACCAAAGAGCCAACGAGTTTATTGATGGCAGCTGGTTCCCGTAAAATAAATTCGTGGTCACAGTGTCTAACAAATTTCCATATTATACCTTTAGAAGGGGCAAGCCAAGCCGGGGGTGGGGTGTTCCACTTCGTCATGTCATCTAAATTAGAGGGCCAAGCAGGATCAATGCCACTAGTGTTTATAGTATTACTTAAGCTACATGTGTTCCTCGGGTGGTGCTAAATGACTAAAAGATTCGCAACCATGTTGGGTATAAAAATATCTATCTTTATTGCCAGTTGCATTGGAAAAAATATTCCACAGTAATTATCTGGACATTAATGGTTAACACATTAACCCTTAGTATCCTTATTTGAGGTTTGATTTAGTTTGGTTTGGAGTGCTACGGTATACTTTTTGCAACACGAGGGCTAACGAGACCGGGACCTACAGCTTAAAGCCGATTCCTAACGGTTAACCATGCCACTGTGGGGTTCGAACCCACGAACTCCGGTTCCAAAGTTCAGCACCCTAACCTATCGGCCGTCGTTCGGCACCTTAGAACTTTTTCGGCACGTATAGAACTTTTGTATTTCATAGAACGATTTTTCGTTTTAAATGAATACAGATGCCAACACTATAAAAGAACTTCTCGAAATTTTAAGTATCTGCTTCTATTTCTAACCTGATCCTCACGATTTTTTATTATGACACAAGAGTCCGCCTTCCCTGTCATGTGTTGCTTAAAATTACAGCTGATTAAGTAATTAAAACAGGCTGCAATTATTTAAATGTCTGTTGGATCTGCTAAAGAATGTATATTTAAATAGAAACATATCTTTTTTTAATATAACCAGTTTATAATAGGTACAGTGATACAATCAGAAGAATCATTCATTTAGTTTCGGTGAAACTGTTGTGGAATCTTTGTTTTTAAATAGCTAAAAGTATAAATGAAGTGTATCACAAAGTGTATTTAAAAAGAATTAGTTTCAATATATTATAATAGGTACCAGTATATAGTAATAGGTACAGTGATACAATCAGAAGAATCATTCATTTAGTTTCGGTGAAACTGTTGTGGAATCTTTGTTTTTAAATAGCTAAAAGTATAAATGAAGTGTATCACAAAGTGTATTTAAAAAGAATTAGTTCCAATATATTATAATAGGTACCAGTATATAGTAATAGGTACAGTGATACAATCAGAAGAATCATTCATTTAGTTTCGGTGAAACTGTTGTGGAATCTTTGTTTTTAAATAGCTAAAAGTATAAATGAAGTGTATCACAAAGTGTATTTAAAAAGAATTAGTAAATTTTAAACAACATAGGTCAGGTTCATATTTAATAAACTAAATTCTAAGAAATGTGTCCTCTTCAATATATAATAATAAGTACAGTGATACAATCAGAAACATTATTCATTTAGTTTCAGTGAAACTATTGCGGAACCTATTTTATTTTAAAACTAATAAAAGTGTAAATGAAGCGTATCACAAAGTACACTTTATAACATTTTCTAAGATTTTTTTTTTATCTTTTCTACTCATTAAGAGCAAGTACAACAGGAACTAAACATAATTACTTTCACTTTTGAATGAACGAATGTATAATTTATCAACTTTCAATTCACCTATTTCAGCAAAAAAAGAAGCGTGAACTCTTCTTATTGATTATTGAATCGTTATTTCAGTTTATGATGAAAAATCAGAAAGTTCTCGTGGTTTATCTGGAGCAGAAGGTGGAAGATCAAGTGTTTGTTCATGACTGATCAACCTACTTAAGTGCATCAAGAACATCTGGACGTCTAATAAGCGCTTTTCCAGACATATGTGAAACCGGTATCTGTAGACAATTAATTAGTAATGTATGACACATTAGAAACAAATCTAAATGCAAGGCTGACCTCACCTTAAAAATCGCTTTCTACTTTTTTAATGGTTTATAAACATTTACTTTATAGTTGATAATTTTTTATGAGTTTGTATAATACAGGGGTGGCCAACCTGCGGCTCGCGAGCCACATGCGGCTCTTTGAAGGAATATTTGTGGCTCACGATAAATGAACCCGAGTTCCCTTTTCCTTTTTGTGTTATTATATTTTTAAAAAATATTACAAGTGATGGAACTCCGGATATACTGAGTAAAAAAATCGGTCTTATTGGGCTTTTAAGAGATGATTTTCAAATTCAACTATTCATACCGATTTACTGCATAATTCACACAGAACATCAAGTTACAAAATATTTAAAATATCCTCATGTTATGAAAGCAGTGTAACACATTGTAAATTACATTCGCACCAATGCAAAAAAATCATCGACAATTTAAAAATTTCCTTGAAATACTAAAGGACGAAGAACTTCCAAATGACCTTCAATAAATATAATTTCTGTAAAAAAATTTAATACCTTTTTTACACACCTTTCATAAATACTATTTAATTGGGGCTAACGAAAAATTTCAAATTTTGAAAAATGTCTCGGATTATCAAGGATCTTGGTCACCCCTGCTATAGTATATTATATACGAATGTTAAAAAATATTGGATATTTTTTTAAACATTTCTGTTAGTTTATTTCTATTTCAGACTTGAGTTGTAGAACACTTTCACTTACACACTCTTTATGTACTGGCTGTGCTAAACGTCTGTAAATACCTATACCATTTTTTTTTAAATGGAATAAATTGCCATTTGAATGGCAGAAAGAGTAACTTTGTGAAATGAGATTTTTTTTTATCGTAATGGCAAAAATTAGTTAATAAATTTTTCTTATTAGAGTACAGAAGAATCACATATGAAAATTACATATATCAAAATTGGTATCCGCTAATTTACAAAATGCAGAATTAACAACTTATTTCAAAATTTCCATTTTTCTTGTACTTACAGAAAGATTTTCACCGTGACTGCGACACTATTTGTTAAAGCAATATTAGCAAACTTGTTTTGCTTCAGCTATGAATCGCCTACTGAAGTTTTAAAAATTTTTCGGACATAGACGAGGTTTTGGAAAGGTATGTGTATAAACAATCCTCCCTAACTGCCATCCCTGGTACAACGTTTCGAACGTGGAATTCGTGTAATCACTCTCATACTTTTATGCGAGGTCCTAATGAATTGTTCTCTGCATACCTGATTTAAAAAATCATCGATTACTGATTTGAGGTGCGGTATCTCAGTTGGCAAAGGTGGCGACCTCATAACCTGAAGATTGTAAGAGCTGGAGGATCAAGCCAACCAAAGATTTCCCGTGTCCATTAGTGGCGGCTGGGTCACTTAAAATAGGTCTGGTCGCAATGTTCTCAGTTCCTAAACGATACCGATGGAGTTTGCAGGAAAAGCCTGGAAATCTTCTGCTTGGTCTTTACTTCTAAATTACAAGGACCCTACGGAAACAATGTTACTTTCGTCCATGGAATTCATAAGCTACAATTGCTCTCCTGGTAATACTAAATGAGTAGCAGCTTCGCAGTCGTGTTTAGCATAAAGATATGTCTTATTGACAGCTGCACTGGAAAAAATAAGTAATGATTTAGAGCTTAGGTAAGTCTCAAAATACCGTACTCAACACCCGGGGTATAATATTCTATAATTAGCTTCTTATTTTTAATCGTTTGCGGTTAAATTGCACGGCAATAATTATAAATACATTCTAGTTTCTTGCGCGCATTTTCTGCAGATCCTCCCATCCCCAAATTATGACGTGTTAAGATCAGACATGTCTGGAGTAAAGAATAGAAAAGAAATCGAAAGCTACACCATTTCATCCAGCTTTTCTTTACTCATTACTTTATATGTGGTACACCGTATTCACAATTACATGATGCAGACTTTGAAACAATTATCACGAACTTGGTAATGGACATATTTTAATGGACTAGGATTTAGAAAATACTGGTCATCATTATCTTATTCTTATTATTAACTGGCCTATAGAATGAAATATTTGACTAAATCGCAAATTAAGGGATTGACTTCCTTCCTTAATTTTTCTTTAAATATAAAAAAAAGAAAGAAATACCTCTAGAAAATATTTTATTCAAATCGCAACATTCTTTTAGTAAGGCAATATCTCAAGTACATATGTAAAGACCATATTGGAAACAACAAGCTGAGTGCTAGCCATTTTTTTTAATAACGCTTGGGCACTTGCCTCTTAAGCATTCACTATGCAACACGGCATATTTTGTTGACCATTTTAATATGGGAGCACCATATAGGAGTCCAACACAAACACATAGGAGTCCCTTAGACAACAAAAACACATAAAGTGGGTAAGAGTAATTTTGAAGCAGGGACCAAGCAGAAGACCAGAAGTCATGGCCTGCCACCCCCAGAGGTTTGGTTTGGTATGGAATACTATGGTCTACTTTTTGCAACACGAAGCCTAATGAGACCGGGACCTACAGCTTAAAGCAGATTCCGAACGGCTACGAACATCCATGCCACAGTGGAACTCGAACCAACGAATTCCGGTACAGAAGGCCAGCACCCTAACCAATCGGCCATCGTTCGGCCCATCCTAGAGGTATCATTTGGAAACATTTAAAACGTTGCTATCACGAACGTAGTCGTGCCTCAGCTGCCATTAATGAACACGGCGTGCTTTAACCATATCGAACCTCTGTCCTACAACTCTCCTCTTACGAGTTCGACTCATAGACGACAGAACTACCGCGATTCTGATCATTAACCTATGAGAGAGATATATCTATTAACAGCTTATATTAAATGATTTATTTTCAAACGTACTTTATCCCTTAAAGAACTGTAAATTCCTAGGATTATATAGACTTATTTTTTAAAAAGAATACGACGAATATGTTTAAATTTGAAACTGTTTGAGAAATATTTTGGTATAATTTTATACAAATATTATCATTTAATTGTATTACTTTTCAAATCAGAAAATAAAAAATACACTGGGACAGAAGTTTCCGTTTTGTTACACGATTAAGTTTGTTTAGTGACATCTTTCGATGCATATAACTCAATGGTAGCAATATTTTCTCGTTAGGTTAATATTGAACTAAAGAAATCAAAAACGCCAGTGCAAAACCGCAGTAAGCTATGATTTAATGATAAGAGGAATGCCATATTCTCCAAACAAAATGTTTAAGTCTGTTGCATCAGCACAATCCGTAAAAAGTACTTTCGTGTTTTTATGCAAGAAATATTTTAGACTAACTCTCCTTTAAAATCTGAAAGTATGGTTTACCTTTGTTGAAAATCACCGAAACGAAAACGAATCTTGACACAAATCGAAAATAAGCACTTTTATCACGAATGAAACGCAAGAAATACTTGCACAGCTCGGACGAGTTGAGTTGTATGGCACAGATACCTACTAAAGTTTTCCCAGTGTCCTTCTTTTTCCCTTGTCCGGAGACACCGGATAAAAGTGATTTTGTAGTCATTTTGAATTTAATCCTATTTTAAATAGAAACTGAATTAATCGTAACAGATTATATATAACAATTATCATTTTTAAGTGTTTTAACTAAGTTTTTCATTCGATTTTGTTAGGTAAAAAATTATACAGTTTGTCAATCATAAATCCAGTAGCTTCTAGAATCGGGAAGGGTCGTATTTTTTATATTGTATATGTGGTGATTACGCAATAACAACTAAAGTTGTTGCCTTGTTTTGATTCGCCGAAGATTGACGTCATACGCATCATTTCTGATTAAGGCCGTTGACGTAATGTTCAGTCTTTGTAAATAGTGTCTTGTATATATTATAAATATTGTAATGTATTTTCACATATTATTGTAACATGAATTCATTGATCTGTATTGATATTTGTTATGAGTAAAGTTTTATAATTATCGTATTTTTATTTGTGGCAACACAGCATCTTTTTAAATATGCAAATATCTGTAATGTATGTATATGTTGTGTGCCTATAAAAGAGTCAGTGTGACAGTAGCAGATGGCTCGGTTGCATCGAAGGTGCTGATGTTTGTTTATGTAACTTGTATGTACTTTCAGTATTTTAAACTTCTGTAACGTTAGTTCAGTTTGATATCCAGAGCTCTCGTCATTCATTATACTATCTTAAATAAAAACCTGTGTCTGGATCTAGTTGCTTTATTTAACTGCACCGTGTGAATCCCTTCTGAGAATGGTTTTATATAGGATGTGATCCCTGCGGATACACTTTTAAGAATTGTCGAGCCGCAGCAGGGGTCTTCATACAAATTTGTTATATTTTAAACAGAAAATGGTTGCATATGCAGCTCTCTAAAGAAGGAAAACTAAGCACGATTGAAAGTAATCGAAACAAATGTATTCTAAAAATATTTAGCAAGATACTTTTACACTACACTATTTTCTTTGTCATATCCATAATGTAGCTACATTGGATTGGTTTAGAACGCTACTGTATTTGTTCTACGAGAGTTCATTAGACTAGGTCCTACTGCACGATTTTATATATCTACGAAATATCTATTGTTTATGCCATTTCTGAGATTATTAATGATGAGAGTACAAAGGCAAAGTTATGTAAAAATAAGATGGAACTAGAAGAATGTTCGTTATTACAAACGAGCAAAACCCAGCGACTGATTCTGAAGAATAGCACAAGCCAATAAATAATCAATCTTTCCAGAAAACATTGGCGATCCAATGCTAAATTTATCCCGGAAAAGTAATGTACCCTATTATCGATAGCATGATTTTCGACAATAAAAATATAGTTATGGAAAAACTACAGCTTTAAATAATTTCTACAAACATTTTTAGCCTTTTTGAAAACAGATATACCCTTTTACGTAAAATGCGTAGGCTAAATCTCATACACGGTGTTTTGAAGTTACTGAGTTAACATATGGACAGAGAGAAAAATCGACACACATACCCAACACAGGCATAATCAACGGTAGGTTTTCTTGACATAGAAATTCTAATATGACTTTCTACTGAGGTCAATTTTTTGACGATTACGATACTTTTTATACGCATACTGCGTATGATAAGAAGTAGAGACGAGATTGTAATATAAGGCTATTTATAAGTCGAATTCATAGGTTGATCCAGCCGAAGATCTGTAGTCCTTTCAAAATCTATGAAAGTGAAACATATTTTACAATAAAAGTGACACTTCACGGCCCTCCTGTGAAACTTCCAAAGACAATGGATGGACGGCGTTTGATTTCTTTTGTACTAAATAATGAATGATAACTTTTAAAATTATTAAAATTTTACTTTAAATTTATAAAAGTTTTCGCATAAATACACTGGTAATACGATATTAAACTGTTCAAGTACATTAGTCAACTTAGAGTAAATTTATTTTGGAAATTCACTTTCCCTTTAAATTAACAAAATACTTCCAATTACTGACTACAGAACTGTTAATCCAATGTGCTAATGGAGACTTGGCAATTATTTCTTGTCATAAACCTGCCGTTAAAACATCAGTTAGCCTACTGTTAGAAATGAGAATCCATAAAATAATGCTTACTATTTTTATAAAGCGCCACAAATTGTAATTGGCTATATGTCATTATTGGACACAGTGACTGTTGATTGAACTTTGATTTGTTAACACATTGTATGCGGGACACGTACTAGTACGTTTTCTGACGATTGGTACTTGAGATCACGAGACACATACTAGTACGAGATAGTGTAACAACATGGTTTGTTTGTGGGTACAAAAACAACGGTGTATACAGGAAAACGAAGCCGAATGTTCTTGTCTACTACATAGATTCTGGAAAAATTTAGATAAATAAAAACTAGTTTTTACATTATTAGTTTTATGATTGCTCTTTTCATTTTTTTATAATGTGAAGATGTTTATAAAATAATTCAAAAAAAAATTAAGAGTATATACTACTATTTCTACTTGATTTTTCTCAGTTACGATACTATTATAAATTTATCGACTAAAAAATAAATATTTTGTTTACAAAAATCGTATGGTTGTTATTTATATATTTCTATTTATATATTTGTTTATATATTTCAATATAAAATACGAAAAGTTGGTTAAAAAATTAAATAACTTTCGATCTATTGAGATTTAATTGAATAACTAAATTTACACGCAAAACGCCCTCTCCCTGTACAATTAATTCCGCTGTGAAATGTACCAGCACACAATGTGTTAACCCTCCGAGTGGAACACACCGGGAAAAAAAAAGGTCTCCAAAAATACGCTAAAGTTTTATTGTGTCAGTTATCAAAGTGTTCTATGATTTTTTACTTCACCGTTTGCCCCACCCTCGTTATTGTCTCATTACTTCCGGTTATAAATATATAGATAAATACACATTATTGATTGTTAATTTTTAATACACATAAAGCTCGTCAAGTCTCGAAGATCATCACATAAGAAATAACGTATTCTAAAAGTACGAATAATTTTTTTTTTTTTGAGAATTATTTATATTTTTTACTAAAGTCATCCAAGATATTTCAGTGGTGCAATTAGAAATATATATGTTGCCGCAAACGAAATACTTCGAAATAGAGATTGACAAAGCCGTGAGAAGCTATCAGCGTCTTTGTTCCTCAGAGAGTAGGGCTGCATCCCTCAATAAATGTCAGTCAAAGAGGGGTGCAGTTCCTAAACAATCGACCTGACCCTCCTACCTCATAATTTCATGGGGATAAAGCACTGTCAGAAATGTACAATACATTTATTTTTGGAACATTTTTGGAGGTTGAAAATTGTCTGTGACAGCTGGCGGAATTGTACGTGCAAACCGCTTAGAGGGTTAAGAGAGTACTGGAATCGTAAAAAATAAAGTACATCATTTTTCTAATTATCTACATCATCTTTCAGCTAGTACAACGTCGAGTGTGACTCGACGTGGTTTTCAAATTTAGGAATTACTGTCCACACTTGTTTAACTCTATTAAAATTGCTAGGTAAGCAATAAAAGACTATAAGTCAATCATTAATTTGGACTAGGCTATAAGGAATGAAAAAAACTAATTTGGAGTACAAAGTAACAGAAGAAACAATTGTTATAAGTCATGCATCAAAGTTGAGAAGTATGGATGAATACCTGTAGTAATTCTTGTTTCTTTTTCAGTAGTTGGAGGCCTTGTAGGTCACCTTCTCTAGCTGCCACTAAGGCTCTATGAATTAAAGGCACTTCAGGCATTGTCGGATAGTAGTGGGGGTAGTGAGCCCAGCAGAGAGTCGGGGGAGGATAGGGATCTGAAAGATAATGTTACAAGTGAGATAAACATGTAAAACACTGCATTCAGTTCAAATGTACTTCTTAGTATAATTCATTATACATCCCAAATATACTAATAACTTAAGTTATCTGTCCGTCTGTCCTCGAATTTATGAAGCGGTTGGACCTGGAATGGATAGAGGCATCCATATTGTATTCTTCATGAGTTAATGTTAGAAAAATTCAAAGCGAGTAATGTTTATCTTCTCCTATACTATCTATCCGATTCTAAAATAAATTGGTATAAATATGCTTTGATTAAATTTATCAATTTATTACAAAAGAAATAGGTAAAAATAACATTTTTTCTAGAATTATGACGTCATTTCTTTAACCGTCTCATTTAATCATTTTTTATTTTAAATTATTTAAGTGTCGTCTGCATTATTTTCATACGTTTTTCATCACGGAACTTATATTAAGTGAATAATTTTTTATATGTGGCTTAAATAATAGATTAGGTACATATGTGATAATTTTAAATTTAATCATCGATTATTTTTTCTTGCTATGAATATTTTATCACCAGTATTAACAACAAATTCTATTTACCTCCAGACTGTAGTGGGAATGATAATTTCATTCTTTTACTTCCATTAATTATTGTCGCAAAAAAAAATTGGGAAGAACTTAAAGATAATTTCGACGTAGCTAAGAAGACTTTGAATTATCTTTCTAAATGAATTCAACGAGATTCTAAACTGCATTCACAGTACCGGGAGAGTTTAGATGAGTATGAAGATAAACAAATTATTGAGCGTGTACCAGATAATTCTCAGTCAAAAAAGAAACCATTTTCTTTACCTGCCTTATAGGGTACTTTACAATTTTAGAAAATTAATAATTTTACTTATCCCGTCATATGAAGTTCTATATGCTAGTAGTCTAATTACTGGGAACTTATGCAGCTACTGGCATAAAAATACATACATTCTAGTCAATTATCTGTTATTTGTGATATACAATAATCACAAAATACTGAATGATGGTCTATCTGCTACTTGTACTACTTTTTTTTCTCCTTTGAGCGTTTCATGCCACATATAATCATAAGGCATTCTATTCTATTTTATATTAATTTATTCTGCTTTTAATGCTTTATGTTAAAGATAATTACAGTGTGCAGTATGTTGATTCACTTCCCATTAATTTAATTAACTTTAAATGTTCTGTTAAAATACCATCATACATTGCAAGAAATACTTCCTATAGACATTTAATTCAACTCTAAAATAGAATTAATGCTCAATCTACACATTTCTTATGGAATATATCCCTGAGATATTATGTGAACTTTTATGAATTAAGAATATTATGTATAAATGAAGGTATACACATAGATGATTATCTAAAACATATGGAAAGATAACTTACAGATTTAAAGATATTTTATACAATCAATTGTTTAATTTATTAATAAAGTAATACCCATAAAATATTCAAAAGATATGAAGTAATAAGGCAAGAATAGAAAAAGAATTTTGAAAATTAATGTATAAAAAACATTTTAAAAAATACCAAAATATTAAAGAAAGACAAAAGGAAAATATTATCTGATTTAATTAACTTTTAAAAATATAATTAATTTAGCTATACTTGAATGCAAAGTATGATTAAGTTAATAATTTATTTAATTATTTTAAAAAGTCCATCGTTACTTGAAAGATACACATATTAATAAATGTTTAGTACATGCGTAAAATTGGAAACCTTGAAAGTTTGTTTAAAACTTTTCTAAAACATACGAGACTTAATTACTGCGAAACTTTTTATGAAGAGTTGAAATTAAGAAAGCAGTAAATTTCGAGACTTTATTATAAGGGCCTTTTTTTACTCAATATAAAAAGTTCTACTTCTATTAAATATTTACAAGATTTTTAATAGATTTCTAGTTTCGAAAAAAATATTCAATTTCGTTATTTCATTTAAAATATTAAAAAACATATTTAATATACAACAGAGCAAAAATGAAATCCCCCCAAGATAATTTTTGAGATATGTATATCAGATGTTATAATATCTGTAATTTATCTGACATTTATAAAAAGACTAAAAAATTACAAAGGTAAAACATATTGTTATAATTATAATGTTATAAAAAGTATCGCTTATATCAGTATAACTGAAATTTATAAAATCAAAAGAAATATTGTATGTGATACAAAACTTATTTACTAACAATTTACCAATTTCGAAAATGATTTTGCGGTTAAGTGAATTTATACTTTTTTCATTTGTATTTATGTATTGCTTCATGAAACAAAAATAAATATTTTCTTTTGTAAAGTTGGTACCTTATTCATTATCAAATAACACTTTATTCTAAATAGAGTAGATCATTTTACCTTATGAATTAAAATTATGCTATTTTGGTCACGACATTTCAGCAAGAAAAATAACATTTCTTCCATAAATAAAGTAGTATACATACATAAACCTGCTCAGATTACTCAAATATGAAAACTCATCAGAGAAGCAAATATACAGACGTTTGCCAGAAAATGTTAAGTTGCTGGGACAAACTTAAAAAAATATTTAAAGAGAAATGCATAGTAAAAGTCAATAAGAGAAAGAAAAAAAGGGAAAGCCAAAATTATTACACTTATCATATCCCTTTAAATATTTTTTCAGCATGATCAATTCCTTCAGACGCCGGCCGGAACGTTTCCAAAGCATGGTAAAACTTTTAGTTGCATCTATCTTTAGACACATCAGTTGTATAACTCTTTGAAACCCACGAAAACTGTATTTTTTCAAACGCAATTAAATCCTGACTGGTAGTATCTTGAAATCCATTGCACACAATGTCAAACAGTACACGGCGGTAGCGGAAAAAATTAACTCTAAAACACTGCTTCGGGAGTGAAATTCGAGCGATTAAAATCGCCAACTTACAAATCGTGGCCTTTTCGTGAGACTCAGCGCGAGGATCTAGAACAAAAAAAACAAACGCTACAAATGATATTGGAAAACCGTAATATTCTTCAAGGGACGCCTTCGTTTATTTGTTTATTTGCATTTGATGTGATGTCGGCTTGTTTCGAGTGGTACAGTTATGTGTGAAGTTTTAACGGGATTAACCCGTTGAGACGATGCAAGGTGACTGCTAATCAGGCTATGAGGCTGGCCAAACGGCCTTGAGTGTGACTGGCTTCGGCAATTGAATTTTTCAATAATAGTGTTTTGTAAAACAGGATATGCAAAGGGAAGATTTATTCAACAGATCTTCGCACCGGCCATTCATCTGGGGCTTTCTTTTTTTAGCTTTAAACAACCTTCCGACTGCGTAGTTAGATAACTTTTTTTCAAGTTACGACAACAACAAATGTCGAAATACTACGCAAAGGAAAGGATAGTAATATGCAACAATGGGGAAAATGCAGGAAATCGCATAAAAAATGACTCGTTTTAAAATAGATTTCTAACAGAAAAATAATAAAATTCCTAAATCTCTAAGGAATTTAAGTATTAGTTCTAAACAATGATACAGCGGAACATAGCAAATGTATGTCGAAATTGCAATGTATGTTAGTACGATACTCTTTATTAAAACTTCCCTTCTTGGAAGGTTAGATAGTCGTGTTATGCAACAAATACAGAACAGCTGCTTCGTTACGCATTTAATTTTTGCTACTTTTTACCAAAGATATAAATAATTTAAGATTGGTTTATAATTATAGGATACTAAATGTATTTATTACGTATCTTGATATGAATGTTGTATCAAGTATCAGTGTATATTTAAATCTTCTCATATGCTTTTCAAGTAAGATTTGATATACTCTGATGGAGCATTAAAACTATTTTGAATATTACTACCTCCAACAAGAGACAAAACTTTGAATAACATGTAAACTTCTACAATACATGAAAAACATAGCTGGACAGATAAACTAACGATAGGAGATTTAATTCCTGGATTTTGAGAGATAAACATACATACGTGATGCGTTTGCCGCATAATGAATGCTCCAAATTTTTAATACTATGCATCTTAATATTTCTGAAACGTTTCCAGTATTTTTTCATGTTTTTGGTATATTTCATGTATTAACCCATATTGTACCACACCAACTAAATGTTTCTGTAAGTTATTAAAACTTAATCCATATCTTTAATACGGTGTAACTAAGTATATAAAACCAAAATTTTGAAAAAAATATTTTTAATTTTTTATATAATTGGCTGACCTGTAAATAGGACTACGGTCCAATACACTACTAAAACTTAACAAATATCACATTGCATTAGTCTGATTCATAGATTAAATTTGAAGAAATGGTCAAAACAAAGTCCAACATTACATTTTAAGCATACTGTTGTTGGTTGTTCCTTGCAGTTATTGAACTGGCAGTAAGAGAGTAAGTTTATCTTGCAGTCTCCAGTTTTTCTGAATAGAATAGACATCTATTTACCCCTTGTTGTGTCCAGGTGTGTGAACAGGTGTTTGAACTGGTTTTCGTTGAAAGATAAGAAAATAATGTGCGCTATCAATGAAATATCGAATTCATGAAAAATAATCAGGATTGGACCGTCGTATTAATTTTAGGGCACCTTTTTTATACTTACAAAATGCACGTGTAAAATATATTTTTCAACAAAAACTTTCAGCTACATTATTAGCTCTTTTTTTTAAACTAAAAGTAACCTCCCCAATGTTTGAAAAAAAATAATAATAAATATAAAATTAAAGATTTAAAAAATGACAATTTTTAAGAGGTTGCTGAAAATAAATTTTACAATACAATATAATTTGATTTCTCAGTTTTTTTTGTTACTATGCTAAAGTGTGTCTATTTTAAAGGTGTTAAAATAAAATCCACTCAGAAAATATTTATAATTTTATTATTAAATGCAATTTTATTCGCTGTCCTGTTTATAGGACAGCGGTCCTATATGGCTTAAGATTCCACTGAAAAAGTTTTTGAAGATCCACTAAGGAAAGATTTCTGTGACATGCAAAAGACCGTTTATCACTTCTAAAAATTTAAGATGTTCAAAAGAAAGAAAGAGATGAAGAAGTAGATTAGATAAACAAGAAATATCTGGCACAGTAAATGACGATATTTTTAGTAAAACCCAAATTTGGCAACTTTAGTGTAGATCAATATGAAGTGAAAGTGGCCATATTTTAGTTTTAAAAAATTAACACGTTTATATTTTAGGCCCATTTAACAAGAGAAGGTTAAAATGTTATCTCCGAAATCCAGAATGAATTAAAATTAATTTTTTATAATAAAAGCTTTATTAATGTGTACACATCACGATGTGCAATATTTTTTTAATTAGGTACTACTTAATAACAAATAAGAAGTGAAATATAAAAAATAGAATAATGTATAAATTTTAATAAACGTAAGTGTACTGACCTATAACTACAACTACAATTCTAAGCATAAGTATTACATATCCTGCTCTGTACCACTGTTTTATGGGTAGTGAACCCCTGCCACAACTCCAATCTAGGCCATCCAAGGATTTAGAAGTTATCCGTTGTTTGTCAAAAGCGCATATGATGAACGAGATATGTCTTTTTTACCTTCATCCGGTTTAAGCGGTGGTGAATTACACTAGGTGGATAACGCTACTTCTGGGCATGTAATTTAATTTTGTGTGGTACAACGAGCAGTTCGTAGATTGGGACTGATAAGGCAGTAAATAATTAAATGTAACAGATTTTAACTTGAGCTGAAAGCAAAGTAGCATGTGAGACAACAGTTAACGTGATTCTGATGTTCACAGTTTGGATTAAAAAAACAGACCAATGAACTTATAAGTTGAAACAGAAATTATAAAGAACGAAAGGTAAATTATTTCTAAAAATAATGAACATAAGTAATGACATAGCATGTAATTAAAAGCTTATAATTTATTCTGCTAACTACTTTTTACTCGATTGTAAAGAAAACATTAGGTATTCTTTCGAGAAATTTTGATTTTCAGTTCTTTAGTTTTTTTTTTAAATTTTCAAAAACTATCTGAAATATTTTTTGTTCTTTCCTGGTATTGAAATTTATCCTACTATTGAAATTGAATAATAGATCTGAAAACTAGAAAAATGATTTCTTTAAAAATCATACCATTTTTGCTTTTCATAAGAGCCCAAAACGTCTCACTCACGTCTTATTTGCTACAAATCTATCTGAAATATTTTTTGTTCTTTCTTGATATTGAAATTTACCCTGGTATTGAAATTGAATACTAGATCTGAAAACTAGAAAAATGATTTCTTTAAAAATCATACCATTTTATTATTTTTTATGATTTCTGCAAATAAAAATGAAGCGATAGCTTAAGGTCATATTCAAGTCATCTATTATTTCATGCTTTGTATAAGAGCCCAAAACGTCTCACGTCTTATTTGCTACAAATGTAGCAAATCTTATTTTGTTGAAAGAATTCTTGGATATATATATATTATATTTTATATATAATATTTATGTGTGTGTAATATATATGTATATATATGTATATATAAAAATATATGTTTACATATATATATATACATATTTATATACATTTATATATGTATATTTATGTATATATATACATAAATATGTATATATATATTATATATTATCTATATATATGTATGTATATATGTATGTATATATATATATATATATATTTACATATATATGTATATATATATATGTATATATATATTATGTATATATATATACATATATATGTATATAAATATATGTATATATATATTTATATATATATATATATATATATATATATTTATTATATGTATATATATATACATACATATATGTATATATATATATATACATACATATATATATATTTTATATATATATATATATTTTTATTGTATATATATACATATATATGTATATATATAGTATATATTTACATATCATATAAATATATATAATATACATTAATATATATCTCATAAATCATAAAAGTTACAGATTTAGTAAAGTAAATACAATAAAGCTCAGTCGACAACAGCGTTCTAGTAACTGAAAGGTTACGGGTTCGGTGCTGGAGCCGGCCTAAGATCCGTAGTGTTCGATAAAGGTGACTGGGGCAAGTAAAATATATTCGGGATCACAAAGTCCTCTAAGTTCTCAAACGATACCTATGGGGGTGGCAGACTAAACCTTGGGATCTTCTTCTTGGTCCCTACTTCTAAATTACGAGGAACCAGCGGGGTAATGTTACTTGGGTCCGTAGCATACCTTAAGCTACGCGTGCTCCTCGGATGATGCTAAATGAGTAACAGGTTCGCAGCCTTGTTAAGGTATTAGGATAATGTCTGTATCGCCTGATGCGTTGGAAAAAATGATATTTTGAAGCTTATAAGTTTGAGATTGATCATCATTAGTCTGGATTTTGCAGCTTAAATTCTTATAACTTACTTTCTTTATAACCTACATAACAAAAACTCTTTTCAGATTTAAAATTATCTGAAGCATTATTCGTTCTATATTTTACGTTATTTTATTACATCCTGAGCTAGTGAAATATGAAAATCTGACAAATTTTTATAACAGGATCTAAGACAAAGTTTTAAGTATTTCTGGTGTGAAATAAACAGTTTCACAAGCTGAAGGTAAAATCGATATAGCAATGTGCGAAAATGAGTTACAAGTTTTGGTTTGGTTTGGTTTGGATCTTTACGGTCTTCTGTTTTGCTACAGGATGGCTAATAATTCCGAGACCTAAATGAGTAACAAGAAATAGGTGACATTCTCAATCATATATTTTTTATTTCAAAATAATTTCTGTCAATTCGATGCACAGACAAAAAGCGGTTTGGCAGATCTAGGGCAATGAAGGCAAATGCTATAAAAGAATGAAATGTCGAGGTTTTATTTTTTTCAAATCCTGCGCGTGCGTTACTTGTCATCGAGAGTGTTTGATTGAAATTTCTTTTATTATCATCCTTGCGTGTTAATTTATCTTTCACGAGTCGTGACCGAAGCGCGTCAGATAAATTTTTGCGATATGACATAGATGAAAAATTTAATTAGATGGTGATATAAAAAATTACGCAACTTTTGTGAAGCAATTTATCACGTGTCTGTGTTTTATTTTTTCCATTAAAATCTTCGTCCCTAGACGGTGTGACCGAGATTTAAAAAAAGAAAGTTTGTTATTCATTTATGGCAGACATACTGCATTTTCTTTAGAAATGGGTTGAATTTAATAGCGTAGAGAAATATACTGAATAGTTATATATGCGACACTAAACGAATATATATATTCTTTGACACAAAAGCTTCTTCTTTCCTAATGCATGATAATGTTGCATGTATTTCAAGTTAAATTATGTTACTATGAAATGGTAGAAACAAAAAACGAAAATTAATAAAAGAAGAAAGATATCAGAAATAAAAGAAGTATAATTAAATTGCGAAAAATTCAAAATATTCGGACTTTTTAGAAACTACAGTATTTTGGTCTAGAAAAACAGCGATCGACGGATTCGTGAACTGCATTCGGTTCGTTGCATAAGTATTTGCTAATCTTCAAACTTTTACTTCCATGTACTGTATTAGTAGCAATTAATTCGTATAAATAGCTCTCTGATGTTTGTTTGTTTCGGAGTGCTACGGTCTACTTTTTTGAAACAGGAGGGCTAATGAGACCGCGACCTACAGCATAAAGCCATTTCCGAATGGCTACGAACATCCATACCACAGTGGCATTCGAAACCACGAACTCCGGTACCAAAGGCCAACACCCTAACCATCCGGCCATCGTTCGGCATAGATCTCTGATATCTTTGTTATCATGGTTCATTGACAAATGGGCTTTTCTCTCTCAAAAGTCTGCTGACCCGTAATTTTTTTTACTAGTTTTTCATTATTTTGAATGACATGGTGTATTAATTATGTACAATAGATAGAAAATGTAAAATTATTGTTCATTAAATAATACTACAAAATCTTTTTATTACCTTACTTGTAATCCAAACCAGCATTAGGACTTAGTGAGCATATTAAAATTATAAAATTTGGTGAGAGCAGTTGTGAGAAGTATTATTTGCTATTCAATATGATTTTCAAAACACGATTGAAAATAAAATTAAGACGCCATTTATATTAAATACGCTCAAACACACATGATTGATTAACAGTTGATTATAATCAATTGTTGATCAGTTATAAAAATAATTATTCTTAGCTATCCCTATGAAGATCTAACATACACGCCGCTACATTACTCGAAATTCATCGAGCTTAATAATACACTCTCTCTTAGAGACCTAACCATGACTGTATTGATAGGACACTCTCTTTTGTGGGATCGACCCTCTCTGATTAGCATGAATGGTCACTTGAAATAGGCTTTAACCCCTTCGCGTCCAACTTTTCGTATACGCGACGCAGCGATTTCACTCTTATCAGTCCAGCGTCGACTCCACGCGATGATCTCCAGTTGATATTGAGAGACCAGGATTGCATATGAGTAATAGGAGAACTGAACGTTTTATTTTAATTTTGAAATGCTAGATTTAATTACCAGATGGAGTTAAACGGCAACGCTTTTAACAATGGTCGACTCGTATAGCATTAAGTATGGTCATCAAGTGGTAGGTCGTGGTCTAATAGGTCTCAAGTAAAAAAAATGACCATAGCGTTAAAAGTCTACTTAATTTCTCTTACCAAGTAAAATTGAACAGACGAAGTCTTTGGAATATTTTCGTATCTAAAGAAATTATACATATTACAGTGAACTATTGGACAACATTGAGGCTCAAGAAGTGCCTTATTTTTGTTTGTATATGTGTTTTACATATTTTATCCAAAATGACCAATCTTTAAAAAATGAAAATTAATCATCTAACAAAAATCAAACTAAATTTAATTTTTTCCATTTAAATAAACAATTGTATAGACAACGAACACTAGTGGTGTATTTACGTCTTACAACACTAGCTTCTTTGCCTTAGCCTTATTGGAAAATCGGTACACAAAATATAAAAGTAGAGAGAATGTGCCTATGAACACGGGCAAACGAGATCTAATAGAGGTATTTACAATACAATGTTATAAGAAAATAAATGTTTTAAAGGCTGTCAATTTGAAAATGTGTCCCGAAATCCAGGCCGGAATTCTGAAGTAACAGGACCAGATTTTTGATAGCCAACCTGTAAATGTCAAATATGCCGAAAAGAAAATTTCCCTAGATCTTGACTAGAGAAATTTTGTAAGCATGAGTGTCTATGTGCTCCTCAAAACCTCCTGGTTTGATGGGATAGTAAGTAAAAAAAATAGTCTTTAATTTTGTAAATGTTTTCTTTCTCAATAAGCTGGAAAAATGTTTCGTTTATGTTTTACACCATTTTCTATTCAAAATAATAAAAAAACTATTTTAATGTGTATTTTTGGTTTTTTTTCAGAGAGAAATAAAAGATATGGTCAATATTACCAGATGTAATATTCTATGATGACGCAATAGAGTCTATATTCAAATTAGAAAATTTTAAATAAAAACTATGTTTAAGGTATTAACTATGATAAACCTTATCACAAGTATTATTTAAATAAAACCCTCAACCTTTACTAATAGTTTTAAGAATTGCAAATATTTTACCAATACTATTATGAAAAATGATTCAGTTTTAGAATTGTTTTATAGACAGAATAACTCTTTAGTGTAAAATTTTCTTTTTTCCCCTCTATACAAAAATAATTTTCATAAATTTTCATTCACTTATCTAAAGATTCCAAATAAGAATATAACAATGATGTAAACCATTCAATGAAATTTTTGTAGGTAAAGTGTTTAATCCTTGTTTAGAATACATACAGCCTGTTCCATAAGAGCGTGTCGTCTATTTCTCTGAAAATACAAACGAATTAGTTAAAAATACATTTGTACCGTGTAGTATACGTATTAAACTGAAATGTATTTCACCTAATAATGGGGACTGGACAACTTATTGCTTGGCACCGTCGAGGCATACTTTCGACAAGTTTTTCGGCTAATTCCAAAGGTATAGTCCTTATAGCTTTATATTAGCTGCTTTATATTATATACATATTTTCCCTTGAGCTTCATCTTCATGGGAGACCACACGTTTTCAATTGGATTTGCGTCAAGCGACTTAGAGGCCCATTTCATTGTGGTGGTGCCATTTTCACGCTTCCACTCGGTACACACACGACTTAATTTAAACACAGCAAAACAAATAGAATAAAGAACATAACCATAATGTATTCTTCTCTAATGTTTGAAGAACACGTGCAATTAAGCCGGTATCTGCGCGCTATCTATTGACGAAGCTATGAGCGACACGCTCTTATGAAAGAGACTGTAAATAACAATTTTCAAAGAACAGCGCAAATACATAATAGAAAAATGTTTGCATATATTATATTAAAATTTCAGAATTATTTTTAATTATATAAGGCTAATTTAAAATATTAGTTAATGCAAGACTAAGTCAAATATTTTGTAAAGTTATTACATTATTAAGTTCAGTAATACGGGGTGAGAATTTATTATTTTTAAAAGTTTTCACGTGATAATCTTAAAAATTGCATTAAACTAAAAATATTTAGTAGGAGAGTCATAGACCTCCAAATATTCAGAAATTTATTTAATTGAAAAATTTCAAGAACTGCGATATTTATATAAAATAAGTGTTCAGTCTCATTTCTACTTCTTGAATTACACTTTTATTTGCTTCGCTTGAATGTTATTCTTATCAATTACAACTTTAGCTGTCTTTCGTTAATTAGATTTTTGTAGTGGATGTATTTGTCACTAATTAATTCATTAGTATGAAGAAAAAGGACATGTGACTCAGTGAAGTTTTATGAATGATGGGAAAATAAGTTTTCTTTAACGGTGTGTCAAGATCAAACATAAAACATTTTGATCCATTGAATACAGAAGAATATTTTTTATAGCAAATCAAAAACATCATGTTACAATTTTACCAGTCTTTATTGAGAGCGAGACACCGGGAAAATGGTAAAACTTTTCTTTAAAAAGACCTTTCAAATCCAGCGATGACATTTAAATAGCCACGGTCGACAAACTGATACGCTAACAAAGGGCTTAAGGTATTTACACTCTCTAAGCTCGAACTGAAAAGGACAGCTGGATTTCACAATAGCGACAAACACTGGTGGATTTTTTTAAAAGTGTAATTACGTCCGATATTTGCAAAAAGAGTCACAGGTCGAACAAAGCAGAAATTGAGGTCGGGTGGTAGCAAAACAGGACTACTGACAGGAAAGCCAATCATTTTTCCAGAGGGAGACAGCGAATTTGCCATTATTCTGTGGATAAGTCAGTTTAGTGCAATTTCACATCACGCAGTTAGAAACCATTTGCAAAAGGGTAGTGGTACAAAACTTCTACGAGGTACTCATTCTGTAATCGTAAGAAAATGCAATTTCCAATTCTTTTTAACGTCTAATCAGAACAGAGGGTTATAATAAACACTCATCAATCATTACTAAATACTGCTATTTGGTACCTTTTACCTTGAATGCTAACTTAAAAATCTAATACACCTAAAATGGTTTCGGACAATATATAAGTTGTATGTAGAAGGGAAAATAATCAAGAAATAAACAAATTGGACGTCATCGTTTATACGCTATGAAGGTAATATGCATAATCGTAACACGGTTCTTTGTGTTCAACATCTATGTTATTACAAATTTGAAAACTAGATTTGTCTATTTGTCAACGCTGGAGTAGTTATAAATCAAAGACTGATTCTGATGAAAGGGATAATAAAAGTTGGTCTGTTAAGTATTATACGTTTTGCCAAATTTTAATATTTTAGGTTTACTTGGGACAAAATGTAATGACACTGATTGTAATAATCTTTAAAAACGAATATAATAAACTCCCATGTTTTATTTATCGTTAGGACATATCAAAGCTTACAACCCAGAATGCTAATTGTATTCAGAAAAGTCTATAATTGTTTTCACAAAGATAATTTTGAACAAAGCTAATAGAATTAAATTTAGCATTTGGTTAATAATTATTTTCTCAAAATAAAATACATTAATACTTAATTTTTCACCCTTATTAAATCATTAAATAATGAAATTTAATTTTAATTTGCAAGTTTTACAAAGAAAGCTATTTTGAGTTCATAAATACTTTAAAAGTTTTAAATACTGTAACTAAATTAAACCTACGTAAAATATTGGAAGGAACATTAATACTATCCTTAATAGATAATTGCTTTTTGAGTTTCAACAAATTTCCGAAAAATTCTAAATTTTCTTTCGTAACATAAATACACAAAAATAAATCCAATTCAAAATGCATATTTTTATCATAAAACTTATAAAATAAATTTAAATTCGTACACGTTTTTGATGATTTTAAAATGTATGTGATAGATTCTTAAAATTAAATATATACAACTCTAAAAAATATTTAGCATTTATAATTGGCCTCTAATCTTATACCAGCTTTTGTAATTTTGTAACGCGTTTTACGAAATCTTAAAAATGCTATGCATAAATTCACACCTTTAAAAAAACAATCAGGAGACAACATAACAAAAATATTTTATAGTAATAAAAATGCACTACAATAATATTCCATATCAATAAGTCAGAGCTGACACAGATTTCTAATAAAACCTAAACCCGCAATATAATAGACTAAACAAAACACACCAGTAGACACAAACTAGGCTATCAGGAAAACAAGTAGGTTTTATCTGAAAATAGACATTTTCGGTTATTTTCAATTGTACTTCATATTCAACGGAAGCGAAAGGGTTATCTGTTTAAGCGTGGGTTAAGTAAGAGGCTTCGAGTAAGAGGGCTTACTGATTGTATGCTAATGAATAATTCAATTGAATTTATGCACATTTCAAAAGCAGGCAAAGGTTACAAGTGGGTTGTAACTAAACAATAGAATTTTAGTTCCCCTAAAACTTTGGTTTTAGTATGACGTTTGGCACAATATATCCCAAGTGCCATTGAATTTCATACAAATAAACTTAATATAACAAGTCTATATTCAAAGTCACAAAAAAAGCATTAATTAGTATGATTTCGCTCCAAATTATTTTTTCAACTTTATGTGTGTATATAGTGGAAACTCGATATAACATTCCGTCATTAATCGTTCGATTCATTTGGTTATAAATTTATTCCCACATAAGTTCCTTGGTATTGTAATTATTTAGTTTTGTAATTTCTTTATTCATAGTCACACATATTCACCAAATTTCTAAATCCATTTCCCACTTCTATAGATTTTCCGCATTCATCGATTTCCATTTCCGTTCTTATTGAAAACGACAGATCGAGGTTCAATTTTTTATACGTGTATATGTACAATAGAGCCTTTATCAATCGTTTTTCAGGTAACGGAAATAGAACAACTGCGATATCACTTTACTCTGCACGTATATGAATGATTTTGATCAAAGCTTCGCTTTTACAAAGCTTCGTTTGCTTCAGAAAAATTAGGTTTTAGATTCTACAAAAGTCTACAACTTTTGTAACCCTGCTAGTTACTAATACTTTGGTGTTCTATGAAAGCCCCTGGCGAGTTAAATACGATTTAACCATTTACAAGATCTTTGACCATTCTTAATCAACACAAAATACTCGATTATTCAGTTCTTCAAAACCTTACAAATCAATACTTCAGGGTAAACAATGCAAAGGAACAGAAACGTTTCGATAATGTATGATTGAAAAATTAACATTAGGTCCATGGGGAAGAATTCTGGATCAAATGAATCGTACGATGCAAGAATAATACGGGAAAGATATATAGAGGTTCCGTCTATTGCCTATAGTATTTCATTAAAGTTTTACATACAGTAATCTTTTTTAATCCTTCAGAATACAGAAACAAAGATCTGTAGAAAATATTTGTATTGTTATAAATAAAAAGGATGAAACCAAGTTAAAATATAGAGTTGGGAATTCCGCTTTCAAATTTTAGTTAATATACTTTTGGTGCATAGATACTTTATTCTGGAATTTCATGTTAAAATTGACTTAAATTCCTCTTTTATGTAAAAGTTGAGAATCTCACATATCCGATTACATAATCTTCTCATTTTCATATAAAAGTGAAATTGGTTTTTCTTGAATTAAAAAAATAAGCATATTTTAGATCTTGAAGTATATCCATGGATTTTTAAAGACAAAAGAATGATAATTCGGCAACCACTATTGCAGATAGGGTTATTTTAAATTTTACTTTAGACTAAAACTATTTCAAAATCTGTAGTACAATTATTCCAATCAAATTAAAATTACTTTCTCGTTTTGCTGCGCATCCTATGGAAGCAATACATAGAAGTAAAAAAAGTAACACCTATTATGTATAAACGTAGTAGGTATTTACCTATGCAAATAGCTGTATGAGTTTCGTGAGTAGCGGCTCTTTGTCTAGTCCAGGGGTTCCTACTTAAGATATTTCGAGGACACATTGGATACTTTTGCATGATCATGGACGAATTATACTTTCATAACTTGAGCGAATTTCGCAAGTATAAAAATGGTACTAGTATGAAATGCTATAACGTTTAACAACAAATAAAGTTTTAGTTATTTAATTTCTTAAAATACTTGACACTTTATGCAAAAAAATGTATTTCAGGACTCCTGACTGTTTGTACATTTTAAATGCGAGAATAAACGTAAGAAACTAAAAAAATGAAAAAAAAAAGAAAATAACTTTAACACATTGTATGCGGGACACGTACTAGTACGTTTTCTGACGATTGATACTGAGCACGGGTCACTAGTACGGGTTAGTGCAACAACAGGGTTTGTTTGTGGGTACAAAAATAACGGTATATACATGAAAACGAAGCCGAATGTTCTTGTCTACTACATAGATTCGGGAAAAATGTAGACAAATAAAAACTAGTTTTTACATCAGTTGATGCGGAACCACAGAACAGAAAGGTTGATTTAAAAAAAAAACAATTTAGATTTAAAATTAACTTTATATTTATCCTTGCGAAAATGATATGTATATGTATATATATATATATACATATTTACATACATATATATATATATATATATATATATATATATACATATATATATACATATATATATACATATATACATATATATACATATATATATATATACATATATATATATACATATATATATATATATATGTATATTTATATATTATATATATATATATATGTTTATTTGTCTATTTATATATCTGTTTATATATTTCATTATAAAATACGAAAAGTTGGTTAAATAATTAAATAATTTTTGATCTATTGAGATTTAACTGAATAACTAAATTTACGCTCAAAACGTCAGATCCCGGTACAATTCCGCTGCGAAATGTAGCCGCACACAATATGTTAAGAAAAATAATTTAAGTTCTTATAACAGTAATTATTTCACAATTGGCTAGAAAAATAATATTAAAATTAAACAAGAGGCTATTATATCTAAATGAATTTCACAGACAATCGTTCAATAATGTCACTTTATTTGAATTAACTTTGGCAAATGGCAAGAAAAAATCTGTTAAAACAAACTAAAATTAATAATATGAGCAAAAGAAAATTTAAAAAAAGGATAAAAAAGGTTAGTTTAAGTATTGTGGGTGGTCACCTGCATTGATCAATGAACGTATGTCTACCACCAACACTGTTAATGCTGCTATTAGAAGATAAAGGACGAATTTACAAGTCAATTTTCTGAACTGATTTTTAATGAATTACATTAACCCTCTGACTGCTCAATTTGTAGACCGAAATCGATTAAAAAATTGTTTATTTTTTGTATACTTTAAATCTATATAGATTGAAGAATTGAACACTTTCTCTTTCTATAAAAATTTTTTTTATAGATTTTTATCATGAGAAACTAAACTATCAGAAAAACCAATTTCAGATGTTATGAGAAATTATTTAAAAATAAATTTCAATTGAATTACAGATAAGTTCTATTTAATGCATAATATAATTGTAATTTTATTGTCTAATATAACTATAGTTCTATTTACATAATCCTGTCTATTACCCAATTAAACGTATAATACTGTATATATAATTTATTTCACTGCTTAAACGGTGAAAAAAAAAGGCGGGATGATCACCTCAATAAAGGAAGAAAAATGCCCGCGAAAATCGCGGGATGAGCAAATTTTGCTACATTTTAGTTGCAAATGATGCAAGGGAAGAGCAGATAGAGGGTTAAAGAAAAATCTACGCACCTGATTTTTTTTAATAATAGATTTTGCGGGCCGCAAAATGGACTCAAGCGACTCACAACAGGGCCTGATTATCGCAAGGGCACTTGGGGCACGTGACCTGGGCACGAAAGATTTAGGGGGCACGAAAATTTAATCGAGTGCTTTAAACGCATATTAAGGGGCGAAAAAATGCAAACTTACGCTACCATCGTTAAGTTTTAATAAATTACTGTAGAAGGTAATTGTGTTTGTCATGAACTATATTGTTTCCTATTTACTTTAATTTTACTGTTATTTACCTGATAATTAATACCCTCAACGAAGCTGGTACTATTTTTGTCCTATGGGTTATTGCATATTTATAAAACAGATTATTAGCAAAGTACCACTATAAACCATTAAATCAACTCATCAATTTAAATTATTTTTAATTCTATTATTATTTGTTTTCTGCACCACAGAGCTTGTGAGTATGACAGAGTAAAAAATTAAAAAAAGGGGGTTACTCTAGGTCTTTAAAGTCCTTAATTTTTAGCATGGCTAAACAGAGATAATAACGATTACGTAAAATGAAAATTTGGTGTTTTTGATTTTGAATATTACTCTAATGCTAATTTCTTAAATCTGTTTGCTAAATCAATGTTATAATTTTTATATGACTATAATTATGATAATAACTTTAAATTTGCAGGGGGGGTGGAGGTCAAAAAATTGGATTGTGCACAAAATATCTTACAAAATATCTTACCCTGGGCACAAAATATCTTAGTCGGGCCCTGACTCTCAGGGCCATTAGTTTAAAACCCCTGGTTCTGTTCATGTCACAATTTATTTTTTCAAAGAAGTTCGCACTCACACCTCTTCGAGTTGTCTCATTAATAATCGCATCCCAAGTTAATGCATTCGGAATGAAATACACGACACGAGTAGATCCTATCAAAAGAACCTCTACCGATTCTCCAAAGCCATTAGTTACGCTTCGCATTTAACTGTCAAAGAGTCTAGTAGCTTTCTGAATTATATATGTACGTCTGTCATAGAAGGGACCCATCCCAAGATAAAACTTGTTCTGAAAAATGCGTTCAACTTTTAATGTTCGGGGTCAAGAAAAACATTTTGTGATATTGTATAGGACGGATATACTTCAATAAGACAGACCTGCCAACTTTTGAATATTGCAAATAGTAGCACAGTAATTTGCATAAAATAGGTAGTAGAATAGTGCATGTTTATATCCTAAATGCTCGCCAATAGCAAGTGTGTCATAACACAATGCACATACTATAAATAGATGGTTCTGTGTATGTTTAATGTTCAAACAAAACAATCAATTCTTCTAAAGTATATAAAATCATAAAATTTCAAATACACAATATTTCATTATCAAAATATCACACACACACACACACACACACACACACACACACACACACACACATATATATATATATATATATATATATATATATAATACATATATACGCACACATATATATACGCATATATATATACACATACATACGCATATATATACACATATATACGCATATATATACACGCATATATATATACATATATACGCATTATATATACATATATACGCATTATATATACATATATACGCATTATATACATATATACGCATTATATATACATATATACGCATTATATATACATATATATACGCATTATATACATATATACGCATTATATATACATATATACGCATTATATATACATATATACGCATTATATATACATATATACGCATATATATATATACATATATACACATATATATATATATACATATATACGCATATATATATACATATATACGCATATATATATATACATATATACGCATATATATATACATATATATACTATATATATATATATATATATATATATATATACATATATACGCACACATATATATACGCATATATATATACATATATACGCATATATATATACATATATACGCATATACATATACACATATATACGCATATTATATATGTGTATATGTATTTCTGAACTAAACTACCCCTCTTGCTTTTAAAAAGTTAGATGAAGTATTTCATATAGATTTATTTGTGTTTAAATGTTATTTCATAAATTTTCACTATAACAGTTTTACATTTTTATGGTAAAATATAATAGTTTTATAAAATCTTAGAATTTTACTGAGGGAAGAATTCAGAAATATGCTATTACATATTATAATCCAGTATTATCAAACAAAAGATTATAATTTTGAATATTATTTTTAATCTAGATATTCCTACTTTACCTGCAATTTTGGGAAGAGAAACATGCTAAGATTTTAAGAATAAAAATTAAAATCAATACAAAACTCTCGAAAACATTTTACTCTTTTTTCTTGTACAGTATAATTTTATCCTTATACATATATGTTTTACAAGTAAAATAGACAAAAAAAATGGGAAAACAATCGCATTTTTTGCATTGATTTTTAAAGAATTGTAATTGTCTAGAACATTCGTAGGAATTTTGTATCTTATTTATTACGATTCTTTTCAGAGGAACTACGATTTTTTTTTATTGTTTGCAGGTATGGATAATGAATTGCCACCCGAAAGTCCCTACTGAGAAACTAGTTTCAAGTGTAAACTATATATTTAAAACTGAGTATAGACATGTACTTACCATACATATTTACATACAACCATGCAAATTATCAACACACATATACGCAAACGAATGTTATGTACGACAGACATGAACATTGTATACAAGAATATACGTCTGGTATATCTCATGAAGGAAATGAAATAACTTTAAAAACCTGGAGGTGATTTATCCTTATAATGGGTATATGAATAAACCCCAAAGGCATACATAGTATTGATGAAACTCAGGCAGTTGTTGAAAGAATCTATATTTTTTGGACACATTAAAATTAGTCATTTTACTTTAAAACAAACTAAGAGCTAAAAGTCACATAAAACTATAGCCATATACAAGTAAAAAGAGATTTTTTTTTAACAATCTCAATATAGGCTTCCAAAATGAGATCTGGCATTATATACATCTCAACAGTATGCACGTGCATAAAGCCTCAAGCAAAGGCTAATAATCCACGTTATCTATTTTTGACACTGAATAAATTTCCACACGGAATTAAGATGAAAGATGAACATTAGAGTTTAATTATTATCGGACCAATTTTTTTTACCATTACATATATGCTTCAAAATATTCAAATAATTTCCAGAAAGCAGTGTGTGTCATTATCGACACTTATTTTAAAGTCGACTGACACTCACTCTCGATATATATACACTTTCATTACACAGTTTAAGGCAGATGAGATCAAAAATAAGGTAATTATATATATATATATATATATATATATATATATATATATATATATATATATATATAACTACCTTATTTACATCTAGAACAGGATTTTAAAAATATGAAACTGCAACAAAATACACTGAATAATATGGTCGAAATGATAGTACGGGTATTTTTAAAAATCAATAGTAGCAAAAGTTTTAGATGTACCAAGAATAGCACAAAAGTAAATTGACGTTTAGAGCCAAAATATATTTCATTTCGCGGTAATCTTTATTACGAATTTTCAGAAGCAATCATTCCTAACTGTATATACTCAGAAAAATCGCAATCTATCCATTAAGTGCAATTTTCAATATATTTAATGTAAAGATGCATAGATATTGAATCTAAGTTGTCAACACGAAAATAACCTCTAAAACCACACATTACTTTCTTTTGTCAGAACTTTCGCCGAATACAATGAAAGTACATCGAACCGCATGCCACCCTAGACCGCTGCAACAATGGTGCAATTTTTCATCCCGCAGTTAATTTTCGAAGCATCCAGTAATCTTTCATTATTAACGGTTTGCGGAACGCCCATTTTAAGGAAAGGGCAGACAAACCTGTCCATGTCTCGGGTAAAATATGCGACACGTTCCATGGGGATGTAGATTTTTTCTGGGAATCAATCCACCCAAGGTTGTCCGCCAATTAAACGTCACCTGGACACAGCGTGACTTTCTTGCGGTTTGAACGAAAGCATTCGCCCCCGGCTCAACTTTTGTAGAGCGAAAAAATTATCTAACTCTGCATATCAGTTACTTTAAATTATTTTATTAATTCTTGTTGATTAGATTACCTTAAATCTAATATTTCAGATAAACATATGCGACTTCTGTGCTCTTTTCCTAAAAGGGTGTGAATTCTTTTTTATACTGTGGACTTATATTGACCTCGTTTGTTATGTATCCATATTGCATATCTGACAGATGCTTAGCGATTGATTAATTACGCATTTAATAACGGGAATTTACTGACTGATTTACTTCTTTGAACTTGCATTTGAATGTGATTTACTAACTCGGTGTCAAGGTTTTGGCGGAAGATTAAAGGTGGTTTTAATTATAGGTGAAATATTATTAACAAAATTTTAAAGTAAAAGAAAACAGTTATATAACTATATTAGCACATTAAAGGCAGGAGATCTTGACGAAAGTATACTAGGTAACGCGGCGACCGCCCCGCCTCGTTTTTCGTCCTGGAGCGGGCGTTATTTTGTGTAACCTTAAAAAAATTTAGGCTTACAAAAGTTTGTTTAAACTCTTAATACTACAAAAAATATTAAAAAGAACTAAACACTAATTACAAAAAATGTTTTAAAATACATATTTATGAGTATGGTTTGGTTTAGTTTGGAGAGCTACGGTCTATTGTTTTGCACACGAGGGTTAATGAGACCGGGACCTACTGCTTAAAGCCGATTCCAAACATCCATGCTGTAGTGGGATTCGAACCCACGAACTCTGGTACAGACGATCAGCGCTTTAACCAATAGGCCAGCTTTCGGCTATTTATGAGAGGAATCTAGTATTTTTTATGAGTGTGATAATGTAGATAACACTCGCCACGGCGAAGAGGTGCATTGCAAAACTCGCATTTGAAGCAAGTCAACTTTCTTTTTTTATGACAAATCATCTGCATATAGATCTTTAATTTTCGCGGAAACCATATTGAAGGATTTCAAAATTTATTGTAAGTATAATTTGAACAACGGAACAGCTTCAAACCACAAAACGTACTAAATACAAATGTAAAGTGGCGCATGGATTGCGCAATCGTATTACTATGACTCCCGCCTTTAAGGTACAATCGAGATAAATCGTATTACTACGACTGCCACCTTTAATGTGTTAGTATACTATATTTACACATTTTAAAAATATCATAAATCATTTTCAATCTAGCTCGTTTTCAGAAAAATATTAAATTAATCAGTATTATTTGCTGTGTCCTTAATTATAAGCAAGTCAATTCATTTCGCAATATTTCCAACAGTACACGTTTAGTTCAAAGCATTTGATAGGGTTTATTATATTTGCTATACGAAGGCTAAGAAAAACCGGATATACTGTTTAACACGTTGACACGTTGAAGTGGTGGGAATAAACCGGGGAATTTTGGGGAATAAACTCGGAATTTTGAAGAGGTGGGAATAAACCCGGGAATTTTAGGAACTTTGGGAGTAAAACATTTTAACAATGTTTACATTTATTTTTTCAACAGTGGCTATTTAAGAACTAGCATATTATTTCTAAAATTTTTTTTTCTGCTATATATATATATATATATATATATATATATATATATATATATATATATATATATATATATATTCAAGAAATAATAGCAATGAGCATTTAAACGATTTTATAGTAGTACTTATGTCATTAATTACCCTGTTAGTCTTATCAAACACATAACTGGTTGCTTTAATTTTAATTGCTAATATAATAATTATATACATTATTTTTTATCATTATTTATAATGTAAATTGCTTTATGCTAAACTTTTTCCCGTCCTTTTTTAATATAAAAATAAATATCTTTAAATTTAAAATAACAGTTTATTATTTTTTGAAATGCATACATTGTTTAAAGGTGTCATCAAATGACACTGTTGCATTTTCTGTCTAATTCCTACACACACATACATTTTATACATACATATATATATATATATATATATATATATATATATATAAAGAGAGAGAGAGAGAGACGTTATCCAAGAAAAATAATTATTTATGCATTTTGATTATTGCCTAATATTTATGTAATAATAAAAGTATTGGATATTTCTCAAAGGAAAAAAATACTCATACTTTCATGCTAAACATGATACCTTGCCAAATATAGTTAGTTAATCCTAATTATTCAATTTTTTTTCATAGCATATAATAGTTAAATTTTGTGAAAATATCAACTTTTGAGGTCTACAACAAAGACAGAAAAAAATGGTGGTTTTCACTGTGTCATAGGTATTGACGACTTCAAAATACTTTAAAATTCC
The DNA here is from genome assembly GCA_032207245.1 of Pardosa pseudoannulata. Lineage (NCBI taxonomy): Eukaryota > Metazoa > Arthropoda > Arachnida > Araneae > Lycosidae > Pardosa > Pardosa pseudoannulata. The sequence continues at coordinate 47,568,098 of CM063506.1, read as the reverse complement.
CATGTTTTGGTAATTTTCAAAATTCCTTTCCAAAAAACCCGGTTTTTTCCACTGCTCACAACTCTACATATGGACATCGTTTGATCCAATAATTTAGGAAGTGTAGGAGAAGTAGAACATGCATACGCACGTACATACATATAACATATATACAATGACTTATTTATAAAAAGGATAAAGCAACGGCAAAGAAAGAGAAATCGTTCTTAGAATAGTTACTTCGAAACATCATCAATCTCGTAAAACATTCCCTAAAAGCGTTTTCTGAGACAAAATTACAATGTCTTTTGCATCTTATTGGTATTCCGTAGGTTCTCCCTGTTGAACGTTAATGTTTCCTAAAGTGATTTACTTTCTAACAACAGTTTTCCCCTTTATCCACGGCAAGGCTTATAGAGCAGCAGAGGTTACCCTCACTTAAGATTCCACACGCAGGATTTCGTCCTCTTGTTTATGAGTTCATAGGTAAAATACCCCGAAGGTTCCATATTCGGAACTTGGCGTGATCCACCTTTTTTTCCAATCTCAAGCGATAACGCCTCATTATGTTGACAGCATTTTGCTCGTGATCCAAACCGATCGCGGATGTCAGGCCAGAAAGGATTTGCGAGAGATTGTTACGCGATAAAAATTGGGAGGCGAAACTAGCGCACTAGAACAAAAGATAAGAAACTAACATTGTTGAAAGTTTTGACATCATGGTTATTTAGTAAAAGAGTGGATAATTTCAGGGATGGTAATTCGATTAGGAGTAAGACCTGCTTGAAGATAAGCAATTTATTTCTTTTGTGTTCGCTTAAAAAGCTAAGCGAGTCATTTTAGTGAGCTAAGTAAAAAGCTAAGTCATTTTAGTGAGCTTTAATGCACTTTTATGCTATACCTATCTAATTCAAGACATTGAGAAAGCTTTGAGAATCCCTTTTATACCTGCAGGACTCACTGTATATATTTATAATAATTAATAAGACTTTTAGATTATACCCGTCTAATTCAAGACTTTTGGAGTCACTCTGGAAATATCTTTATGTTTTGCGAGACTCATTATATTTGTTTATAATAATTAATAAAACTTTAAGACTATACCTGCCTAATTCAAGGCTTTGAGGAAGCTTTGGAAATACCTTTTAAACCTGCGGGACTCATCATATATGTTTATAATCTATAATAATTAGTAGAAATTATCGTGAGTTTATAGTCATGTTTTCATTATGTTTCATAAAAAGGAAGTATCTAAAGTCATCAACTGTTGTGCATAGGTGCTCCATCAAATCTAAATCGCGTACGAAATCCTAATTTTTGATTTTCTATTTAAACTTTTGGTAATAAACAGTAAATCTTCCTATGTGAGTTGTCTCCAATAACACATGACATGATTTAAAATTTATAGGCTATCTCTAGTATTTTACCCTAAGAAACATAGAGTAGTTATTTTGTATCAAAATTGTGTAAATAATTCAATGGTAATATTCTCTCTAACCCGTATTTTAAGTATACAAATTACATTGATAAATTGTAATATATTACTGAATAAAATTTACTGTTATCAGAACATTAATTTTATTAAATTGAATATAGGTATTTTACGTAATACTAATATTGTTATCAACATACGTACTATAAATAATAAAAATATAAGATAAAAACAAAATAAGTTGAACCTAGAATATAATTAAAATGGTACATAGGTTATTTCAATGCAATTACTTTTTATGTTTTGATAAATTATTTTTACAGGAAAAATAATGAGGTTTCGTAGATTATAATATTTTCTATACTGCGTTGTAGAAATCATCTCAGAGCAGTTTTATTTCTTTGTGTAAAATAAAGGAAGTATTGTTGAATTTTTTGAGATTACAATATATATTTTACTTTGTACGAAGAAGTATTCAAATCAGGAAAAATTTCTAAGTTCATTTTGCAAAAGAAATACTCATGGTGACAATGCAGTTATACGATTCATGACCAAGCATAAATGTATTTTGACGAGTTTCGGCTTTACGTCGATATGTATGTATAAGTAAAATTTGACTTTGAAGTTTTAAACATCCCTTTTGACCACTTCGGAACGAATTTTGATTAGTTTCGATGTGACATCGGTTTGTACGTATGTCTGATAACTCAAAATAAAATAGCCGCAGAATGTTGAAATTTTGTATCCAGGACTGTTGTAACATCTAGTTATGCACCTACATTTTTGACTGCAATTCGCAATCTATTAAAAGGACAGTGGATGTTACATTATTAATTTTAATTTATGAAACTATGTATACATATACAATATAAACACCTAAAATTATAAATAAAATATAATTAAAATAAAATATTGATAATTCAGATGATTATTGATATTGATAACTCATATGACTTTTTAGCAAGTACATGATAAAGTAATAAATAGTTAAATCTGAAAAAAATATGTTTAAAAACGTAATATATTTTAATACATAGAGTAGTCCAGAATTTTTAGTCACCGTCCCCATGCTATAAAAAAACACTGAAAATTTATATCATTTAATGCCTAATAATAACTAAGACACCATTAGGAAAATAGATTTCAAGGCTATTCAATCCTTAGATAAGAAAAAAAAGTTTTCTTTCAACTTCCATTCCTAAAATGTGGCCATTACAGTCATCTTAAGTCGATCATTTATAATCATTATTGTGTTAAAACCATTCCAGGAAGAATACTTATAATCATTAGTACTTTAAGGAGAGACACAGAATGATCTCATAATTTTCAGTCCCGGAATCAATGAAATGTAGTTTTTATTAGTGTGTGAAGAACTAATTTGTTTCCAGCTCTTACAGAAAAATTTATTCGCATTTCTATTATATTAGTTTCTTATACCTATAGTATCTTGTGCTACAGGTTGCATATCCACAGGACCTTATAGTTTAAAAAAAAAGTATATAAAAAAATAAGTATATAAAAACTACGTTTTATTAGGTAAGGTTATAGAAATTGTAAGAAATTTTCTAAGTGAAGCAAGACGTTAACAGCCGAATAAGTGGAGCGCCGCTCATTATTACCGAAGTTCGTGGTTTCGAATTCAACTCCTAGCAATAATATTCATAGCCATTCAGAATTAGATTTAAGTAGTAGACCTCAGTTACATTAAAACATTTTGTAGTAAACGAGTAGACAGCAGAGCTCTAAATCAAATGAAACCTCAATGAAGAAACACTGATTACTTGATGTTCAATCAATGTAGTGCTAAGTGATGATCATGGTTCTTAGTTTTATTGTAATATTACCAATCTTTATAACCGACGTCTGTCGTGCATGGTTTACTCTTTAAAAGAATCGAAACTAACGCTGTCAACAGAGATCAAGAAAAAGAACAGAGCAGTAGTAAAATAAAAAAATTAGGCGGAGAGGGTAGGATAGCATCTGTCCGACTTTATTGCGTACTCATAGAAAATAAAAATAAATATTTTCGTTAGTCATACTTTTTGATTTTACTTCTGCATAACATTTGAACACTATCTCATAAATAATATATCTTTGGGCTAAATACTTAAATGGCAGCACCACAATACACCGGAATTGTCCCAGGGTTCCAATGAATTTTAAAATCACGATGACATTTTAATCCTTGTGGAGACAAATGTGATTTTTCTTTTCTGGGGTATGTTTCATTTACGGTTTTTTTAAGTCTATCTTACTCAGATGGCTAAGTTTAAAGAAGTGTATATCGTCAAAGCAGTGTATTTATTGTCCTATATCTCAGCTAAGTGCTCTATAAATGTAACCCTCCAGAATTAGTTGTTTGGGAGCCGTGCAGTCTACTCTTTTACTACATAAGGAATAATGAAACCAGGATTTACTGCTTAAAGTCGATCCTAAACAGCTATGAACATCCATGCAGCCAGCGGAATTCGAAACCATGAACTCCTGTACCGAAGAGCAGCTCTCTACCCATTCGTTCAACGTTCGATGCAGCTCTCTATTGAAATTCATCTATTAAAGTATGGGATGGAGTTTAAACAATGGTTCAGGTGAAAGATTAGAAACATATTTTATTAAACGATTTATTTAAAAGATCATGATATTATCTTTTCAAAACAGTTTTTGTTTTGCCTTTACGATCTATGAAATAGAAGTAACTACAATTTTCGAAAAACTGAAAAGTAGTTTTCAATACCAGAAATTAAATTAATGGATGGTTTAAATATATTTTATTTGTAAACAAATCGTTAATTTAAGGATTAAATGATTAATTAAAAGTCGAAGTTATGAGTTTTAATGCTTTATTCTTCCGGAATAAATTGATAATTATTTTAATTTAACGGTATGAAACATTACAAATAAATTGCATAATATTGTGAGTGCAATTTATGGAATGTCGGATTGCAAAAACAATTTTTTGAAAATTATACCCCTTTTTATAAAATAACAAGTGGAATGTTTTTAGAAAATAGCTGAATAATTACTTCTATGATGAATATCTCGTATAAATTTTAATATAAGTATTAGATTTAGTTTCATCATATCCTTGGGTTTTTAATGTGTCTGTGTGTAACCCCAAAAATTATTAATGGATGAATATCTTTGTCTCGCATCTTTAGGGGTAAGTACAACAAAATGTGTATATATTTCATCATGTTTGTCAAAAAAATATTTTTGAATAATTTTTAATTTTTTTTTAAATTTTTATATGTGCAAATACAGTAGAAAAAATTATTTACACATTAATATTTGCTACTTTTCAAAATATGGTACTCGAACCCAGACTGTTACCTTAAATTTAAAATTGGGGAAATTTATTCATAGATCTTATATACAGACACACACTTTTACCTATAAAGAGACGATGGTTTCCAAGACTAAAACAAGAGTACACATAAACTCTGTATCATTGAACATTTCACTTGATTTCTTGAAATGTTTGTTTTGGACGGCTACGGTCTACTTTTTGGAACACGAGGGCTAATGAGACAGGGACCTACTGCTTAAAGCCGATTCCGATCGGCTACGAACATCCCTGCCACAGTGGGATTCGAACCCACGAACTCCGGTTCTGAAGGCCAGCACCCTAACCATTAGGCCATCTTTCGGCTGTGTTTTCTTGAAACCAGAAATAGGAAAAAATTCGCTTGCTTTCTACAAATGAGAAATCATATGCCATCATACAACAATTATTCTCCTCATGGGTAATGATGGCTGTATGCACATGTATATTTTCCACTAACAAACCATACGCTTCATACCATTTACCAACTTGCTCCTGGTACAAATCTAAGCAAATGCTCGAAAATATCTTTGACTTCCCTATTTAATCAAAGTAACTGTGGAATTTATTTTGAATGTCCCCTATTCTGTGCGCAATCAAAATCCAGCGATGATATGTGTACAAGTCGACGTAATGCGAATGGCCCTATAATAAATTTTGCTAAAAAATCAAAGTAAAGCGAATATAATTTTATTTTTCAACTAATAAAAATTTACCACAGATTTTTGAAAAATGTATTACTACAAAAGATTTAAGGCAATATTACCCGAAATAATAAAATGTTTTTATGAAATTCAGATAATTTAAGTGTGGTGCTTATTCAAAACAATGTACTACACAAAGTGGTATTTTACAGGTCGAACACCCATAAAGTACGGATAATGTCCGATAAATAGGGAAAACAACCTAACTCATTTTTTAAAAAGCAATGCATTTAGTGAGGAATAAATTAAATCAACTTTAAAAACAAAATTATAACAGCCCATTATAGGAAAACATACCACTAAATGACATTTGTTAATTTTTATTGAATTTTTCAATTTTTATATCGAATGGTAGTTTTTTTACTTTGCACGACTTGTATACACGTCGACAGCACTAAAATGAAGATTTGGATTGAAGTATATACACATTAAACGCAGTTAACTGTTTAAAACAGAAATATTTTGCTTTCTCCCCATGACACAATTATATTTAGCCGATTTACGAACATAAACAACCATAATAAATAAGCTCATTAAAAATAAAGGGAAAATAAATGCATGGCGTAGATAACACGTGCTTGGACGTTATTATTTATACAAATTAATGGCAGCAGAAATATCACTTGAATGTAAAATCCCCTCTTTAAATTACGAACATAACTCACACCATGAACTAACAAGGTCAAGTAACGTAGTAAATAAAATGTTTTAGAGGTATTTCAATACTAAAGATGCCATTAACAATTAGACTTGACTAATTATATTAAGGATTTAAGTATTCTCTTCACAAGCGCGAATCAAATGAACGAATGTTATTATACCCCGTCAAATAAAATAGTATCATACAATACACAGCCGTTATAAAGATACGTTGAATTCAAAATTAATCATCTTAATCACAGAAAAACATATGCCTTCTTTCATACTTTCGCTTTAATAATGCTAAATGATGATAAAAAGCCACAGATAATGATCTTAATAATGACTTAGATTTATATGTAAGGATTCTTATTCTGTGTTTTAATTCTGTAGCAATCTACATACAATTGCTGTTTCTTCCAATCCAATTAGAGTGCATGGGAATCTTACAACAAAAAACAAAACCACATTTCTGATGCATAGGTGGTATTATATGTGAGAAGATATTTATCGTGCTTACAAAGGTAGGAATGCTACACCGAAATAGTTCAATAATGAGCTTGTTTAACAGGATATATCCTTTTTTAATAAATAAAATCAAAACGTGTTTTTTATGTCTATTTCTTAAACATTTGTGTTACGCGGAATTAAAAAATTCCTTTCTTTTTATTCTGATCGTACTTTTACAATGCTCGAGATTTTTCATCTACATATCGCACTATGTGAGTATAGAAAAATAATATTCAAATATGTTTACAAGTAAATATGTGTTAATCAATTTTTACATTCTATAGCACTTTTCACGATTACAGTTTAAAAAAAATATTTTCTCAAACTAAATTTCAAATATTCCCAGATCTTGATATTTTTAAAATTTGATTTTAATTAAAAAAATTATATTATTCTAGTTTTTCTGAATAAAGAGTATTTTATATATAATAATTCTCTAACCTCCAGAAATTTTCACTACGTAATGTGTAACATAGCATTTGGATGTAAGTAAATATATGTATTGGATATATGTATTTTGCACTCACACTCACACAAACATACAGGTGTACACTCATTCATACATACATGCATGTAATATTAAAATCCCTTATTTACATATTTTAATATTAATTTAATAACTTTTGTTCATAAAGTACGTTGGGGGTTTGCCCGGTCATTCTGATCCCTCCAGACACGCTATAGACATAATTCAGCTTCTGTCTGTACTACTTTAGCCAATAGTTAGCGCGTTCTCTTTAAACATGGATATTTTTTATCACGTGATCAATTGTGCTTAGGGATTATTCGTAGTTTTTTTACCTGAAAAATCCCTACTTGAAAACTATGTATGCATGATCACACTGTCTCGGTGAGCGATATTGTAAAAGTGCTTGCCTGTTGTATGGATTTCATGTATCTCACCAGAAATAAAATGTGTTGTGCTTTTGAATGAGTTTCGCCCATATTACTTACATACATACTTACATACATACATACATATAAAGCCTCTATATTTAAACGAGAAGAAGGTAGTATTGAGTTTTATAGTAACACTCGAGGGCCAAATGCAGGAATAGAGGCTTGCAGGAATAAAAACTTTAATGTATATAATAATACACAATGTATATAGAATCCACAAAAAAAAGATGCCACAGTCTTTCTAATTGTTATGAAGTAATTTAGTTGCCATGTAATAACACCAAACCCATTGTTTCCTTTAATCTATAACTCCTTCATTTATAATTTTCCTGAACAGCAATTATTTACGCAGAAAAATGCACAACTACTAATAGAGTACAAAAGAAGTTTCAGTACTGCCATAAACCTTTTCACTGTATCAAAGAATTCCTGTCCAAATTTTGAGAACTCATCAACAATCCATTGGGTATGTATAAAAGACAAATATACTAATATACATACACTTTTATACTAATATACAGACTAATAACATACTAATAACATACTAATAACACACTAATATACATGCACTATACAAAGAGGGATTACTAATTTTAAATATAAAAATGCATACATAATAGGTACAATATATATATTATATATATATACACATATGTTTATTTATATATAAATATACATATATATACATATATATATATATATATATATGTGTGTAATATTAAAATACCTTATTTACATATTTTAATATTAATTTAATAACTATTGTTCATAAAGTACGTTGGGAGTTTGAGCGGTAATGTTGATTTTTTTCCTTCAGACACGCTATAGACTTAATTCAGCCTCTGTCTGTACTATTTTATCCAATAGTTAGCGCGTTCTCTTTAAACATGGGCATGTTTTATCACGTGATCAATTGATCTTACGGATTATTCACAGTCTTTTTACCAGAGATATCCCTACGTGAAAACTATGTATACATTATCACATTGTCTGGGTGCACAATTTTGTAAAAGTGCTTGTCTGTTGTATGGATTTCCTGTATCTCACCAGAAATAATATTTGTTGTGCTTTTTAATGAGTCTCACCCATATTACATACATACATACATACATACATATAAAGTCTCTATATTTAAACAAGAAGAAGGTAGTATTCAGTTTTACAGTAATACTCGAATTCCAAATGCATGAATAAAGACTTACATAAATAAAAACTTTAATGTATATAGTAATACAGAATGTATATAGAATCCACAAAAAAGATACCACAGTTTTTCATGTTGTTATGAAGTAATTTAGTTGCCCTGCAATAATACCAAACCCATTGCTTCCTTTAATCTATATCTCCTTCATTTATAATTTTCCTGAACAGCAATTATTTACGCAGAAAAATGCACATCTAAACTACTAATAGAGCACGAAAGAAGTTTCAATATCGGCATAAACCTTTTCACTGTATTAAAGAATTTCTGTCCAAATTTTGGCAACTCAGCGACAATCTACTAAGGTATGTATAAAAGACAAATATACTAATATACATACACTCTTTTTTATACATAGAGGGATTACTAATTTTAAATATAAAAATACATAATAGATACAATATGTGTATGTATATATATATATATATATATATATATATATATGTATATATATATATATGTATATATATATATATATATATGTATATATATATATATGTATATGTATATGTATATATATGTATATATATATATATATATAATTATATGTATACATATACACATATGTATATATATAATTACAAGCAGACGTGCGTAATCTCGCGAGTATGTGTTCTGCCTGAAAATGAAAACAGGAAATATTTATTCATTTCCACAGTCTCAGTATTTCATTGTCTGTAATATTTTCTATCTTTTCCTCGACATTTTCTCTGGAAATTACGTGTATTCATCCGAATATAACAAAATTGCAAGTTCTGTCGAAAATCAGAATAGCTTAGTCACGACTACAAAATAAACACAGCTCTCCAATGTCACTGAAAATGAGAATCGAAAATACCTTTCAGTAAAACATTTTAGATAAGTTTAGATTTATATAATTTTGTTAGAAATAATGAACGAAACAAGTTTTGTTATTCAAATGTTTCGATGCAAAGTAATGAAGGTAGAATTTTTTTTATAAATATCATGTGTTTACTAGAAGGAAATATGTCAGTTACACATCTACAGACGACACAAAATTAGTTCAACCATTTAACAGTTCCGTTACTTATTCGGGTTTAAATTTGATCATCAGCAGAAACAGAATTCATAATTTCTACCGCGTTTTTAGAAGGCGACGTAAAAAATTAGAGGAATGTAATTAAAAAGAAGATTGTACTAAATACAGAAAACTAACTTTTATTAGTAGAAATTATAGGTGTTCTTTTTATTTACCGTCCATTACATATCAATACGATAGTCCAGTACCTGACAGACTCAATTCAACACGGTACTATCAACTGTACACGAAGCAATTGGGATGATTACTTACAGTTCTGCTAAGTCACGCGGCAAAGAATGTGTGCGTAATAAAGCATGTGTTTCATATAGTCCCACAAGAAATAGGCCCTTACTCTGGTAGTTGTGGTGCAGTTCGAACCTTCGTTGTGACGTTATTTTGACGTCAGCTTGCGGCCATTGTGTGAGCAAACGATCAGGCTGACGTCAAAGTGACGTCACAACGAAGGTTCGAACCGAACCGTAAGGGCTTCCAGAGTAAGGACCATAGTTACACGGTGTTTAATCCGAACCACGGAAAAAAAAAGGTATGCCATCTTTGGAAGCTTGCCCAATGATAATGAATAGTATGAAAACTTGAATAAAAACATGCTATCTAATACATACTGGTATTTTAAAAAACTTATTACTTTTGTAATCAGGCTAGGTTTTGCTGCTGATATATATTATTTTTATATATTTACTATAACGATTTGAAATTTCGGAGGGAATTATAAATAGGTTTGAATATGTCCTAAAAAGTATTTGTATTAACTAACAGTATGTATCCAACTTAAAGCATTTCCAAGATAAAATTATTTGCTAACTGGCATATATTTTTTACTTTAATATATTAAAATATCGATTATTATCTTTCCTTCACTGTTTAATAGACATGAAACCACAAATTTATAGCTGTTAGATAACGCATGTTGTAGTATTGACGTAATCCTAACAATGCAGCTTTGTTTTATATAATTACGAAAACTAGGATAATGGCCTAACTTTCGAGCACATTCCCTCTCTCTGTCTTCCCACTTTCACAAGCAACTGTTCTTTTATCTCTACAACCCGAAAAAATCCATTGTCCAAATGCGAGCAGTTTACAAACCGATACTCAACCAGTTATCCCTATCGCATCTTCTCGGACACACAAACCTCATCGTTTCTATTTTATCCCTCGCAATTTGTCGACCCAGATACCAGAAAAAACATTTGAATTACATTTTTCCAAAACAGTTTTTCTCTCTCTGGTGTTCGTCTCTACTAAGCACTGCCAACAATTGTAAAACGAACAAAAAAAATGGAGCAAGGTCGAAATTATGGGAATGGTCAAAACTAGCAAAGGACGTTCGCTGGTTCTTTTTAATTGTTTGTGATTTGGATACCTCGTAATAAGTCGCGGTGATGAAAATGATGTAGATCTTGTCCACTGATTACTAAATAATAGTAGCACTAATTCTACGGATTTTCATATTTCTTTTGGGGTTTTTTATTTTTAATAAAAGCTTTTTGACGGGCGTGATTCGAATGCTCTTTTTGAAATGTGACATCTACGCTCTATATATCTGAGTGCACTGTAGCAAATAGACAGAACTTGGTTTGAAAGAATACAACACTGAGAAAATTCACTCGTTTGTAACCAGAGAAGAGTTAAACTTTCTTATCCATTCATATACAATATATGCTTGGTTTTTCTTCAAATGATAAATTAAATAAATTTGGTTGTTGCAAAATCAAAAAATAATCATTGTAGCGTTTGGCGACGGCTTGACACGAAACGTTGTCTAGCAGAGACACTCGTTTGTAACTAGAGAAGGGTTAAACTTTCTTATCCATTCATATTTTAGATAAGATATGTGCTAGGTGTTTTCAGATGTCAAATTAAATATATTCGATTGCTGTTGCAATCAAACATAAGCGCTGTAGCGTTTAGAGAGAGCTTGACATGAATAGTGTTCTGCAAGTGTTGTTTGTTTGTAACCGGAGAAGGGCTAAACATTCATATTAATTCATTTTTTGACATGCGATACTTAGTAGTTTAAACAAAGTGACAAGAGTAGGACAAATTAAATAAATTCATTTGTGACAGTAAAAAATATAAACGATTTCAATTTTAAAAACACGTTTTGGATTAAACGTTAGTTTTTAATAAGAAAATGTTTCATTAAGTTTGTATGCGTGGTATACTACAATCCTTCTGAACAGAAAAATTCATTTGTTTTCGTAAGTAACAAGCATTGCAGCAGATGTAAAACGTTTAGCTTAACCGTCTCACTTACTTGAACTTGATATGATGCTTCTAATTTAAGTGATGAAAAATAAATTTTAAATAATTTTTCAACAAACTTGTCTGTGCTTGCTTATTCACCTAAACCTCACAGGTGACTTTATTATGTAATTTAAGATAACAATTGGTAACACAACATTGAACAGGTAGTATCTTAGATTTGTTGAAGAAGTGAATACAAAAATGAAATCTAATTTGTGTTTTACTCCAGAATCTCTATTACTAATAATTTTCAAATACCATTTATAACCACATTCATATTGAATGCAATTATAAAATTTGTAATCCAAATGCCCTTCCTGTCTGATTTTTTTTTAAATATATGCTTTTGCAGCCCACTTCTACCAAGCCTCTTATGAAACTCTTTCAGCTTTTCTTGAAGGGATCATGATGAAAATTTTTTTCTATTTAATTCATGATAACATGTTAAGTATGGCAATAATAAAATTTTTATCTTTTCTTCGACTTTAACGTAATAGATTAGAGACAAGCATGTGACAAGAAAAAAAGCTATATATATATATATATATATATATATATATATATATATATATATATATATATATATATATATATATATATATATATATATATATATATATATATATATATATATATATACAGTGGACTCCGCTTAATCTGATCAGTTTTGGACACCGTGATTTTGATAACAATAACTGATATGCAAAATTAGATAACTTTACCGCCCCCCTTTAATTCACACGCACTAAATTTCAAAACAAAATGGAAGAACACACATATTTATGTACTGTATATTATCCTTTAAAACATAAGGATTGCATTCATAATTAAAAAAGTGATCAATTGTTGATGTCTACAATTTTTTCTAAGTAGCTCATTGATAAATTGTTCGGAATCATAATCAAACTGTCATAACAATTTAAAATTTCGATATTTTTTTTAATATTAAATCATTTCGCTTTCTGGCATCCATGTCGACAAACTGCATGTAAGCGAGCAAGGCATAAAATGTGAATACGCTCCTTCTCAGTTCCGATAAGAATGTGTTTCCTTCTGCTTATCTGACAACCATTGACTACCAGCAGGGTGTGCGTATTTCTGAAAAATTTCAGGAAAGTGTAAAACCCCACTCCTTTACTTATTCCCCATTCCCTAGGTTGAAGAGGAGAAATCTCGAAAATTCAAACAACAGCGAAGGGAAAGAAAAGAATGGGTTCCTTCTGAATACATTGTGAATATTCTTTTGCCTGTTAAAATGAGGTTCGAAAACTGATATCAGTAACCGATGTAACGATCACATAATGATAATTTTAACATACAAATGAATAGAGAAAATCGGGGCCAATTGATTTCGATAACAATAAGCAGTTGATAACATTCACCGCGATCACATTAAGCGGAGTCCACTGTCGCGATCACATTAAGCGGAGTCCACTGTATATATATATATTTGCAATTTTGTTCAGATATTATCATAAAGCTTAATAATTTGACTTGATATTTTGATTAAGTATATTAACATGTTATATCTTCTTCTTTATTCGAGTCTGTGCTTAGCGTAACACTAAACTCAGAAGCGCACGGAGTTTGACGATTGTAATTTTGCATTATGTTCTTGCATCAAAATTTTAGTCTTCATGAAATTTTGGACCACATCAATGAGATTCAAGAGCTCACTGTCTAACAACGGCATAATGGGTTGGACTTTGCTCTTCGGTACTACAATTCACTGGTTTGAATCCCGCTGCTAGCATGGATGTTTATAACCGTTTGGAAGTTGCTTTAAGCAGTAGGCCCGGTCTCATTAGAAATTGTGTGAAAAAATCATAGGCGGTAGTGTTCTAAACCAAACCAAATCAATCAAAAGGTCACAGTTCTCTCTTTGACAAACCACTACCAAATATGATCGATCAATTTGGGTCATTTTAGTGTTCATGAAATTCATAATAAATAATTTTAGATTGATTTTGAAGTAGCATCTTTGTGGGGTTATAAATGGAAAAGTTCAGAGAAATACATTCTAAATATGCTTAAGATTCCAATTTACGTTGTATTAACCCTGGGATACTATCTTCTTTTTGTCGAGCTCCGTTACAATCGCAATACCTGTAAAACTACTTTTAAAAATTCATTTTAAAGAAAGGAAAGGAAAATAATGCGTACATTAGCATTAAAAAAATTTATTGCACGTTAAAGTAATTTTAAGTTTTTAATAGTTTATTATTTAATATTACATAATATCTCAGACGGAATGATAGCGTTCTAGAGTTTAAAAAAATGTGATTTTAGAAAGCTTTATATACATATTATGTGACGCCCATTATGTTGGGGTAGCGCTTCGAGCTCTCATGGCACAGGTCCCAGGTTGAATTCCCTGGCTGGGCAAGGTTGACTCTGCTTTTCATCCCTTCAGTGGGTAGATGAACTGAGAACCAAGCGTGCTTGGGAACTAAACACTGGGGGTTCAGCGTAAGATTGACCATCTAACCGGAACACATGCTTCGCACCCCAGGGTCCTTGGAACGGAAATTGGCACTGTAGGCCCTAGCCCCCTAGGGGTTGTTGCGCCTAGGAGTTTAGTATATACATATTATAGTATAGAGAACTCAGTTCTATCTACTATAAAATCCTAATAAACAATAATTATTTATCAGTAACGATAAATTTCATAGCAGAAGAAGAAAATAATTATTTTGCATGTTCATTTCCATAGCTTTATATATAAAAATGCATCTAAAAATGTTCAACATCCTTCACCCCATACTTGACTGTTGATTAAACTTCAGTCAGTTTTCACAAAGGAAATCTTTTTAAATGTGCCTCCTTTAGAAAAAAAAAATACCTCTATTCATAAAAAATATCCTTGAAATTTTACATGCAAAAATTCAAATGACTTCCTTCAAAGTTGACACTGCACGCTTCCAAATTTTCCCAATCTTTAGAAACCAGTAGTCAAAATGACTGTACTTTTCAACATGCAAAACAAGCGCAGTGTTTGTAGAAGTGGCAATGTCACACGCACCCGAACACGCTAACCCTACCCCGTCCATTCATCAAAACGAAGTTCCAAAATAGGGGGAAATAAATTACGAAATTGTTGAACAAAAACAATGACCCCAAGGTAAGTAGACTAACCTTCTTGACGGCCTTCACTCCGCTTGTCCCAAAAAGAGTGCGGAAAAAGAAAAGATTATACAGAAAATGCAACCTTTGTTTGCAGCCAGAAAGAAAAAAATACTGCAAGATTATGGAACAAATGTTCCCTCTTTAAGAGAACGAGCATTTTCCAAATAGCTATCAGCGCGAGTGAGAATACAAATGAAGTAGAAAGTGACCAAACCCAGGCCTAAAGGTTTAAAAACGTAATTGATTCCTTTTGAGTACTGAAACGTGAGAATTTACCTTCTACTTTAGTTGCTGGGAAGACGGTACACTTAATTGCTTTTAAATGTTAATAATGAATGCTTAAAGAAACTTGAATCCGTGAATCAATAAGATATGTTTTGTTCCTTTAAAATACTAAAGAAGTTAATCTTTAGTTAATAGAAAAAGTTTTGAGAAAAGAACTTCATAGTACAAACAATATAATCATTGCAGTTTGCTGTGGAAGATATGCAATCGAAAGGTTATGTTTTTATCTTATGACTTTTAAAGACAGGAATGTAGTTATTTAAATTTGCCGTTTTCTCAGATTACATCTTTTGCAATTACCGTTACTTTTGTTCCTGGCATATTCTCTTTTGCGTAAAGTAACTAACTTATTTAGGACCAATATATAAGTTACGTCAGAATATTTTTTTAAATTTTTAACGTGCCGTTTATTGATTAATGATCGATAATTTAATTCGCATATCTGGGGAAATGTCTTTTGTATTATTTGCTTTCATCGCAGACTATATTGAAAATACTGCTTCAAAAAAAGAAGTTATAAATATATATAAAATCCAATAGTTGTTTATTTTGCTAAATATGGATTATATATCTTACTAAAAGGATGTTAATAAAAGTTTTAAAATTTTGATTTTGTATGATTTTTTTAACACATTACAATTTTCCAAAGCCGAAAGCTGTCCGAATGGTTAGGGTGCTAGCCTTCGGAACCGGAGTTCGTGGGTTCGAAACCCACTATGGCATAGATGTTCGTAGCCGTTCGGAATCGACTTTAAGCAGAAGGTCCCGGTCTCATTAGCCCTCGTGTTACAAAAAGTAGACCGTAGCGCTCCAAAACCAAAACCAAACTAATTTTCCAAAGGTGAAATAAAAATATCCTTTTTTTCCTATATCAGCAATTCTCAACATGAGGGGTGATCTCTACTTAGTTGCGTGATAACAAACTGAAAGCACGATCATATCAAAAAATGTATTTAAAAAACTAATTTACTGAAAAGAAAATTATCTGACATAATAAAAAATTAAATTTGAAATCAAGTACTTGAGGACTAGATGTATAAAAGCTGTACAAAAGTTTTTGAGTTGGGCGGATTTTAGTAAGACGCTTAGGACGTCTTTGATGTATCAACATTTCAAAGTCAGACTACTAATTGTTATTGAGAACTCAATGCAATTTAAAACCTTATATAGAAAGTCTAGATGTATAACAGGTGTACTTAAGATAAATAGTTATCGGATAATTATTTTTACTCGAATTAAAAGCCTCGTACAAAATCAAAGTGAGGGAGAGGGGATAAGTTCATATCATTCGAGTCAAGCACCTTAATTTTCAACCAAACTGTGTCTCCAATGTATCCGCAGCCCAAACGTTTAATTGCACCTTAAAAGAACCAACCACCCAATGGGAAATGGTCACGTCTCGGCCTTGCTCGTCATTGCCACGCCACGCTTCAGTCCCTCTCCGTCATAAAGGTAGGTGGCCTCGACATGCCCCGACCATTTCCTCCTCTAAAGATGCTTCAAAGTGACCGATAAACGATCGACAAGCTACAGTATTGTTTCCAGAAAGATAGCTTTTTTTCTTTTTCATTTCCCCATTTATTTTCTTCGTGGAATCTTCTTTTCTAGATGTTTAGATTATCGGAAAGTGAGATCACTGTTTCTTTCTATTAATATTCTAATCGTATGTCTGTGAAAAAAAAATATATTTGCTCTTATATTTAAAAAGTGCTCGTACAAACATATACATAAATAATGTATATAAAAACGTACGTGTGTGTGTGTGTAGTGTATATATTCAGTACATCAAAAATTGTAGCTCCTGAAGATCTTCAAAATCCTCCCAATTCACGTTCTGTTTTTCTAATCTCTACATTTCCAGATATATAGATTAATTTACTGATTTGTTGATTTACGGATGTGATTTACTGACATTGCATTCCTTTCACGTCTTAAAACTGAAGCTAAATTAGCAATTGAAGCGTATGTCCTTTCTTTCCCTTTCCTAACCCAGCTTTCAGTTTTCCAGGAAAAACATTTTATCCTTTCACTCTTTATGCCGTTGTGCACAATCGTTCTACCTCGAATGTTTTATCAATCCACTAAAGAACCACTGATTTAAGTCCCTCTCTCTCATGTGAAATTATCCACGTGATTCCTCCCGTCCTTCAGAATGGCTATTTCACAAATTAAACAGATCCACGTTTGTCTCTTGCTTCTGTTTATTAGTCATTAGACATTGAGATGAAAACAAAATATTTTTGACAAGTATCTGACTGATACAGTGAGTTGCCTTACATTAAATGATTGCAGTAAAATTGCGTTGTCAAATAAGCCCTGGCAACTAAAAAATATGGAGTATATTCCGTGTGATCAGTTAAGAATAATTCTTACCAGTTACATATACACACGCACGTATTATATATATACAGGGACGGTTTTGGTCAATTAGCTTCCTGCTTGCAAAGTAGTATTTGGCTATTCCTACGTGCAAGATAGTACTTGGCCGCACCTATCAATGCGAAGAAATTTGCCTACGTGTTTGCACGCACAGCATACCTACTAGCTTTGGAGTTGCGTGTGTGTGTGTGCATATATATATATATATATATATATATATATATATATATATATATATATATATATATATATATATATATATATATATATATATATATATATATACGTATATGTATATATGGGGAGGTGTGCATGTACACACATATATATAATGGGAATTCAAAATTGTTAACTTTTAAAGTATTTCATGAGTACCATACATTCATCTTTGAAATAAAGGAATAACCCACCGTCAATACACTTGTCTTTCCATTCCAGCTGAGTGAAAAGAATATTTGTTCATTTTTTATTTTTTAAAAAGAAAGACATTATGTAACTGTTGAAAAACGAAACCAGAAAACTGAGTACTCACTTAACGATTTTGTCACTTTATCACTATTGAAAAATATTCAATAAAGCTTAAATGGCACTTAAAACTGGGTTATTTAAATCTAATAAGCTTTTTTTTTACTAGTAAACATAGTTTTTATACATAAAAACTTTTGAAAAGGAATACTGTTCAGTTATCAGAGTCCAAATGGGGACAAATATATTCGAGTAATTGCTTTGCTGATTTGGAAAAGCCGATATTCCAGGACGAGAGGAGAGACAAAATTTGAGCGCTATGTAAAGAGAAAGATTATAGGCCCAGTAAACAAAATAAAATAAATAAATAAAAAACTAAAATGTCCTAAAACTTTTTATCGTTATCTTCAGAAATTGAAAGAAAGCTATCAGCTGAAAGTTTTACACTTAATGCAGAAATAGCATCTTCTGATACTGTAATTTTTAAAGTTAAACCGAAATTTATATAGTTTATCAATCACATAAAAAATGTACAGTATAACGAAAGGAGAAAATTTTTTTATACTTCTTTCTTCCAAAAGGCTCTTCTACACATAAACTTGTAATTTTATATTCAAATTAATTGATAGTTATGACTTAATTACTATGTTAATGATTATTAAAAACTAGCTTTTTTACTTGCCCTAAATACTCAATGCATTTATTATCAGAATCTGGCAGCATTTTGCTTTTTAATTACCAATAGTTCAAACATGTCTTTCAGTCTTGGTCTCATTATCCCTCGTGTAGAAAATACTGGACTGTAGTGCTCTAGACGAAACTAAACTAAACTTTCCCTTAGAAGCTGGGCGTGAGATCTCTTCGTGGACACCACAAAATTTCAGTCCACCATAACAGCCATTTGAGGGGAAGTTTTGCTTCCCTGAAGTTCTAGTAAACTTAATTTTGTGGGAAAACGAAGAAAACATACTCCAGATAGCATGTTCGATTGATTCGACATGGAATCGTACCCATGTCAATGAGAAAAGTGTCTCATATTGAAAATCAACGTCTTATCAAGTTAGGCTCTGATTAACACATTGTGTGTGGATACATTTCGCAAATAAATTGTACCAGGAGCTGGCATTTTGTGCGTAAAATTAGTTATTCAGTTAAATCTCAATAGATCGAAAATTATTTAATTTTTTAACCAACTTTTCGTATTTTATATTGAAATATATAAACAAATATATAAATAGACACTATAATATCATTTTTGCAAGGATAAATAAAAAGTTAATTTTAAATCTAAATTGATTTTTTTAATCAACCTTCCGTTCTGTGGTTCCTCATCGACTGATGTAAAAACTAGATTTTATTCATCTAGATTTTTCCAGAATCTATGTAGTAGACAAGAACATTCAGCTTCGTTTTCCTGTATATACCGTTATTTTTTAACCCACAAACAAACCATGTTGTTACACTAACCCGTAGTAGTACGTGTCCCGCGCTCAAGTATCAATCGTCAGAAAATGTACTAGTACGTGTCTCGCATACAATTAATTTAATACTGGTCTATATATGTTATGGAAACCACATAATTTCAAGAAAATATTTTTACATTAGAGATAATTCTCATTTCATCTGAAACGATCAAATTTGCACTTTATTTATTTTGTCTGGAAAACTGCAGTCAATATTTGGCAAAAATAGGGTTATTTGGACAGATGCGTACTCTTAATTCATTATGGATAAGACAACTGATGTTAGTAATAAAATAAGAACTAATGAATTTCGAGACGAACTTGTTCCAATGTCTTCCGCATGCAATGATTTAAAATTACCTAAAGGCTTTAAATCGCAATCGAACCATTGTCTTTCCCATCTTATGGGCAAAGATCTGAAAACAATAACTGGTAGATGCACCAAATAACAAGCAAAGCATATTTCTGCACCATTCCAATGTACATGTGGCATTCTTTTCTACCTCTTTTACAGTCGGAAGAACTTCCTGCGTGTCCTCCGCAATCAGTGTCATAATCAGACTAATTAAACAGCGTATTACCAATACGGGAGGGAAGAGGCAATATCCTCGTCACTCTTCCATCCAGAACATCTGGAAAGCGAAGGGGTCCATTCATTCAGACATCAAGAAGAAGAACTTACTGCTCAGTGGCGTGCGAAAACTATTTAACTCATGAGCAAGACACCGGAGAGACCAGCCTCGCGTGTCGGAAACTCGGACGCACGCGGAAAAAAATGAGGACCAATAGTTTCGTGAAAATGAATGCCGAATGGAAATTCACCCCCCCCCCCTCCCTACATTCTCTATCTCTCGCGATGCGCCGCTATATTTGACTAAACTGTGAATACAAATGTTATGATGTACAAGTGCATTAGACTCGCACTATTCCAAGTATGGCGGATTAATCGGCTAAATATTTTACGTACGACAGTTGAAGTTTTCATTCAATACTAGTAATGAATGTTTGACAAGACATGTGGTGGAATTATCCTCAAATTTTGTGAAAAAAAGTGCCGATTTAAATAATTTGGGAAGGATGGTTGAAGTTTTAACCCATTAACGTTCAGCGTTCTTATTTGATGACAATGAAGAAATAACTTGTAGAATTATGTTTTCTTGAAACGATTCTTCCTTTTTAATGAAAATAGATATTAATCTCATGAATAATCTCCTAAGTTTTCGAATATGATATTACCTATAATTTTTTTCATTTCGATCGACATTCGATTTTATGATTTTCAAGCTTAGTATAGGAATTTATTGTTTCTGAACTTACCACCCCAAATCATGGCTAATAGCCATATCTGTAATAAATTTTCCCTTTATAGTACTTTGCTCATATATGATAACATATAAATCTCTTATCGCGAAGTTTTCCATATTTTTTTAATGATATGTAATGATGTTTTAAAGTGACACCTCCTCACTACTGATCACTTGATGTCATATTTAAAGGTGTTTAAATTTCATATTTTGTTTTACTTCCAGGTGTCTATAATAGCTTCTATGTTAGATATTTACTAATATAAAGTCATCAGAGATATCCAGGAGTTAATGGGTTAATGTAACATTAGCAATGAATGTTTGACTGGTAAGTCTAGTGTAAGAGTCCTCAAACGATGTTAAAAAAGTGAATTGATTGGTTAAATAATTTGAGAAGGATGGCTGAATCTTTCAATTAATACTATAGCGTTTAAGGATTTGGTTTGGTTTAAGTGCTAGTTCTACATTTTTGCTACACGAGGGCTAATGAGACCGGGACCTACAGCTTAAAGCCGATTCCGAACGGCTACGTACATCCATGCCACATTAGAATTCGAAACCACGAAATCCAGTACCGAAGGCCAGCACCCTAACCAATCGGCCATCGTTTGGTTGTAGCGTTTAAGGAATATAATGGACGTTTAATAAATATATGAAACTTTCCTTAAATGAAACCAAAAAAGGGAAATGATCCTTTAAATAATTTTGCAATAGCGTTTGAAGCTTTCATTCGATACCAATCAAAGAAGTTTTTTATTTAAGAATAGAAATTAACGTCATCATAGACATGTAACGTGGAATTCTCCCGAGACTGTGGCTGGAACGAAAGTTGGTTAATTTGAAGACAATAGCTGAAACGTTTGTTTAGAAGTTGCAAAGACGTACGATTCATCCACCTTTTTTTTAAATTTTAAATTAAAAAATCCCAAAAATGATTACATCAATATTACTACAATTTTCCAGAATTATTTTAGTATAAGTTGCCTCAGAATAAAAAGAATGTCTCAATTGTTAACCTAGACCAATTTGGTAATCCCTAACATTCTCAAGAAGCGATATTCAACAGCTGAATATTTTCGTTTCCTTATTTCAGACCATTCGGAATTCTCAGATCTCTTTTCCCTGCAGTTCTAACACTTTTTTGAAGCTGCAAAAAAGTAAATAAATTCAAAATTGACATGATAGCACTTGAAACATTTGTTTGTTTACACTTTCATTGTTATTTTCTAATAGAGAAATAACATTTTCTGTGACACGTACTTTATATATTACTGTTAATGCCAAAATGAATGCAAAAAATCTATTCATACACACAGTATAAAATATCCCGAAATTATTTTAAAGAGTATTTTCAGACTTTTTTGAATACTCAAAATAATACAATAAATATATTAATACTATCGCATATTCACATCAATGACACATAAAGATCTAACCAAATTATAACGTCTCATTCACGTAACGTTACCAAATAATCACCATACAGAGAATACTCTTAATAGTTCTTTTCCTGTTCTAGTCTAAATTTCCCTTAAATTTCATTAAACAGTAAAAAAAAGTAACTACCAACAGTAATGAACAGTATCAAGGTACATATGTGAACAATACTTGATTCATTTCGTCGGCATCCATTAGATGGTTCTGAAAACTCGAATTCTTTCATAGAAAGTGAAAGAAATGGCGCGAAATAAATAGTCTTCTTAACTTCCTCACTTAAGGTACCGGTTGTGGGAAACTTGTTCGATCAATAAGCAATCAACATATCTAGCTTTTTTTATTTTACCTAAAATTACCTTATTTCTTCGAAATGCGTTATTTCACAGGTTTCAAATGATGCCATGCATTTATTTATTGAATGGAAGTTACGATAAAATATTTCCTGGTTGTGTAATGGTAGTGACTTCGATTCAAAATTCTATTTGAAAGTAATTTTATATCACAAGTCTAAAACTTCGTGTCCTCTTGAAAAATGTATTAGGATATTACATTTAATCTTTTTCTAATGTTAATACTGTTTAGTTCAAATTTGATTAGAAGTTCTGCTTTTTTTTTGGTATAACTTTTTACAAATTTATAATTTATTTACTCTTTACAAATACACTGAGACGTCATTTTATAGCTTTAAAAGTCGTTTAACATTTTAAAACGAATTTGGAACGGATAGTTTACTGTCAGCCTCCAGGTACTGACATCGTTCGAACGAAAAGTCTACTGTCAGTCCCTGGCCAAACGATGGCCGAATGGATAGAGTGCTAATCTTCAGTACCGGAATTCGTGGGTTCTAATTCCACTGTGGCATGAATGTTCGTGGTCGTTGTGAAGACCCCCCCCCTTTTGTTCAGAACACTAAACACCGAAATCAGCTCATATGAATTCCTCCGATTTCGACCCGGCTACTATAGCGCGGCGACACAGTATCTGAAATGTTGAGAGTTCGGTTGAATAGCATCAAGCCCCTGATCGGTCGCGGTAATTGTCCCGGAGTGTGCCTCGAGAATTCCGGTATCGAGACAGCTAGCGAATGAGAATTCAAGTAAAAAAACCTTAGCTGTAGCCTTAGCTGGAGTTCTCAGGTAACTGGAATCGTAACTGACCAAACAACGGTTGGAGGGCTCGTAACTGACCCCCTAGTTATAAAAAGCCTAGAATTTTTCGACTCGGGATTTTCGACATTTTTTTCACGTAGGTGTTTTGACCTCGTGGAGGCTTCCGCGACTTTTGACCGGAGCCAGCTTTTTAGTGATTACGTTCGGGAGACTCGTAAAGACAGCTCATATAAGGAACGACAGGGTATTGGAAACAGGAACAGGGGATAGATTGGATTTGCATTGCACCCTGGGAAAGCCTCTCCAATTTGTGTGATTATTTAATCTTTTTTTCCAACTGTGATCGTCGTGGTAATGTTATGCTAGCAACAATCCTTTACATTTCGATTTGTTTGGGGAGATTAGAATCCCTTTGTATATAACTAGTATTTACTTCAGAAAATAAAAGTGATTTCCAATTCTGTTAAGACTGTGATCTTCCTTCACGCCACTTCTTCACTCAAAAACATTGAAGTCGTCACACCGTTCCGAATCGGCTTTAAGCTGTAGTTCCCGTTATCATTAGCCCTCGTATTGCAAAACACTAAACAATACTGCTCCAAACCCAACCCCTGTCAGTTCCCTAGGATAGCAGTTGCGCTTAAAGTGTTAACGAATGAAATATATGTTCTATGCTGAAGTATAAACTATGCTTTATTTAAAAATTTAATTCAAACATGCCTAAACACTGGACATCTGTTATCACTGTTTATTACTACAATAAACACAAAAAATATAGGTGATAATATTAAACAGATAGAAAATGTCTCTACATATAAATAAATTAAACAGAAAAATTCAGAACTGTTAATTCATACATACATAGTAAATAAAATCAACTGCAAGCTCTGTTCTGAAATTTTGTATTAACTCCTGTCCGATGTATCTGCTTTATGTATAATTTTAAAGAAAGAATTATGTTTTAAGTTTTTATAAGCTAGTTTTTATAAAACTTTTTTGACTTTGACAATTCGGATAATGTCCAAGTCGAGGGTGCTAATTTTTGGAAGCTTACGGGTTCAATTTCCGCTGATGGCATGAATTTTCGTAGCCGTGCGGGATAGACTTTAAGCAGTAGGTTCTGATCTCATTAGCATTTGTCCAGCAAAAAAGTAGACCGAAGTGCACTAAACTAAACCTGGAACATGACAAATATAATAAAAGAATCTTAGCATATCTTATCAATTCATTAACCTCTTAAGGATACAATAGGTCGTGGTTATATTTTCAACGCTAAATTTTGACGAGTCTACTTCGTCAAGAGCTGCAT
>CM063506.1:47525724-47540724 GCA_032207245.1 Pardosa pseudoannulata | reverse complement strand
GATTTACGTAAATAAAAATAATTTAACATGCAATGGCAATATAAGTTCGACTTTCATTTCGTGTGCTTTTGTAGACTACGGCAAGTGGAATTCGTCAAGAGCTGTTATTCGATTACTCCCTTGCTTCACTCATGCGTCAATTCTGGCTTGATTGCAATGTTCCGATTTCCCCCCATCCCACTTTCTTAACAGTACAAAGTTATATCCACAAGTCAGTAAATCAAAAAGAATCACACTGAGTTAAGTATAGCAGTGATCTCACACGGAGAATGTCAGGCGAGGCAATATTTGAGTCTGATAGACTCAAATGTAACAATAACATTAAGGACTATATTTCATTCAATTAAATGCTATATAATAATCCAAACTTCAAAATCTCTTTCTCAGCCAGCATGTAACCATTCATTTAAGTCAAATTAAGCTGTGTTTTTCGAATCAAAATCAGTTTTATTTGTGTGACGTGGAGTTAAAGTGATTTATGTACCGGCCTTATTGAAATTCACTAGTAAACAGCGTACAAATCAAACAGCGTAATTGTGTTTCTTGTTTGGTGTGGTACTGTATGGACGCATTTTTATTATTTGAAACATTTGTTGACATTATTGTAAGTATAAATTTATATAATAATATAAAGACAAATATTATGATCTTCAGATTTTATCATGGGTAATAATAAAAAACAAGAAAAGATGAGGTAAATGTGGAAGACGTCGAAGAAATAGTTCAAGAAACACCATCTAGTTTTTCTAATGATGAGCTCAAGGAATTAACTGAGAAATAAGAAAACAAAAATATTGATAGTAGTGATTTCGAGAAAGAACTTTCGATGGCGTTTGTAAAAAAGAGTTTGACCACTGTAACTGAAATTATGGACCAATTTGTTGAAAAGGATCCAAATTTTGACAGGAGTTCAAAAGCAAGACGGGTGTTATAGATGCTTTATCCACTTATCAACAACTTCTAACAGAATGCAAAAGGAAAACTACATTAGATGCCTTCTTGACAAAAAGGCAGAAAATTGGAAACACAGAATAGACTGAATGATCTGACTGACTTAGGATTTTATTTGTTTTTATAAGTATATTCATTTATATTGTTTTTTATTTTTGTAAGAAATAAATGTTCGATTTTATTTTTATTAAAAAACATTAAATTTAATACCTAACCAATTTTTACTCCATTTTCCCCTAATCCCATTATTTACATGTTAAGATAGCCTCGTTTAGCGGTGTTTTGCATTACGCTCTACTTTGATGGAACGTATCCCCCGCGTTAATACTGTATTTGAAGTTCGACTGCATATAAATTTTAAGAAAAAAATTTTACAAGCCTTTTTTCGTCTTGTAAAACGAATGTATAAATTGTATTAAAACTTTAAAGTATCTTAACATACCTCTATCAAAAAATCAATTAAACAGTGACTTAATCATTAATAGTAGCAGCATGCTTAAAACTTAACTAAATCTCTGGATAAAAATATATTACCAGCAGAAATAAACTGCATTTTCAAGCATACAATCAGTGAAATATGTATTTCAGTAAACGAAGTCAAACTATATTTAAGAACAATCATAAACACACATTATCGAAATCTTAATGGACTTTTTAAATAGACGGCAATTACCTGTTCTTTCTCTCTTTCTGCTCTTTAGGTGCCATGGATGAACAGGTAAGTCGAGGGCATAGATCTGTAGAATTACTCATCCTGATCCTTTGTTTTTTCAATAGACAAAAGGTATCTCCATTAGTTGCCAAGAACTGCAGGTTTTTAGGCTCGAAGAGATTCATTAAATTCAAACCAGTGTTTATTTGTCAATGACCGTATCTCTCTCTACAATCGTTTTTTAAGCATCAACAACGAGTACGGAACAGTGACCTTGTGTTCCACATATGGTTGAAACCTACTGTGGTTTTTTAATTTTAGTAAAGAACGGTAAGAATAGGTATTTTGTTGCAACTTATTTCTAAGCTTACCGACAAGAGTTTCAAACTGGAAGAAAATGTTCATTTTTTAAATTCAAATCATCCATTTCATATTGTACCAAAGTACTTTCCCACGGTGGTCTGCACGTGCATGCACAGCTGTGGGAGGATTTTTCCTAGAAGAATTTAGGACTCCAATTGTTCACGTCAAGTTTAGGGACCCCTGCAGAGAAGGTATAGATCACGGAATGGCAGCGTAATGGTCAAGCTTGCTCAGAGCTGTAACCGTGAGTTATGGGAGCAGGGGCTAAAAAGTAATGTCAGCTTGCACAAAAGGGGCTACTTTAATGAGCCCACCTGCACTCCCGAAGGGGATGCAGATGTGGGAAAATTTCCCGAAAACGAGCGATTGGAAAGGAAGAAAAAAGGGGCGTTGGAACCGAGGTGAGGAGTTTTGGAAACGAAGTTAAGGAGAGGAGTTGAAGTCGGGATTCGAGAGAAGTGGGACAAGAGTCCTAAGCCCCGCTCGTCATCACCAACTCGTCCCGTGCGCCCGGACCGACTCACCACATGAGGGAAGCCTCTACCTGACCCTCTGCAACAAACTGAAGACCGACGCATCGCATGAGAAAAGCCCCTGCCTGCTCCCATGTGCCTTTAATGGAGGTAATTTATAAAATAATATTTACAGTCACTTACCTTAGGCCTCGGTTAATAATTCAGACTTGTTACTAAATAATAGTTTTTTATAAAGAAAATTGTAATAATTATAGTGTAAATATAAGACATAAATAATTGATGATTATTATATATGATAACCAAGGATCTATTTGTAAAAGAATGTACAGAATAAATGTCTGAATCTCAATATAAAGTATTATATTCTTTCTGTATTTCCCCCTTGTAACCGAACACTGGTGTTTAGGTTGTAAGTATATTACAACACATTTTTTTAAATGTGAAAATTTCTATCATGTTATCCACGTCTTCAGATATCCGAGAAACTTCGTAGAGATCACGTTAAGTGAACTATACCAAATATAGTCTTGTATTCAGACTAGAATTTGTGTGATTAAAAATGTAATTTTCAGTGTATTTTTGTGTACTATTATGAGTTACAAGGCTGTCTCTTATGACTCAGATGACAAACATTCTGGTTTTAGACAAAATTTAGACAAAACCTGTTTTAACGAAAGCTCTTAATTATTCAAGTTTTCTACTAATTCAACTGTCAGAACAGATATTATCGATATCGTTTAGTCGAAAGAATCATAAACATAATTCAGATTCTAAATTTTAATTCTAAGGTAGAAAGTTTCTTTTGTAGCATTATGACGTCATTCCTTTAACCATCTCATTTAATCATTTCTTGTTTAAAATTACTTAAATATCGTCTGCATTATTTTCATGCTTTTTATCACTGAATTTAGATATTATGTTAATAATTTTCTTTTACATTTCGCTTAAGTAATAGAGTAGGTATATATGTGACAATTTTAAATTGAATCATCCATTATTTTTTGTTGCAATGAAAATTTATCACCGGTATTAACAACAAATTATATCTACCTCCAGGGTGTAGTGGAAATGGTAGTTTCATTCCTTTACTTCCATTAGTAATTAATGGCACAAAAAAGTGCCATTGTGCCACATTGGTATATGTGGCACAAAAAATTGGGAAGAACTTAACGATAATTTCAACGTAGCTATGAAAACGTTAAATTATCTTTCTAAATGAATTCAGCGTGATTCTAAACTGTATTTACAGTATCGGGTGACTGTATAGGAGTATGAAGGTAAACAAATTATTAAGCTTGTACCCGATAATTTTCAACCAAAAAACAAAGCATTTTTTTACTTGCCTCGTCGGTACTTTACAGATCTGGACAATTAAAAATTTTACTATTCCGTCATATGAAGGGTGATATGCTGGTATATCAGTAATTATATAATAGAAAGATGACAATAATGCTAAAACATAAGACACATCCTGTTCCAATTCATTTTTGTGCTGTCGCATGAAGAGAGTAATCTACCCCAACTTCAATACGAGGACTCGTATAAATAGAAGTCTATTGACGCCAGAAAAGAATGTCGCATCGAAAACGAGAAAATAAAAATGCAGATCAAAATCCTTATAAAAGTTAAAAATGCAAAAAATGAAAAAGCGATCCCGTAGTTCAACCCATCATTTACATCAACAATAGCAACTCATGTGTGGAACTTTTACAGCGTTCCGCCCCCACTTCCGCGGATTGTTTTTGGAGGGTTGGCAAACATTTTCCGGACCCGGTGACGTATGGGTCCAGGTGGCAATATCACGGATGGTTACCCCTCGCAATTACGTCATTCCGAATCTCTTAGGCCAAATACCGTATTGCACGTCCTGCTGTCCCATCCCGCCAGAAATTTCCCATAATGGAGTAAGGAAATGGATGGTACCTGATGAGCTTTCAGGAAAAACAAATGAATATACTTGGAGACTTGCGGTTATTCCTGAAGGATACTGCATGATTCAAACTGTTATTCCTCCATTTTAGAGAATTATTATCCTATGGGATCGTAATATTTGCATAAGTTCAGGTAAATTAAATAGGCGTCCAATCAATATAATTTGCCGTGAAGATTTCTGACGTATATCAATAGTGGGCTTTCTGTTAAGCGAAATAAAGATAAAATTCGATGCTTCTATCACACTCAATTTTTCTACATAGCACTAAGATAAAAAAGGTATTTTAAATATCCATTATTCTATAAATATCTTAATTATTACTAGATAATAATGCATATGCATATACTTGTGGTTGTTTCCTGAAGAATACTGGATGATTCAAGCTTTTATTACTCTATTTTAGAGGATTATTATCGTATGGATCGTAACATTTGCAGAACTTGCAGCAGTTCAGATAGATTAAAACGTCAATCAATATAATTTGCCGTGAAGATTTCTGACGTATATCAATAGTGGGCTTTCTGTTAAGCGAAATAAAGATAAAATTCGATGCTTCTATCACACTCAATTTTTCTACATAGCACTAAGATAAAAAAGGTATTTTAAATATCCATTATTCTATAAATATCTTAATTATTACTAGATTTAATTGTGACTAAAAGCTTCAAATACTTTTCCCAAACAGATTTTTTGTATTTTGCTAATACCTGAACCACTCCAAGTACATTTCTAATATTTATCTTTAAAATTTACAATTTTTATACGTGATATCATGTAAAATAAGAGTTAACTAAAATTAATGTTTACAAACTTATAGTCCGCCAGTCCTGTCTACTTTACTCTCACTTTGAACCTCAATTGAGCTACCTATTATAACACATTGTATGCGGGTCACGTACTAGTATGTTTTCTGACGATTGATACTTGAGCGCGGGTCACGTACTAGTACGTTTTCTGACGATTGATACTTGAGAGCGGGTCACGTACTAGTACAGGTTAGTGTAACAACATGGTTTGTTTGTGGGTACAAAAATAACGGTATATACAGGAAAACGAAGCCAAATGTTCTTGTCTGCTACATAGATTCTGGAAAAATTTAGACAAATAAAAACTACTTTTTACATTATTAGTTTTATGATTACTGTAAAAATATTTATATATAACATAATTCGAAAACATTAAAGCTATATACTAGTACTTCATTTGATTTTTCATATTTACGATACTAGTATAAATTTATCTACTAAAAAATATATTTTTGTTTTCAAACATATGGTTGTTATTTATATATTTCTATTTATATATTTGTTTATATATTTCAATATAAAATACAAAAAGTTGGTTAAAAAATTAAATAATTTTCCATCTATTGAGATGTAACTGAATAACTAAATTTAAGCGCAAAACGCCCACTCCAGGTACAATTCCGCTGCGAAATGTACCCGCACACAATGTGTTAAGCAATAAAACACTTATTCCATGTATTATAACCTTGCTTGTTCAATTTCACTTTGCTATAATGCGTTATATACTACATCAATAATAGACGAATGAAACAAAAATTACAAGTATATCTCTACAAACTGTCGCAATTAAAACCTAAATTTTAATTGAAAAAATAATTATAGTCAGGGTAATTTATCAAATAACAAGGATGTATTTCAGAGTTCACTCAAATTACATTCAACAGTAAAAAGAGTAAAAGAAAAAACGGCTTTAGATAATGAGAAAATACATTTGTTCAAACATTCTACCAGATTTTCAGTCAAGAAATAAACAGCTTTTCGTTAACTCAATAATATCTCATAGGGTGGTAAACTAAAATAGTATGCCTATATTAGTTTTGAACATGCAATTTTATGCACTTTCTTGAAAATCGCGTGACCTCTCTTAGCAATACACAATTTAATGGCAACCTAATTCAAGACTTCATGTACAAGTTATTTGGATTATGTTTAGCCACGTTTATTCAATGCTAAATAAATTAGTTTAGTACAACATATTTTTTGTTTTAAAAGCCTTAAGTTTAAATCCTTACTGCACATTGCATATTTCAAAATCCTTAAACCAGGAAGTGTATTCAGAAAGACAATAAGGTTGTCTAATTTTCATGAAAAAAAGTTTTCTGAAGCAGGCCGAAATAAAACAAAGCACTCAATTAAAAACATTCAACTTCTACCTGAACAAAGCAAAAGCACATGTTTTTAATTTGTTTAACATTTTTATAATTTGTTGCCCTTCAAAAGTATTTCCTAACCAAATACTTTATAATATTAACTAAAAAATCCAAGGCTTCTGTTTGTTTCATAAAATTTTACTGATAGTTATCAAAGTGGAATTGTTTTTTTTTCAATTCTTTAAAAATCCCCGAAGAATTACAAAAGTACCATAGATATTGTTAAAAGAACTAAGTGATCAACTTTTTATTTATTTTTATACGAAGTTATTCAGAAGAAAAGTATTTATAATCACGAAAAATTTCGACCTCAAGAATTTGAGATCAATATTGTCCCGTAGATAAACCTGTATGTTTTTTATTCCAACTTTATAAACCTGTATGTTCTAAAAGATGTTTTTTAAGACATTTAGTCATGTGCCTCGCTTTGAAAATAAACTTCATGAATTGATTAAAATTTAACTTTCTTTGCCAATACATTTACAATAAACAATATATTTTTTCGCTCTTTTACCTCATTGAAATGCAGGGTATTCATTTGCATACAAGATCATTGAAAGCAAAATCATATATACTTATTTGGTAGATGGGAAAAAATATGACTTCGATGACTCAAACATCTTAAACTATATTAATGATCTTAAATATTTTATCTTTTTAAACTCGAACTAGTGTAATTGAAAACTTACATTGACATGTTTTAATCAATAGTAGATTTCTTGGACATTGGAGGATGGATAAGGGAGTTCTCACCATGTGAAAGTACAACGAGAATCAGTGGTTAGGCCGGGGCTCATCACTGAAGAGAAACTTTCAATGAATCTGAACGTCAACTTCTTATACTTGTCTATCAACTGTTATCCAAAACTCAAGAAAAACTTTTTTTAACCTACGCCACACCTTGGCATGACTGTCATTAGTCTGTGACGGGCAGCTCAGCAGAGTTCAGACAAAGTGAGAAAATGTTTTAGCAGAATTGACTGCTGCTACGTCACTAATTCCAGAACAAGTGATCAAGTGATCACCAGACATGTCAAAGGCACTGCATAGTGGGTAAGTCGGGGTGTCTGCCAAACCAAATCTGTGTAAATGTTTTAAAAGGTAGTCAAGTCCTGTTTTAATTCTAAAGCTGGTGACACCAACAGCTCTGGGAAGGTCACGAGGGAAAGGGTTTTCCATCAAGTCAATCTCTTTCCCTCCACCAAATCCCTGAAAACTCTTCTTAGATGCACTTTAGTCTAGCATCGATGATTCTTTTCACACTGTGATAGTGAACAAGTGTAAGAGGTTGGAGCCATTCTTGGCCAGGGAGACTCAAGCAAAACTGAAGCCACCTATGAGGTCTAGTTGTGCAATATCACTAAAATAAAAGTTACTTGAAAAATTACCATAAACAAATTTTTCTTATTTTTAAGTAGGAACCTCAATGAAGTTCAAGAAAGCGAGAGAGTTAAGAGATTATTTCATATCAATCAGAAACTTTTGTTGTGCATAATTCCTTATATAATAATAGCCTAAGTTATCTGTCTGTGTGTCCTAGAATTTAAGAAACGGTTGGACCTGGAAATGATAGGGGCATCCATATTGTATTCTTGATGAGTTAGGGTTATCAAAATTCAAAGCAAGTCTTTAAGACGTTCGAAATCCACCCCTCCACCCCTTTTCAAGCATTTAATACTATTATTTCAAGCCTTATTTTCCCCGGGTAAGACCAGGCTATTAAGATTATCACATAATAAATAAGTAAAAAAAAACATTTTTTCTACCATTATGTTACCATTTCCTTAACCATCTCATTTAATCATTTCTTATTTTCAGTTATTTAAAAATCGCCTGCATTATTTTCATATGTTTTATCACCGAACTTAGATATTACTGAAATAATTTTCTTTTATATTTGGCATAAATAATAGATTAGGTACATATGTGTTAATTTTAAATTTAATTACTGATTATTTTTTGTTGCAATGACAATTTTATCACCGGTATTAACAACAAATTCTTTTCATAAAAGTCTAGGAGTCTATTTTACGGACTAATAAATATCTAAGTTTTAAATTATATATCTTTGAAAATTAAGAAGTTTGTTCGTTTGTGTGTTTGTTTTTTATACGTAACCACACGGTTTGACTAAATGAATTCAACGTGATTCTAATCTGCATTCACAGTATCGGGAGACATTAGAGGAGTGTGAAGATAAACAAGTTATTGAGCGTGTACCAGATAATTCTCAGACAAAAAAAAAAACAAACCATTTTTTACTTGCAGCATAGAGTACTTTACAATCCTGTAAAATTAATTTTGCTGATACCGTCATATAACGGGCTATATATTAGTATAAAATAATTTTTGACTACCCGGTATAAGTAGCAGCCTTATGTAGGAGTATACAAAAAACGTCACGAGGCGAACACACCCTGTTTTTATTTTACGGAGACAAAAGTCCCTTTGATATTGCCATCTACATTATCAGCCGTAACTCAAGGTAACAATACAACCAAAATAAATCCTTTCGCTAACACTGCGCGCTAAGAACTTTAAATCTTATCGACTGAAGTATTAAAAGAAAATCCAATATCGTGTTAATACCATCATAAGCAATCCCTTTGTTCATCCTCTAAAAGAGTAGTTAGCTTCCTTTATCTGTTCCGATTTAACATATGTTATTATCGGATTAATCCTGACGTATTGAACATTTTCTTAAATATAACTGTAGATAGAGACAGTATTAGATCATAGGAGATACACCAGAGCGCACTTAAAAATAAGTCACGGTGGTCTGATACACTTCATTTAACACGGATTGTTCTTCACTCTCGGTCTTCACCTGGACTGAAAGGTTTCTGTCTTGACCTTCGCCAACTAATGCATAGCGGGTTGTGAGTGTTTTTATAATAGTAATAAGGAAGCGATGACTTTTAAATTACATTGAGTCAAATAAAGAGACTGTCGGTAACAAAGTCACGGTTGCTTGGGAGTTGCTTTTAAAATCTTCAGGGAAATTATTTCTGCTTTTACCGTTAGGGTACTCAGGGGAGTTTTGAATGCTTGGGAATTTAGATATAGTTCTGAAATTGGTATACTCATTTACAGCGGATAGTGTAGAATTATAATAGGTGTTTCCAGTATATTTGCCATATAAAAGTGCCTAATATTTGCCATATTAGATGCACTCAGGTGCTATTGAATCAAAGCTTTCACACACCTATGTTTTCATATGGAATCATAAAATTTAAAATTGAATTTTAAGAAGTTTCGCTAAACCTGCATGGTAAAAATTTTCAATCAAAAACTAAAATTGAGTCTATTGATTTTTATACTATAATTACATTCTAGAAATAAATTCTGTAGAGTACAGAAAACCTTTAAAAACAGCTTTTGGAAGCAATCTTCTCACAGCATTATCAAATCATAGCATTATAAAATCAAGTCAGATTTATTTAAATAATATATACTGATATCATAAACTTTTACCTTAATGATAAATCATTTAGTTATGGGAATATACAAGAAAATAAATCTATATTCCCAAAAGGAAACATTGGCGTATTTAACTTCCAAAATAGAAGTAGTTCTGAAATTGCTATACTCATATACAGCGGATAGTGTAGAATTATAATAGGTGTTTCCAGTATAATTGCCATATAAAAGTGACTATTATATGCCATATTAAATACACTCAGGTGCTATTCATTCAAAGCTTTCACACACCAATGTTTTCATACGGAATCATACAATTTAAAATTCAATTAAAAACAGTTTCTCTAAAGCTGCGTTATAAAAATTTTCAACCCCAAATTAAAATTGAGTCTATCGATTTTTATATTATAATAACATTCTAGAAATAAATTCTGCAGAGGCCAGAAAACCTTTAAAAACAGCTTTTGACAGCAGTCTTCTCATAGTACCATTTAAAAATTCCGAAATATAGAAAATCAAATCAGATTTATTTAAATAACAAATACTGATATCATAAACTTTTACCTTAATGATAAAACATTTAGGTATGGGAATGTAAAGAAAAATGCTTTTTAAGAAAACAAATCTGTATGTTCCCAAAGGGGAACATTGGCTTATTTAACCTCCAAAAACTGCATGTATTTTTTTAATACAGCGTAACATATCAATGTTCCTGTTTAAAAATAGACCGAAAATTTTTGAAGAAATTTTTTCTTAGCTTTAGTGTTTATAATTGCACCTAAACGAAAAAATATTTCGTATACTTCGATCACAATGCGGAGCTTAAGAGGCTAATATTATCTTTTATTGACTGCAGGCTGTCTTAACATTTGTCATTCAGCGGATAGTAATTTGTGTGCTAATTTTTTTAATATTATTTAGCGGAAAGCAAAGACAATTAAATTACATTTCGAAATATGAAGAGATTGTCAACAGCAAAATCATAGTTGCTTTAAACTTCTGAAAAATATTTATGTATTTACTATAAAGATGGTAAGGGTAGCTTTGAAATGATTGGCATTTCTGTACTATCTTTCTGACTAGTATTGTCTTAACCCTTTAACGAGCAGTTGTTTCACATCGAAACCACCTATTAATAAATACTTAATTCTCTTCTTTTTCACAAAACCCGAAAGTTTTTTTTTCGATTTTCTGTGTCTTATTGACTCTTTGATTTAGTAATAGGTAACAGAATTGTGCATAATTTATTTTTCCCTTTGAAATATATTAGTTTAAAATTGCTTTACATGAAAAATTTCGAATCTGATTTTTCTCCTTATGACTTCAAATTAAAACACCTACCCAAAAGAACAATGAAAAATTGTGCAGTTATCTATTTGTTACATAATTTTTTATGATAATTATACATTGTTCTTGCGATATAATTAATTTTAAAAAACTCTTATTTTCATGCTGTAAAAGGAAAAGGTTTCACAATTATTCCCCCTCCCAAAAAAAAAATTGCACCTCCCAAGGGAATGTAAAATTTGTTTTCATATGGTTCCTATTTATAAACTTCACAGACAACGTTTATAACCTAATTCCGTTAAATCTGAAAGATTTTTTAATCGTGACCTTTAAAAGGTTAAACAGGGTATTGTATGTAATAGTCAGTTGTATTTTGAAGGGAATATTCGACATCGTAAATCAATCAGATACTGTCGATCAATAGGAAAAGTATTTTTCATTGATAGAAAGATCTCATATAAAACTTAATTTAGATTACTTTACTCCACATAGATGTGGAATGCTAATTACCAATCCGTGGAATATTAATTATGAAAGAGCTATAGAGCCTAAAACGTATAAATTTTCATTCCTTATCAAATTATGAAATTCTAATTGTAAGAAAAAAAACAAGTCTTGAAAGTCAGATAATTAGAAAAGAAATAATCTTCGTGTATTTTTTATAACTCATACAGAATCTACAGAAATGGAAAATAAGAAAGATAATTGTAACAAAGTTTTAAAAAATCAAGGCATCTGAAATATAATTTAAGGTTAGAATCGTTTAAATAGAAGAAAATAAATCTAATGTAACAAAGTCGTGCCAAAAATGTTCCTAATTTGAAGAGATGAGTATATAATTGGTAGACACATGTGAACCAGGGGTTTTCAGTCTGCAAAGCCAATTTTGCGGCTGGCGAAAGCTTTTTGAAAAAAATTCATATCTCTGTAGATTTTCCTTCCGTAAAATTCATTAAAAACTAGTGAGCTTTTTATCTATAAATAATTCTAAAAAATCCTTCAAAAATTTTCCTAATTTTTGTCTATATACACTTACGAAGTTAATGAAACTGCACATGTAATTACTTTGAAAGTGGTGCAAGTCCACTTTTGGCAAAGGCAACGCATTTAGCTAAAAAATTAATACTACAGAATTGTAGTACATTCTTTAAACGATCACATTATAAACTTAATTTTATTTTTACAAGATATAAAACGAGTGCATTAACTCAAACTAATATTTTTAAACCATCCAAATACAAACCGTTAAATATCTCCATATAATATAAAATGGACTTACACCAATTTTAAAGTATACTCTCATTTATCTTTCATAAAGTCAGTAAACCAAAATTATAAGGCTTTAGATTACCCCTCAAATGTTTGCTTATGATTGCTTTACTTCATTTACATGCAGGAACTGATAGTAAAACCATGACTTGAGGGCAAAACCCACGCAATTCTGTGGTAACCATCTGTAGATTTATTTATGAATACAATTCCAGAACGAAAGTGCTATGAATATAAGGAAAGCCGTAAGACCATAAAAAGAAATTAAAATTTGCTTTAGACTGTGTGTTTTAAATATATTTAAGATCAAATTACCCGGTTCAGCAATATCACTAATGAAAAAATTTTTTTGTTTGAAAAAATATAGCAAATAACGTTTAAATGCAGTAGAAATTTTTACTCATAAACTGCGATGTTGTGAATAATGTTGAATATACGTTAACAAAATATTTATTTCAAAAATATTTATTTTGCTATATAATTCATTAAATTATCCTTATTCTATATTGTCTACAAATTGAGCTTAAAATTTTGCATTTCTTTAAAGGAATAATTTAGAATCGATTAAATAAACCTGCCGTTTTTAAAATTTAAAAAATTTTTATATATATATATATATATATATATATATATATATATATATAATATTTATATATAATTTATATATATTTTTATATATAATACATATATATACATTTATAATATATACTTATATAAATATTTATATTTTATTATATATAATTATATACACATATATATTTATTTATACATATATGTTTATATATTATAATATATATATATATATACATATATTTATACATATAAATAAATATAATACATATATAAATATATATATAATATATACATATATAATCATATATATACATATTATATATACATATATAATATATATATTATATTTATATATATACATATATTAAATACATATTATATATATACATATATATATACATTATATATAAATATATTATATATTTATATATTATATATAATATATTATATATATTTATATATATTCTACATATATATATACACATAAATATATATACATACATATTTATATATATACATAATTTACTATATTTACATATATATACATACATATAATATATATCTATACATATATATATATATTTACATATTATTAATAACATATATATTTTATATATAATTTATATTTACACATATATTTATAACATATACATATATATACATATACATATATATATATACCATATATATATATACATATACATATATATATATATACACACATATATATATATATATATACATATACATTATACATATTTATATTTACATATACATATATATATACACACATATATATATATATACATATAATATATACATATATATATATATACATATATATATATATACATATAAATATATATATATATACATATACATATACATATATATACATATATATATATGCATATATATATACATATATATACATATATATATACATATATATATATCTATATACATATATATATATATACATATATATATATACATATATATATACATATATATATACATATATATATACATATACTATATATATATATACATATATATAACATATATATATATACATATATACATACATATAATATATAAATACATATATAAAAAATATTTTATATATATAACATATATACATATATATATATATAAACATATTATATTTACATATATATATATACATATATATATATACATATTTATACATTTTATACATAAATATATATATATATATATATATATATATATATATATATATATATACATATACATATATATAAATATATATAAATATACATATGTATACATATATATATTTACATATATATATATATACATATATATATACATATAATATATATAACTATACATATGTATACATATATATACATATTTATATATATTATATTTTACATACACAGACATATATATATACATATTTATACAAAACATATATATACATATATATACATACACATACATACATATATTACATTTATTACATATTCTTATATTATATACATACATATATATATATTACACAATATATATATATATATATATTATATATACCATATACATATACATACATCTATACATATACATACATCTATACATATACATACATCTATACATATACATACATCTATACATATACATACATATATACATATACATACATATATAAATATTATATATATATATATATATATATAATATATATATATATATATAAATTATATATAATATTTGTATATATACATATATATATATATATACATTATATATATATTTTATATATATATATAGTTAATATTAATTTATAATCAAAACATTTCCTAAGTAAAATATTCTACAAATAAATATTTGGTAAAAAAAAAAGCACATATCTGAA
>CM063506.1:47510724-47520724 GCA_032207245.1 Pardosa pseudoannulata | reverse complement strand
TGTTTGAAGAAATAGATATAAAAACTAAAATAAACGAAAAACGCCAACAGTAGAATTGAAACTCACAAAATCCAGTACCAATGATCAGTACCCCAACAATGCGAACATCGTTATTCAGACAGTTTGAAGAAATAGATATTAAACCAAAAATAAAATATATCATAAATTATTTCTTATTTATTCGGAAGAAAGATCTAAAAAGAAACATCTAAAGAAACATGAACTGTTAAAGTACGTAAAAATGTGTTTAAATGTCTCATTCAAACTTGTTGAGGAGTTTTAGATGCTTGGAAAAATATAATTTTCATCCCTTTGTCCGTAAAAACTTTCTATGTAATTAATGCGCCTCGCGAAGTACGCACACAAAATTGCTCTTCAAAGTTCGATGGTTACCCACCACTGAGTAAAAAGAGTTAAATGAAATAGCTTAAATAGTGATAGAAAAAGAACGGCTAGAGTCAAGTTAAAGAGTTTAGCTTACATCACTCTCAAAACTATTTGGACTAGGCTGAGAAATTATACCACTCACAATTTAAACTGAAACAAAACATTCAATATTCCCATATTACTCCTTTTATACGGAAATGATACGATTAAATTGTTATAAATAGGTAGACAATAAAAATAAATCTTGTAAGCATAATAAAGGAGTAAGGAACAAAAAATAAACACCTCTGCTCAAAGGTCCCTAGTGAGCCAGGGCCTACGGTGCCAATCTCCGTTTCCGAGACCAAGGGTGTGGAACATATGCTCCGGTTAGGTCATCTACCTTACGCAGAAACCCCAGTAATTTGTTCCTAAGCATACTTGGTCATCAGTTTATCTACCCACAGAAAGGCTGAAAGGCTGAGTCAACCTTGTCCGGTTCTTGGATTGAACCTCGGACCACCGTCGTGGGAGAGCGAAGCTCTACCCCAACGCAACTGGGCTTCCTTACAATTAAAAATACTAAAGTAAATATTTGTTTTAGAAGTTAAAGCAAAGATTGTTTTTCTATGCTATTGTCTTATTTTTTCTATCCTTTACAGTAATTGACTTCCTCTCCTTTGTTTTTCACGCGCTTTCTCTCTCTGTATAAAGTCAGAGAAATTACGAAAACGGGAAACAAATTCGGAAATTAAAAAAAAAAATTAACCTGTTGTCATATAACAGTTAAAAAATTGGAATAGATACTATGTTTGCTAATACCGTTGGAAAGTTGGGAGTATATATATATATATATA
Organism: Pardosa pseudoannulata; assembly: GCA_032207245.1. NCBI lineage: Eukaryota > Metazoa > Arthropoda > Arachnida > Araneae > Lycosidae > Pardosa > Pardosa pseudoannulata. The sequence continues at coordinate 47,519,501 of CM063506.1, read as the reverse complement.
TGTTTATATATGTATATATATATATATGTATGCATGTATATGTATGTATATATATTTGTATGTATATGTATATATATATGTATATATATATATATATATATATATATATATATATATATATATATATATATATATATATATATATATATATATATATATATATGTATACATATATATATATATGTATACGTATATATATATATATATATATATATATATATATATATACATATATATACATATATATATATATACATATATACACACACACATATATACACGCATATATATATATACACACACACATATATATATACATACATATATATATATACACATATATATACATACATATATATATATATATATACATATATATATACATATACATATATGTACATATATACACATACATATACATACACATATATACATATATATACACATATATATATACACACATATATACACACACACATATAATATATACACACTATACATATATACACATATATATACATAACACATTATATACATACACACATATATTATACATACATATATACATACACACATATATATATATATATATAATATATACATACATATATACATACAATATATATACACATATATATATACATATATTATATATGTATATATATATGTGTATATATATGTGTAAAAATATGCATATGTATATGTATGTATATATACATATATATATACATGTGTATATATGTATGTATATATATGTATATATATGTATATAATATATATATATATATATATATATATATATATATATATATATATATATATATATATATATATATTATATATATATATATATATATATATATATATATATATATATATATATAGCACTGAAAGCTCGCAGAAGCACTGAAATTACAATGGTCATCAACTTAACATTTACGACGTATTGTGAGCATCATGGAGCTGCTGAGGTTAGAGATAATGGTACTGACTTCACCGTACTGGCTTCACTATTCAGTTGTAACCCACCCAGCCATTAGCACCCATCGCGCTCTACTTTTTAAAAAGCAAGGAGAAACCAAAGCGAAACTCATTTCGCTTTCGTTTTCCACCCGCGTTTTTTGGCGAGAGAGGGGAGCGTGAGATCCACTCGGCAACCCTTCTCTCGGTCTTGGTGACGGAACCATGCGTGGATGGCTGCTGCGCGTGCGCTGAACCGTAGTCCATTCGGAGTTGACCTCCCCGCCATTGGCCAAACAGCGCGGTTCAATGTCAAGGAAAGCCAGATGAAGATGCAGATGAGCAGACAGTCGAAACGTCGTCATTTCGGTTTTTGTTTCTTTTGGCTTCCCTTCTGGTTTCGGACCCCGAGAAAAGGTGGCGAGGAGAACAATGGGGCAACGGTGGCTTTTCTTTTTACTGCATTGTCCTTCTCGCTCTCTCTCTCTTGTGAGTGTGTAGGGAGGTGGGACTTTTTCTTTTGCGCAATTTGTTGGACATTGGACACAAAAGTTTTGTTTCCGTGTTCCAGACAGTGGGAACAAGTGTGACCCTGCTGGGATTGTCACACATTTCGTGTGACATCCAAGTGAAAAGTGTCAATAATAAAACTTTTCTTTTAAAATGGGAGCCTTATGAGGTAAACTTATAGCACTGAGGATGATAAGTACCTCCTCAATCCAGGGATATTTTTAAGCTAACTGCACGAGGATGCTATACCCCACGTGCAAAAATAATTATTGTATAAAACAGTTATTGTATAAAACATCATGCAAAGAAATTGACCAATAGAAACACACACACACACACATACATACATATACACACACACACACACACACACACATACATATATATATATATATATATATATATATATATATATATATATATATATATATGTAAGGAAAATTCTCAGGGGTTTCAAAACTTAAATCAAGGGTAAAAATTCCAGCGTCATTTTCCATTCCCCTTTTTAAACCCTAACCTAAATTGACCACTGGGGCTACAGGTTACTCCCTCAGAGAAGGGGCCTGGCCAATTATAAACCTACATGGCCCTAGCGGACAATTTAGGAAATTTCCAAATAAAAAGGAGATACACGCTAGCGGAGACAGATTTTTCTAGAGATATTTTCCCATAGATGTTGACTTAAGTGTTAATGGTCTTGTAAATAGAACTTCATGCTAGCTGACCCTTCAGTTTGTCCCTATGATGAAGTGAGAACCCGTCCTTCAAAGTTATCTTAATATAGGTCTTTAGCTGAAACGGTATCATTTTTATAGCCATGACTGCAACCCCCCATCGAGAAGTCAGTCACATTACATATATATATATATATATATATATATATATATATATATATATATATATATATATATATATATAATCTGTCAGGCATATTCCTGAGGGAAGAAGAGTCAAAGAAATATTCTTCTTAAAATAATATTTATTAACATCTTAATAAAACATCTCGTTGATCAGTTGGCAGGTATAGGTTAACAAATCAGCCTCAGCCCTAATCAGCGTGGGTTCATACAGCAACCCTTTCTCAAGACGCCCTCTCTCTCAATTCTTACGCAAGTACTTTTATAATTGATTATTAAAAATTTATGAGCCCGCATTAAAAGATTGCGCAGCATTTTGTTTTTACACTCAAACCCCTAATTTATTAAATGTACGTTTTCAAATTTCACACACACACACACACACATACATATACATACACACATACATACATACATACATACATACTTACATATATATATATATATATATATATATATATATATATATATATATATATATATATATATATATATATATATATATATATACTAGAGGTTAAAAAAAAATTTTGTGTCATTTTTTACTGAAAACTATTTTACATTTTATTTGGGGCGAGCGCTGACCGAATGGTTAGGGTGCTGGCCTTCGGTACCGGTGTTCGGAGGTTCGAATCCCACTGTGGCATGGATTCGTAGCCATTCGGAATAGACTTTAAGCAGTAGGTCCCGGTCTCATTAGCGCTCGTGTTGTAAAAACATAGACTGTAGCACTCCAAACCAAACCAAATGAAGCATTGTATTTGGTATAACTTTCATAATGAATATATTTTTTATTTCCCCAGATTCCTTCAATCCAGTTCTATTAATAGTTGATGGGTTTTCTATCCCATGAGTTAATTGAGTTGATTCAAGCTTGATATGTAAATTAAAGAAATTGTCATGACAAATCGAATAACCATGATTAAACTTAGTGTGTTTAAAGTTATTAAACAAATCGTCTTGTGTTCTAATCAGAACTTCATATCAATATATTATACTTTTGTTTATTTAGACTAAGAATAAGATGAATATCTTTGTTTGAGTTTGTTGTTACCTTCCACAGTTCTGAGAGTGACTAACAGGAAATTATCATAAACCAAACTGTCTTCTAGGCTACCAAATTATAATCTGTTCGAAACTCATGAACTAATAGATATTTATAAAAATCTCAATTTATATTGGTTTCAAAGTTGTAATGTTTAGGATTGTAATACTACCATTTTGTAGGCTTTCTTCCGATTTTACAACTTTCAGCTTTCAAAGATCATTTACGTATCCAGATATGATGGTGAACGTTCTGCAAAATGTCCTCTATCTATCTGTTTGTTTACGTATCCTGATATAATGTTTAATGTTCTGCAAAATGTCATCTATCTATCTGTTTACGTATCCAGATAGGATGGTTAATGTTCTGCAAAATGTCATTTATCTGTTTTTTTACGTATCTAGATATGATGATTAATGTTCTGCAAAATATCTTCTATCTATCTGTTTGTTTACGTATCCAGATATGAGGATTAACGTTCTGCAAAATGTCATCTATCTGTTTGTTTACATTTCCAGATATGATGGTTAACGTTCTGCAAAATGTCATCTATCTATCTGTTTGTCATTCTTTGAATAGCTATTCTTTGTTGATGTGAAAAAACACGTTCAAAGTTAAAATTTTGCCTCATATCTTGTCATGGAATTTCACACTTTTATTACTATAATCCCTGCCAGTCGTCGATAAAACACGAATGTGATTTTTACATTTTTAGCGCGGGAAATAAATACGTTAGTTATATAATTTATATGTGAATTAGTGTGTTTGTTTCAGGAAACGTTGAGTTATTCAAGTAAATCACAATAAAAAAAATGAAAATAAAATTTTCAGGTGTATTAATGTGTACAAAATACTTCACAATGAACTATAAAATGAATGCAAGCATAATTATTTCCCTGAAAAGTTAGATACTAATTTCTACGCTCTACGATTTTCATTATAAACATTGTGAAGTCCAGAATGCTTCCTTCCGAGTATTTCAGCTGTAAATACAAAAGAAGAATAAAAAAATTAGATAAATAAAGCGAATTTAATTCAATAGTCTCTCTCCGGATATGCATGTCAAGTTGATAAAAAAAAAAAATCTCCACCTGTCTGATATCACAGATGCCCGACCTACGTCACATCCGTGGAGGGGGGGGGAAGAAATCGAATAATAAAATGCAATGTAGAAATGAAATATTCGGGGCACAATACATCTGCACCATTTCCACCCATTTGGCGAGAAAAAAAAAGGGAATAAAGAATAAAAAGCTATAAACTGAGTGTAGAAGTATGACCGATCTCTCGCCAAAAAGCTGTGTCAAATGGGCACCCCCTCCCCTTTAAACAACAGAATGCTTTCCCAGGAAGTGAGGTGTAGGTGAACAAGCCTCGGTGGATTTCACGGGACGTGTTCTTGTTTCGGGGAAATAGCTGGAAGCATTTGAATACCATTAATACGGCAATGTTGTACGAGGAAAAACATATCGATGATTGAATGGGTGGGTTGTTTAGAAAGAAAAAAATGTGAGAAATAAAAAAAAAAAATTCTTGTTATTGTAGGAGACTGTAAAAGTGTCACACCTGAAAGAGTAGAAATTAATAAATTTGTGTTGCTACCATACAAAAACAATATTATTTTAATTTTTTCCATTAATAAATTATTAGTAATACATAGAATTAATTGTTTGAATACATAGTGTAATGTATTCATCGAATTCCCCATTCACAACTGTTCGTGGACCCACAGGAGTCCTCGGAATGTGCAGAGATAAATAATGTATATATGAATCAAATGTCAGACTAATAAATAATTGTTTTTATAGATGGCAAATTTTTTAAATGACTAGAAGGGAAGGCACTATTATATAAAGATAAATAGATATTTGTATGTATGTGTATATATATGTCAGGTCTAAAAAAGGGGGTAGTTGAAAATTACGTGAGTTATAAACGATTTTAAAAAGGGAACTCTTTTAAAATAATAAAATAAATGAAAATGACCTACGCTCGCGTAAGTTTTTTGGATTCATCTGGTCAAGCGGAAAGATATTTGGAGTTTGATGATTGAACAAACCGATATGAGTCAGTTAGCTCGTGGTCATGGAGCTGTCAACACACTCTAAGCGTGTCTTCGAAGAATAAATGAAAATGGCGCAAGTTTTACTTAAATGAAATGATGATTTAATAAACTTATTATTATCAAGAAAGACTGTTTTCCATTCGCCTTAACACTGGACCATATCATATATATATATATATATATATATATATATATATATATATATATATAAAAGTAAAGAAAAAAGATTAAATAAGAATTTTATTAGTAATATTGATGCGACATGATACTATCAAAGAAAACTAAATTATATATTAATTAAAAGGAAACAAACATAAAAAGATAAAGAATTGGAACGAATTTGGAATAGGAATTGGTGTACTTGAAACGTGTGTGTGTGGGGGGGATTGCGACCCCCACATTCCGATTAAATGGCCTTTTTAATCTTATGAAATGTTTTCGGTCACCATAAGTACAGCAATGAAAACAAACTAACAGTCTAAAAACAATCCATACTAAAATAAGACCATAAACTAAAGTAAAATTAAAATCAATAACAACTAACCCAGTTATACATTAAAAACTATCACAAGGACATTCATTATCATTATAAGATACACTAAAAACTATACTATGTATACATATACTTATGCTCAAGCCACAAGACGTAGAACTTCTTTACTTGCTTTAAGATGCGATTGCAAAATTCGATGGATGAAAAATCGTGGTCAACCTGCAATTAAAATATGGTTAACATATTCCTTAATTAGATTATCCCTAAGCGAAGTAGATTTATTGAGTCTAGTACAACGTATCAAGAAATTTAAAAAAAAAATTGCGTTTTACGTAAATCTGTATGCAACTATTCCAGTTAATTTTTATAGATAGCAAATGGTGGTCCTTTAATAATACTGAAACGTTAAAAACAATTTTAAAAATTTTAAAGTGTTGTAATTAATAAATCTTATGCATTAGTTCAAGTTGAAATATTTTTTTTAATATGTGTGTCATCATTTTAAGTTATAAGAAAGCTCTGCAATTAAATTGGAATTTAAATCTTGAATGAATTTACACCAGAAAACTCTCGTGTTTCTCGCTGAGATATTTTCTCTAGTTGCGATGTCGATGGCTCATGCTTTGCGAAGGTAAAATAATCTTCTAGGACAGCACAACCTAAAAACTATAATTCAAAGGAAAAACATTGTTTTGGATCACAGTTCAAAATGATTGAGCTTAAGCTCCGAATTTTCGGAACAATTCTCGTAGAGAAGGATGTGAATTTGGGGGTTAAAACTCCACATGTGGAGTTAGTAGTGCAAAAGCAAATATATAGCTCTAACTATGCGACTTACCGCTTAAGACTTTGACTGTCTTCGAAATAGGTTGTTTAGGTGCATTCATTTTGCCAGTGCTTTAAAATCAGTTGATGGATAAATAAAGCAAAATCGCTTTGACTTTTACGTCCAATTCACATGGCTTTACCAGATGGTTAGTAGTAAAAGCCATAAAGCGTTTTTATCGTATGCGTCTGACAATTTCGAAGATTGTCTGGGTCTGAGATTACGCATTTATCAATTCCATTTGACCGATTTCAGACCGCACACGCAATGCGGGTCTTTTAAAATGGTTAACTCATTAAAACAAAGATATTACTGAGAAATATTTACCGGAGTAGCGAAAGAAACAATGGATAACAGCACATTGTATAAATGAGATTAAAAAAAAACTAATATTGAATTTCAGATGGAAAAATAAAATCTAGTGTTACACCGTATGTTTGACAGCGGTAATTGATAACAAACGTTCTTTTCGGCTTGTATGATTTACTTGGATAATTTGGAAGCATACGAGAGTATATTTTCCAGGTGTCCCGATTAATCGGAATTTTCACCTGTTTCAAGTGTCCTGTACATTTCCTCCTATAAACTCTTCTATAAGGGCTGGATGTGGGATGGGAGTAAGTAAGTCTATTGTACAGCTTTCTGGACGTCCAAAGCTTCAGTTTTCAAATATTTCAATTATGATATCAAAACTAGAATAGAAAAATAACATGTGAAAAATGCATGACTGTAACTTCCAATGGCGACTTTCAACTATAGTTCACGGGTTGCATCCACACTGGGCCATTAAATGAGCCGAGCGCGCATGTATGCATCCATAGAATTTACTGCGCACTTTGGTAGCGCATGCTGGTTGTCTTTGATCTTTGGAGAAAAACCATTTCTGAAGCTATCCCCCCCACGGCTATTTTATCTTTTGCCATCGTCGACCTCGATAAGCCATACCCCTTCCAGAAGGCAATAACTTGCAGTGGACCATAGTGTGGAGGGACCTTTATAAAGTTTACAGTGAAACATATACATTTTATTTCATACAACCAATACAGCCATCTGATAGGATATACATAAAATTATTTTTCGGCATAAGCTTCATATCTACTTAATCTTCAGCGAGGTCAAGACTGTGGGGAGGTTGGTCAATGATGTCGCAGCAGTCGTCGCCATTTCTCTACCGGCCACAACTTTCGACAACGTTCTACGACATTCTGACAAGAAATTACAGTCTACATAAACCTCTATCACCTGCCGGTGAAATACAGCCCCGGTGACATGTTTCTAACACAAAAATAGTATAGGGTGGATTTCTTAGCGATATAAGTGTTCCAACGAATCACCATTTGTGTTAACTTATATGTAGCCTCCACACTATGGCCAGTTGTTCACCACTTCCTGATGGTGACCTCGAACGATAGTTCACGGGTCGCATCCACACGCTGAGACACTAAATGAGCTGAGCACATTGATTCGTCCATAGGGTCTACTGCGCACTTTAGTTGCGCATCTGCCTCCCTTTGATCTTTGGAAAAAAAACCGTCTCCGAAGCCATCGTCCGCAAAAGCTATTTTATCGTCTGCCGCCATCGGCCACGATAAGCCAAAGCCCCTCCAGACGGTGGTGATGGCTTGCAGTGGACCATAGTGTGGAGGAGCCTTTACAACTTATGCTGTAGGGAGTTGAGGGAAGGACGCATGCGCTGCACTCAGGCCCGATTATCAAGATGTTGAGCTCAATTCAGAGAATATGTTTTGGGCCCTTGTAGATTATTATTACATTTTATTAATATATAGCAAGATTTGCATCGATGACTGTGTAGATAGTATTTACTAACATTACTAACATTACTAGGGTATAAACTATGATCCACCCAAAGCAATTATGTGTTTTTCTATACCACCATGATATCTATCCCATACATCTTTAACACTAAATCTGCCAAGAGGGATCAAATGACCCCATTTTTCGTTATTTTTACTCTTATAAAAATTTCCTGTAGTTTTAGTGTTAATCTTCATTTGATACCC
>CM063506.1:47488224-47500724 GCA_032207245.1 Pardosa pseudoannulata | reverse complement strand
AGACTGGCAGAATGAATTATAGGAATAACTTAAAATTTTTGAAATACCTGTATATTTGAAAGAGGGATTATTTGTGTTTATTTTAACAGGTAATTTCAGTACATATACTAACAATTTTCATTTTTAACGTATGCGGGAATAACAAACACATCGTTTTATGGTTTATAAAATGCGGTTGCTTGTGTTAATAACAGATTATTTCACATGCATATTGGTAGAAATTGACCATGTTACTAAGCATTTCCTAAAAGCAATTTAAACTTCCAGAATTAATAATAACTGAAAAACTCTAGGACTTTTTTAATCACAGGTCTTTGCAATACTATTTCAAATATACATTTATTTTGGCTGTTAATTTGGCGTCAATAACAAACACTGAGCGAATGTATGTTTGTTGAATTTAATACTCAAAGCAATTGTAAGCAAATTCTGACGGTTTGAATGTCTACTTGTTTCCCACTCGATGATTTGGTTTGGTTTGGTGTGCTACGGTCTACTTTTTGCAACACGAGGGCTAATGAGACCGGGACCTACAGCTTAAAGCCGATTACGAACGGCTATGAACATCCATGCCACAGTGAGATTCGAACCCACGAACTCCGGTTCCGAAGGCCAGCACTGAAACCAATTGGCTATCGTTCGGCGCCCACTTGATAAGGGTATGACCAAATTATGCGTTACCAACTACATTCAACTGAACAAAAATTTAGATAAATTTAACAATACCGATCTTAGATTTTGAATTTGGTATACTTTAATTCCGATATTTTTCCTGCCCAATAGGAGTATGAGTATTCAGAGTTTAAGACTGAAAAATGTGTTTTTAAAATCGATAATGTGTAAGGTCCGTATCACACGAAACTAAAATTCGGACTACCGTTTCGCTCTGCAATTGTGTGCATATCGTGTGATAGAGTATTTGCACCCGATTGCAGCACAAAACAGTCGAGCGAAACAGTTGTCAGTGCGTATTTTCGACTAGTATGATAACGGCCTAAGGCATATAGAGTTTTTGACTATCGCATAACGTTTAATCGTTGATTGCAGGCGTTTAGAAGCTGCATTAGTTAGCTGCATTTTCTGAGCTAATAATGAGTTTGAGTTTTGATACAAATTAGTCATTTATTAAATCAAACTATAAAAAATAAAATAATTTCCATATTTTTTCCAGCTTTAACTGTTTTTCTCCCTTTGATTAATAATTATATGCCTCACACGAAGCAGTTTAGGTTTAAAGTTATCAAAAATATTACATAAAAAATTCATGCAATGAAAAAAAAACAGTTTCAAATTTTATTTACCTTTTAATATTACCACTTTAATCTGGTATATTAGGGAAACATAGATATGCAAATATTTTTAAAATCTTTTAACACTTAAAAAAATTCTTAACTTTTCCCTTTTTTTTTTCAGATTTCATGTGTGTTACTAGAGCATATATATTTTTCTTATATAGAAGTTAAATGCTCTCAAAAAGAAGTTGTAGATTTCCAAACCATAACTGAAACTCTTGCTTCTTTAATCAATAATTTTCAATGAATCCTATTTAATGGCTTTCTTTAATGACGAACACACAACAGTTACACATAATTTCTGTTTCCAGCCAACACAGGACGAAGAATATTTCACACAAATACAAAAAATAGAAAGAGCGGACACCTTAATGCGTCTATCACTTACAACAAAGAATTTCAATCATAACTGAAACCTGTATATGAAAATCAAAAAGAATTGAACGCAAAAAGATTGGTGATGCCATTTGTTGAACAAAATAGCAATCACGACAATGAAACACTACTGGTAATTATACACTCAACATATATATACTGAACAGAAGTCCTCACCCCTCTATGTTGTCATCTAACATTTAAAACAATATAAGGAATCAACTAAAAATCCTAGCTCCAAAGTTTTAGTGTTTCCGCACAATGAGTAAAACTACTAAGGCAAAATGGCTAACAAAACAGGACGTCTATTTAAACAACACCTATAAATAAATGTTAATTATCTAGTCCACCCAAATAAATTAAATGTATTTTAACTTGGATACATTTTTATGTTATTCTAAATGAAATTTCATGTCAAAACTAAAAACAAATATTTTTTTCTTTCTTGTTGAAAATGTAGCAAAAAATATAGAAATACTTTATTAAAAGTTTATTAGGGTCTCATATTTTGCCAAAGCTGATCGTACATGCAGTACTGAATGTGATAGTAAAAAATATCCTCAGTACTTTTTTCTTTTAGAATAACATGAAAATTCTGAGTTTGTAATATAAATATAAATTAGAGATTCATAAAAATAGTAATCATTTTTCAGTAAGTCGTTTAAGATAGATATCGGAAAATATAACCGGGATTAACTACAAGCAATTCCTTTTCTAATGACAGTCACTTGAAAAATGATTATTCGAGCCAATATAATCAATTTTCTCACGAGGATATCAAACTACTAGTATGTAGCACGCTCGCACAAGCCAAGAGAAAATCTCCTTATAGTAGATCAACGTAATCTCGAGGAGAATCGCGTTGTCTCGCCGTCCCTATCGTAATTCATCCAACCTCGTGTTCTTTTTTTCTCCTTCACTTTTCCTTTTATATTTGCAACCACCTATATCCGCGTTTTGCATAGATCCTTGAAAATAAACGGATTTTCTATAAGTTTTTTGAACGGCATTGTGATAGATGACGCCAAGGAAGAACTTAAATAGGCCACAGAAGAATTAAAACTTCTTACGATAAAAACAACGCGCAGTGAAATGAAATCTCGAGGACATTCTTAATTTTGATAAGGTCGTTACAATTACAAACCCGGTGAATAAAAAATATCCCATTTCCCATCATACGTGTTTAGATTGGTTGAAAAGGAGAATATTTGTAAAAATGACTTCTTAGAAAAAAGAAAAGTAATGTACTATAATTTCGGGCAGATAAACTATGGTTTATACGGGTTTAAAAGTTGAAATTTAAATCTAATGTGTCACATGGAATTTACTGTTACCTGTCCAAACACATTTTAACTAACCATTTTAAGTGCCTCTATTACACGAATTATTTATCTTTTCAAACTGTGCCGTACAGCAATATGAACCCGTTGTATCATTCCGTTCAATATCGAAGCCGAACGATGGCCGATTGGTTAGGGTGCTGGCCTTCGGTACTGGAGTTCGTGGATTCGAATCCCACAGTGGCATGGATGTTCGTAGCCGTTCGGAATTGGCTTTAAGCTGTAGGTTATGGTCTCATTAGCCCTCGTGTTGCAAAAAGTAGACTGTGGCACTCCAAACCAAACCGTACAATGTAGATGACTGTTGTTCTTATACAAATGCTCTACATCCGATTTAAATAATGATGTGAAGAGTCTGGAAATTGCTGTAGTGGGTTAGACAAAGTGTCATAGCCTGGTCTATTTCAGGTAGGTATTTAGTGAAATGAACCATATGAATATCAGGACGAAGAAAAAGTGTCATCATCTGTATCAACAGTTAAAATTCACCTTCAAAAAAAGTAAATTTCTAACTGAGAATTTTGAAATGTACACTCAAGAGCCAAAACATTAAGACCACCTGTCAATAACGAGTTGACCCACCTTTGGCGCACAACACAACTTCAACCCTTGGCATGGATGCCACAAGAACTTGATAGTTGGCTGGAGACAGATTGTACCAGATGTTTAAGCAACGGTTACGCAAATCCGAGATATTGCGAATTGGTAGTCTTTGAACTCTGAGCTGCCGTCCCATGACATCCCAAATGTGTTTGTTCTATCGGATTGAGATCTGGAGACTTAGGTGACCAGGACTAACTCATACCACTTAATGATCACGTGTCTTCCACGTCATCCAGGCGAGTTCAATGCAAAATGTAGGGGTTGTCATAATGTTTTGTCTCTTGTGTATGTACATTAGTATATCTATATCATTCGCGAACTTTTTGTAAAACAATATTCATAATATTTTTTAATAAAAGAAAGAAAAAAATATTCTCTAGTCTTGGTGTACTTTCAAATCAAACATTGTTTGAATACTTTCTTGTCAAATAAATGACACTTTTTGTAGGATGTATCTTTATTATAAATTCATAGTTAACGAACATAAGCGTTCGTAAACATTTTATTTCTGTATTTTTATAGTACGCTCCCGCATAAGTTTTTTTATAATGATGAATTTTTTGGCGGCTGAATTCTTTGTAATTTCCAAAGAGAAATTAGGATTAACTGTTTTTTTTTTCTGAATATATATTACTTACTGTCAACAAAATGATTAATAGTTAATTATTTAAGGCGCTAAGTATAAACTTGAGTTTTAGTATCCAAATATTACGAAATATGCGAAAATATTACTAAAATATTATGAAAAATATATTGAAAAATATATTATGAAAATATTACGAAATTCGAATATTACGAAAATGTTTATTTTTGTATTATTTTGACAATATACAGCTATCAGCTTTGTTAATATCCATTTAAAAATTTTCAATAATTATTATAATTGATCCCTCTTTATATTCCAGTTACGTAATAAATGACTTTTAAATGCTTAAATTATATTAAATTATATTATTAAGAAACTGCTCGTGTGTTACAGAGTGCAAAACGTCTCTCATTTAAAAAAAAGGTAAATTTTATTGGTCGCATAGTTCCGTACTATTCATCATCTTTTATAACAATTTTTTGCCATATACAGGATACAATCACACAGTAATAACCTGTCCTTGACAAATTATGTCAGTTATAGTTTATTAAAGATATACCTTAGAAATAAAACTAGGTCGAGGTGTAAATTTACTTACTTTTTTATTTACCGGTAATTCAGTAAACGAAAATAATCCGATTACCGGTTTACCAGTAATTTACTGGTATTTTTTTCGAAAATTAACAAAAAAGGAGTTAACAGGTACTAAATACATATAAACATTTTTGGTCTGTGCACTTTAGTTTCAAAGTAAATACTGAGCAGCAATTAATGTAAAATACTGAGCCCATTTAAAATTTTTCAATATTTACTGCAATTGTCTACTCCTGAAATTCCGGTTATTTAATAAATGACTTTTAAATACTTAAAACTTATTAATCTATATTATTAAGAATGCTTGTGTGTTACGGAGTGCAAAACGTCTCTTATTTAAAAAAAAGGTTACGTAGTTTACTACTGTTTCACCATCTTTTATGCCTATATACCTTTTGCACTCCGTAACACACAAGAATTCTTCTTAATAATATAATTTATTAAATTTTAAGTATTTAAAAGTCATTTATTACATAAAAGGAATTTCAGCAGTAATTAATTACAGTAATTATTGAAAAATTTTAAATGGGTATTAAAAAGGTGATAGCTGTTTATTGTCAAAATAATACAAAAACAAATGTTTTAATGATAATATTTTATAAATTAGATACTAAAACTCAAGTTTATACTTTGAGCCTTAAATTATTTGAATCTTAACAAAATATTTCATAATAAAAAATATCAATTTACAATCAGTTTATAAGAATAATAGTGAAAGATTAAAAGACTGGAATTAAAGCGTAAGAATTCAAAGAATAATATAGATGCAATAAGCAGTGTTAGAGAGATTAAAAAGCATTAACTTTACTTTTTTTTAAAAAAAAGGTGTCCGTAAAAAAGTATACTGTATAAAAATTTCATTACCTAATGAAGACCTTATTTTAACACAAAGCAGTCTAGTTGCCGAACAAAATCTCTAAAGTTTCACACTCGTTGATATAATGCCATTATCTGGTTTGAATATTGTACATGAAAACTCAAAATACAAATTTTTCTTGCTAGTTACCATTAACCATTGTAAAAGCATTTTAATTTACTGTTAAATATTTACCGATATATTTTGCAATGAGCTGGTAAAACGGTTTATTAATTTACCGGTAAAACAATCAATCCATAATTAGAACGATCTGAATTGCAGCCGTTGATCTGAACATTTTCAGTATAATTTCAGTGGAAACACAAGTTAATTAAGTTAGCACTTCTATTATCTTGAAACAAATCAATGATAGAATGATCCCTCGGAAATTGCTTCCTCTCCCAGATTTACTCACATTTGACAGACAGACTGTGAACAAGAAAAATTACGGTTTGAATTGAGTTCTAGTAATAACGATCGATCATTTTTTAACTGACAACGTTTACATTCTCCTGAGTGATTTCTCCACCTCAAGAAGCCGTTACATACTTTTTTATGCATTCACTGCTACTCACGCCTATTTCTGATAGAGAATTTTTTACTATCAATTCAAATTTCAGTGTAATAACAAACAAAATAATGCAGAACTCTGCAGATAGCGTCTCCTTGCATAGGCCTTCGCGTCTCTTCAAACTTATGCGTCTTTCTGAAGAATAAGAAATTGAATATAAATTCAAACAAAAAATAAGCTGAGACGCTACTTAAGAAACGATACTTAAAAGTTTGGTGAAAGCGAAAAAATAAGCCAGACATGTAGCAAAGCTCGACAAAACCGTTGCATGGTTGGTTGAGTGGTTGGAGCATTACGATCTTCTGTTTTGCTACATGATAAATAAGAACGGGATCTAATGCTTAAAGCCGATTCCGAACGGCTACGAACAACCGTGATTCGAACCCACAAACTTTAGCAATGTCACTGTCCTGTGATAAAATTTTCATTGCAATAAAAAATAATCTATAATTAAATTTTAAATCATCACATATGTACCTAATCTATTATTTAAGCCAAATATGAAAGAAAATTATTTACTTAATATATATCATTTATGATGTACATGGTAAGCAACTGACTAAAAAAGGATAACAAATTGGTGCTGTGCGAGATGTAGGATGTATCCCTATTTCTCACCAATCTAGTGAAGGAAATAGGTCCTTGCTTTCCCGAAATTGGCTGAGCGTAGTTAAGGGACATTTGTGTTTTCCCCCATGAAGCTTGATTGATAAATTAGGCAAGGACCTTAATATGTGCCCCCTTTTAAGAATCTGATCTTTTAAGGCTTCACGAAATTCACACTGAACATTAAACACATTATAAATGACATCTAAGCATAACATTTTATATAGTTAAACGAATAAAACTGCAGAACATGTACAGAAAAGAAGAAAAAGCTCCAGAGAACTTCTCTCACTTTTTGGAAATAAAGAAAACATGCTCGCAGAAAGCAACAATTGAATTCCGAAAGTAGTAATTTGCACCCTCTTTTGGCAGATTTAAACATCATCTTTTGGAACAGCTTTTGTATATAACCCTTCAGTATCGTGATCATCCGAGTAAAAAAAAAGACCTAAACAAGAATCTTAGAGATAAACGGGGTCAATAATTGAAAAACCCTGTATTTTTAACGTCTATCTCGATGCTTTGCTCTCTGCCGATTTCGGTATTAGTTAAATGCTTTTTGAAATATAATATTTGGGGCAATAGAAAATGAAACATAATTACAGACTTAAAGACGTGGAAAGAATCGAAGATTTCCTTTAGCAATAATTTTTGTGGTGTTTTTGCATTTTAAATTTAGGGCTCCGAACCACAAATTACATCGTCTTTTCACTTCCGCTCTAAACAAAAACAGATGTTGTGTTCTTGCACTCAGCTTCCCTGTCGCGACCGAGAAAATAATTGTCTTTTGATGATTCGCATAGGAAAAAAATCAGAGCAGCCTCGGGAAAAGTGGTCATTAATTTTTATTTTATATTTTAACTTAAATTTTTTTATCGCTTTTGTATTTTCTAAAAATCATTTGTTCCGAATTCAATTATACGCTTTTATAATAGGTGTAATTTAATAAAAGTGACGCTCAAACAAATTTTAAAAATAATCTGACGTAAGTATTGTCAATTAGCTTAAAAAAAACTTTTGAGGTTATTTATTAGAAATAAATGTTAAAATGCAGTTTAAAATGCTTAAAAGAAAAAAAAGTGGAAACTCAATTTATAGAAAATATTTCACGTTTAATACTATTATAATTTTTATATATTAGTCAAATTAAAATCGATATTAATCAAATTAAAGATTGTAGTGTGCTTGGGAAAATTAAACTTTTAAACATCTAATTCCCCTTGTGTCTATTTGAATGATGACCGAATGGGTAGGTCGCTGTTCTTCAGTAGTAGAATTCACGGGTTGGACTGTTTCATGAATGTTCTTAGCCATTCAGATTTGTTACTAAGCAGTAAACCCGGACTTATTATCCCTCTTGTTATAAAAATTATAACGTTTCCAACCGACACAAAACTCTTGTTTCTGAATAAAAATTTAGAAAATTATCTCACTTTGTCTTTTTCGAAGAATGCCAAAATTGTTACTTATGCGGGATTGAAAGATTTGAAAGCGATTATTTATTAATATTCTTTTAAATTAAACTAAAACTATGAATGAAATGAATTTCGTAGCCATTTTGTCGACTGTTTAAAAAAAATGCCAAAATGCTCGCTCGTTTAGGGCCTAGACCACTTATAAATTAAAGAACCGAATATTTTATACTAATCTAATCCGGATCTAAAATTAAATACAAATCTACCGCTTCAATTCTCCTCGTATTCGGTGTAAAATCTATGAGGTAGAAATATTTTTCTTCTCTGAAAAGTTAGAAAATGATCCCACTTTGCCTTTTTTGAAGAATGTCAAAATTGTCACTTATGGGTTGGAAGATTTGATAGCGAATATTTATTAATATTCTTTGAAATTAAACTCAAAACTATTACGAAATGAATTTCCCCGCCATTTTGGAGACCGCTTAAAAAAATTACCAAACTTCGCTGCTATAGATCCTAGACCACTTCTAAATAAAAGAACCGAATATTTTATACTAATCTAATCCGGGTCTACAATTAAATACAAATCTACCGTTTGAATTCTCCTCGTATTCGGTGTAAAATCTACGAGGTAGAAATATTTTTCTTCTCTGAAAAGTTAGAAAATGATCCCACTTTGCCTTTTTTGATGAATGTCAAAATTGTCACTTATGCGTTGGAAAATTTGAAAACAAATATTTATTAATATTCTTTTAAATTAAACTGAAAACTATTACGACATGAATTTTGCCGCCATTTTGGCGACTGTTTAAAAAAATTGATAATCTACCCGTTCCTCTAGGTTCTACACTACTTATAAATTAAAGAACCTAATATTTTATACTAATCTAATCTGGGTCTAAACTTAAATACAAATCTACCGTTTGAATTCTCGCATTCGGTTTAAAATCTACAAGGTAGAAAATTTTTCTTCATGGGTTTACTAAGATCTAAGTGAATACAATATAAGTGATTCTCATCTACCTTAATATAATCTAACTAGCATATAGCCCGTCATATGACGGGATCAGTAAAATATTTAATTTTCTAGAGTTGTAAAGTACCCTACAAGGCAAGTAAAAAATGTTTTGTTTTTTGGTTGAGAATTATCTGGTAGAATCTCAACAATTTGTTTATCTTCGAATTCCTCTAAAGTATTCCGACTGTGAATGCAGTTTAGAATCAAGTTGAATTTATTTAGAAAGATAGTTGACCACTTCAAAATGTAATTGGTTCAAAGATGTGGGTTAGGGGAAAATCCTCCGAAGTTTGCCGAAGTTCAACAGCGGTACTCGGAAAGCGATGCAAATATCGAGGGGTCTGTTAAATCCCAAACAGCCAGCGAGTTAGATCAGTGATTCAGCGATCAGCGATAGGGCTGCTTGAATGCCCCTGATAGTTCAATGTACATTGATTGAATCAAAGAAATCTTTGAGATTGAAGATCCCGATTACAAATCATTCCGGTTCATTGCTAAAAGACTGTGTTTCAAACATAAGATACGAAAGCGATCGAAATAAACATGATCTGTTCCCAACTATTGGAACGACCTTATGGGGAACCTTTCCCCCCTTTTATATTTAATAAATATTGCTCCATTTTACAATTATGCTGACTAGAAGTTTTTCGTGTTAAACTTTACTTGCTTTGAATTTTGCTAACCCTAACTCATCAAGAATCCAATACATTGTCTACCAATAAGTATTTGGACACCTATGCAAATGACAATATCGGCGGTCCTGAGGTAGGTCACGGCCTCCTCTGGTATACATCGTGTAGGAAACAGCATCGACATTAGTCGCAAGATGCCGCGCAGTTCGGAGCTCTCTGATTTAGAGGAAGGTATAATTATCGGGTATCACAAATGTGACCGATATTTAAGGGACATATCTAGAGATCTGAAGTACCCAAAATCGACAGCGGCCCCGAGTCGGATAACCAACGAAACTGGGAGATAGAGACCGACCAGTTCTGTCCAGAGAAATTCGGAAGAACCGCACCCAACCGATGGCCCTCATCCGCGAGGAGTTTCAACAGGCATCTGGGAGTATTGTTTCAATGAATATCATCCGTAAGGAAACACATCTGCTTGGTTTTCATGGTCGTGCTGCTGATAAGCCTTTCATCATAAAGTCCAACCGCGCTGTTCGGTTAATCTGGTGCAAAGCACATCAAATTGGACCTATGGACTACGAAATTGGACTATGTGCTTAAGAAGTGGAAGGTGAGCAGTGATTGTCGGATTGTGCCCCGAGCCGGCAGACTGGGAGATAGAGACCGACGAGTGCTGTCCAAAGTAATTCGGAAGAACCTCACCTTACCTTTTGCTATTATGTAGAGGATTTACTATGGAGTCAATATTACATTATATATCTATATAGCAGTGACGTAACGAACGGAGAGATGTGTATTCCCCCAATGAGAATCGCTGCACGTATGTATTTTTATGAGTAAGAATTTAATTTAATTTTAAGGTAAGAGGTGAAAGAAGAGACCTCTCCCCCCGTATAATAATTTTTCATTATGCCCTTGATCTACGGTATAGATATTTATGATAAAATCATGACTTAAGTCCACGAACTGTAATAATGTACATATTTGATAAAATTTGCAGCAAATTTAATTAGAAACGAAATGGTAAAATAACATTAAATATTTACAATTTTCATGTAAATTCAGTATATACTTTACGAAATATTTTACTGCTGTATGAAAAGAACTTTAACGTTTTAGGATAACTAATAAACACCATAACCTCATTTTCAAATAACTTCAGCGATACGATCTTAAAGAATAAATCTTCATTTCGCATTAAAACATCTTAAACCCACATTTTAAGGATTTTTTGTTAATAAATCTCACCCGGCATTTAACCTTGCTCCCGAGCTGCATACTAAACGAAAAAAATTATTTGTGTAGTTCAGAGATAAAAGTTAAGTCGTAAAAGTTGTTTTAATATATTTATATATTCGAAATACGTAAACCCGTTATAGTAAACCTCACAACTTAGGTTATTTTTTTATTTAACCTAGATAAGCAATAAAATGATATCTTTGCTACATAGGAAGGAACATCTGGAATATTCAAGTCGACTAGTAAAAAATTATTGATTTTGTTTTAATTATTACATAAAATTAATAAACTACGGTAGCTCAGGTGGTAAAGGGAGCGATCTCGTAACTGAAGGTTTTTGGGATTCGAACCTAAAATCTGCTGTTTCGTTAATGGTTACTGGAACATTTAAAATATTATATTTGTGGTCACAATGTCCTCCAAATGCTTAAATGATTCTTCTGGGGGTGGTAGGCCAAACCTTAGGGTCTTCTGCTTGGTTCCTGCTTCTAAATTACGAGGACCCACTTTGAGCAAAGTCGTTCTATCACCCTAGCAGCGCTCTTCATAAAAACCAAAGACTCACCCCTTTCCTTAACCCCTTCCGGTATGATTTAATAATGAAAAACTGTGCATGAAATAACCATTTAATTTTTATTTAAAAAACTTGTTTCATTTTACAATTCTTACATATTCTTAATTAAAATCCACTTTTTACATAGTGTTAAATAATATCAGAAACAGTAAAATTAAGAAAATATCAAAGCAAAACATTAATAAGGTATACAGATAATAGTCTTCGAGCTAGTGGTACTTTTCAAAACAAAGTGCAAAGGAATTCTTAATTGTTTACACCGCCCAGTAGTCCCATTTTTAATTTGATTCTTGTAACACACACGGCATTTCTTAGTAGGTTTTATTATATAATTTTATTAATTATCATATTTAACAGTAACTTTAATCGCATGACGAGTGTAGCTCGTCATTGTGCGGTATAGAATGAAAAACTAATGACTAGCTAGACTCGTCATGTTACCGGAAGGGGTTAATTCGAGTAGCATAAAGATCACGTCCTTCGCTTATCCAAGAGACAACAACAACAACGCATGACTCAGTACACTTATTACGTCAGTAAAACCGTGTTACAACCTTTTACTTTCTCGTATAGGGAGGGTATTGTAATCGTTTGATTGATCTTCACGGTTTGGATCTCCCCTAGTCTTAACATGCCATTTTTTTTAATTATGTCTGTGTGTGTGTGAATACGACAACTCAAGTACGTTTCAAATTAATGAAACTAAACTTTGAATAAGTACGTTTTAGAAAGATTGCAGTTTTCTATCAACATTTTGGTATTTCCGGCAAGGGTCTGCTACTTCAGGTTATAACAG
>CM063506.1:47480724-47483224 GCA_032207245.1 Pardosa pseudoannulata | reverse complement strand
CAGGGAGTAAAACAAATTAAGTTCGAATATTAGTAGGTGGGATCAAATATATTGACAAAGAGAATCCATTAAAATGTATGTAAGTTACCAAAATATTACTATTTCTCTAAGCTTATATTTTATGTTTTATATTAACTCCCAT
Source organism: Pardosa pseudoannulata (assembly GCA_032207245.1). NCBI lineage: Eukaryota > Metazoa > Arthropoda > Arachnida > Araneae > Lycosidae > Pardosa > Pardosa pseudoannulata. The sequence continues at coordinate 47,483,082 of CM063506.1, read as the reverse complement.
GCGATGGCATAAAAATATCTACCTTTCTTCGAATTGGTTTCAAAACTACATTCAGAGCAGAAAATATCAATGTCAGAGGTATATAATTTTCAGAGAGTAAAACAAATTAAGTTCAAATGTTACTAGGAGGGATCAAATATATTAACAAAGAGAATCCATTAAAATGTATGTAAGTTACCAAAATATTACTGTTTCTCTACGCTGATATTTTATGTCTTATATTTTATATTAACTCCCATGCGATGGCATAAAAATATTTACCTTTCTTCGAATTGGTTTCAAACTACATTCAGATCAACAAATCTCAATGTCAGAGGTATTTAATTTTCAGGCAGTAAAACAAATTAAGTTCGAATATTAGTAGGCGGGATCAAATATACTGACAAAGAAAATCCATTAAAATGTATGTAAGTTACCAAAATGTTACTATTTTCTAGGCTTATATTTTATGTCTTATATTTTATATTAACTTCCATGCGATGACATAAAAATATTTACCTTTCTTCGAATTAGTTTCAAAACTACATTCAGAGCAGAAAATTTCAATATCAGAGGTATATAATTTCCAGAGAGTAAAATAAATTAAGTTTCAATATTAGTCGGCGGGATCAAATATATTGACAAAGAGAATCCACTAACATGTATGTAAGTTACCAAAATGTTACTATTTCTCTAAACTTATATTTTATATCTTATTTTATATTAACTCCCATACGAAGGCATAAAAATATCTACCTTTCTTCTAAACTACTTTCACAGCAGAAAATCTTAAAGTCAGAGATATATAATTTCCAGAGAGTAAAACAAATTAAGTTCGAATGTTACTAGGCGGGATCAAATATATTGACAAACAGAATCTATTAAAACGTATGCTCTATGAAATGATAAAAAGTTATATACGACATTGGCACGTAAGGCCTACCTCAGTTTTTAGAAAAATTTCAGAGAGAAAGTGTCTTATACATCCGGTAAATATAGTAATTTCTAAGGAATATTTATGTAGTAAAAATAAATGCAGCATTCTATGGTGCTATTTAGTATTCATTGTGTCAAACAAGAACTCAATTTAGGTGACTTACCTGAGATTAATCTGAATAAGATTATGAAATGCCTTTACTTGACAATAGGTTTCATATAATGAGTTCCGTTCTTTACATAGGTAATTAATTGTAAAATGCAATCGAACACGCTATTAAGATCAGTGTATCAAAACAGTTGCATAATTTAAATGCCAATAACTAAAGTATTCGGGAATAAATTAAAGAAGCTATCAAAAACTAAAAGGTTGGATTTTTTAGTTCATGTTATGACATATAAAAGAGATGAGTACAGTAATTTACATCCTTCTAAAAAGCTGAAAGGAGAATAACTGTTTGTTGAATATCTCGTATAAACTCCAATTTCTAATAACAAAACTGGAAGTTTTGGCTAATATTATTATCAGATAAAATAAGTATATATAAAATTATAAAACAATTAACAACAAAACAAAATTGTAAACTAACAAAATTGTAAAATTAAATTAAAGAAACTGTTTTAATTTTGCAAGGAGGGGGATTTTAATTAAACGCAATTTTCATATCAGCAATTTTTATTCATAATAGAAGCTTGTCAATTTGTAAATATAAGCACATACACACATATGTATATATAGATATAAAGTTGATATATAGAATTAAATAATCATAATAATAATAATAATAATTAATAATAATATTACTAAATTATAAAGATAAACAAATATATATATATATATATATATATATATATATATATACATATATATACATATATATATATATACATATATATATATACCAATACATATATATACATATACATATGCACGCACACACACACACACACACATATATATATAACAGATGTGTTAAATGCTTATATATATCTGTTGAAAATTTAACAGGGAATTTCTTATCATTTTCTATATTTTAATGTAATTTAAATTAATAAATTTCATGAATATAATTCCACTTGACAGATTGGATATCTACATCACTTGATTAATATCACATAAAGTTGATTTAATTATCATGGAAATTTAGCATATTTTAAGTAAAATTAACTAGACTATACAAATAATCCAAGTTGCTATTTTGAAAACAGAGCGTAAAAAAATAGTCGATGGTGAAGATAGCGTTAACTCAGGTTAAACGAACGTTATTAAACTTCTTAAGTTTACTAAGTCATTTTAATGCTTATATTTCTTTGTAACCTGCCATCAGGAAATATGAAATTTTTGACTTTAATATAAAATAGCTAAATTTTAATAATGTCAAAGATAAAGAAATGAAAACCAACTTTACAGTTTCAAAACGCCTAAATCAAATATTACTTATA
>CM063506.1:47473224-47475724 GCA_032207245.1 Pardosa pseudoannulata | reverse complement strand
GTCCTTCCTATGAACCTAGATATTTAATGCTAAATTTAATTACCTGGAAGCATTGAATCGAGATCTGAAAGATTAAAGTAAATTAAAAAAAAAACTACGGTAGCGCAGTAGACTAAGTTGTCCATCTCATAACAGATGGGTTGTAGGATCGAGACTCGAGGTAGAAAAGATCCATCATGTTCCTTAATGGAGACTTAAAATAGGTTCATGGTCGCAATAGCCTACAAGTTCACAACCTAGATAGCATGTATACTTGCAAATTTGATTTTTTCTGGATAATATCTTGTCATAACAAATTTGACTCGACAAACTGGCAGCAAAACTCTTTCAAGTTAGACGGAACATAAAGCTACCACTCCTTTGCAACGCTATTTTGCTACAAAACTGTGGCAGCCTTGTCATGACTACCTTGAAGCAAGAAAAATTGTTAGACTTGCTGCAGACTTGTCATGCTGAACTTGGTGCAAGTTTGCAGGCTTGCAAAGCAAGACTGTAACAAGTTTGCTTCAAACTAAATTTGCCATCTGGGAAACGGTACTTCAGAAGGTGTCAGGCTGTGCTTGACGATATACTGCTTGGTCCCTGTTCCTAAATTACAAAGATTCACTTTGTTTGTGTTATCCTAAGAAGTAATATATGTCGCCTATATGATGAACCCATAATAAAATGGTCAACAAAATCCGAGATGTTGTATGGACCAATGCTTACCAGTAATAAATATTTGTAAAAAATTAACGGATGGTTAAATGTGCTATTAGATAAATTACAGAAAATTATCTTGCATAAGAGCTTTAGAAGCAGTGTTTAACATAAATTGATGGCAACTGTCTCCGGTATTATAAATACACTGCAAAACAGTACGAAATAAACAAATTACACCATATTTAATTGTCCAAAATATAACCCAAAATAAAAACTTTTCAGAGAAAGAAGAGGTATATACCTCAGAAAGTACAAATCAATGTGTTAGTGCTTTTAAGATATAATGAATTTGCTGGTACGGCATTTACATAAAAAGGTTGTATCATCTAAAGTCAGTTTCAAACCTATCACTATGACTATGCAGAAAAAGATTTTTTTATTATATTTTTCGTTAATACAAACTGCGATTTCAAAAATTAATGTGATACATATCAGATTAAGATTCTTCATTAAAGTCAAAAAAGAATTATATAAATGCCTACAGTTTTTTTTTTCCAGAGATTCTGGAAAGAATTAACCTTTCATTTTAAATAAATAGATGATTGGTTAATGTTACGAAAGTTCAAATCCGAATCATTACAAGATTTAGCCAGAGACTACTGTTTTCTTCATCGGTGGAATGATGTAAAAAAATGCTCCCAACGTTATTAACATGCAATTTTAATACAACGAGACGCACTTAACCTTCTGATTAATTTTCGGGTCAGTCAATGCCGTCTGTATCTGCGACCCACACGTGTAGTGCTACGAGTTGTATCATTTGAGGGTGAAGTAATACCTATTAAAAATTCAATACACGATAGTGTTTGGCAATGCTGAAGATTGAGGCACTATTTAGAGATTAGGCGACTTAAATGGAGCATCTGAAAGACAAGAAATCCGGATAGAATATTCATTCCATCAAAGTAACAAATGCTTCCACGGTATGTGACAGTAACCAAATGGAGTCTTTCGGCATTACCTCTTGCTTGTCCTCATTGTATTCGAAAAAGGAAGACTCTTTTTTGGGGGAATTTTTTTTCTTTTGCTTCTGGAAGTTGCTTCTACAAGCGTGTCACGAATTTGGAATCTAAAAAAAGTTTGTTTCACAAATGGCCCCGAACACAATTGCCGTTTGATTCGTAGTTTGCATATAAAGACAGCTGATGGTATGAAACAACAAAAATGTATGAGGATAATCAAAACAGTCGAAAGTTCTGACCTGAATTGCTTGGGAATTGAAAATCGAAACTTTAAACACAGTTTGATTAAAGAATGTGAGTTATCGGGTAACTTCCAGAAAAGTGATATTCAGTAAACTAAATTGTATTGTGAATTTTAATTTTAAAACAGCGTTACAGCATTGTCCCTGTTCTCGTAATTCTTAAATATTAGATATAATGGAAAATAAGTAATATATCAAGATGTAATGGGAATTGTTTTATATTCGCCATCAGTTTCAATGTCATAATGACATAACAAAAAAAAAAGTTTGATTTTAGTGAAATGGTTATAAACATTAAAAATTGGTTAAAAAATTTATTTATGAAATAGACAATACATGTAATACATTTTAAATTTAGAGAGAAATTCAAGAATAAGATCTATCATTTATTGCAGGCGTGTTTGACTTCAGAACAGGCTGTGACGTAGTAAGCGAGTCAAGACAAGCTTCTTGGATTTTCTGGGTTTTATTCCTACACTCACATCTATGTACATTTTACATCAGTATTTACACATTTACATACAAGGAGCGTTATAAGCATTTAAAAAAACTTCGAGAAAATCAAACAACGTTCTCCCCGAACGCCGGATCACG
>CM063506.1:47460724-47468224 GCA_032207245.1 Pardosa pseudoannulata | reverse complement strand
TTTATGTTCATACAGGAATTTCTCAAGCTCTGCTCTCAAACCTTTAAGTAATTAATTTTAGGTTTCAAATATCTCTCTTTCTCTCTTTCTCTCTCACTCACACACACACAGACACACACATATACTTATACATACACATAACGGAGTTTGTTATTTCAAATACCGCTGTTGGCATAGGCGCTTCTAGCCGTTCGAAATCGGCTTCAAGCTGTAGGATACACTCTTACCAGCCCTTGTGTCGTAAAACAGCAAACCTTAAAGCATAAACGAAATCATACATACATACATATGCAGAGAGACAGAAATTGATTGATAGCATATAACGAGAAACTCTAGATTCAAAATATAATAGCGTAATTATTTCCAGAGAACCTTCTGTATTTTCCCCCATTTTTTTTATAAATACGTGGTAGTTATTTAAATTACAAACGTGACTCTTCTCTTGTTATCTATAATATATATATATAAAATATAATAATAATTATATTATATATAAATCTCTTTAATTTTATTAAATGAAGGAAAATTAGTTTTTTTTTTAAATTTTTTGTCTAAGGTCGTGAAATCAGTCCACTTTTCATAACAGAACATTTTATTTTGCGATAATGACAAATTGATTGTATTACTTTTTTGACAGGTGGTTTTGATCTAAAAACTTTTATATACTGTTCACTGTTTTCATTTCATTAAAACCTCCATAATTTATTCATAAGCAAACCATAAAAAGGTCAAACAGTAAATTTATTTTCCGTTTAATCAATAGCAATTTCAAACACGATGTATTCATTTTATGTCAGCAGTTGTATTTAATGTAACAGACCCTTTTCACTTAATTTATTTTATGTTGATAGACTGCATTTATCAGAAAATTTATTTTACATTTATATATTATATCTAAAGTGTGAATTTGGATGAGATATGTATTTAACATTCTTAGATTTCGATGGCCGATTGTTGGCCTTAGGGACCGGAGTTCGTGGGTTCGAATCCCACTATGGCATGGATGTTCGTAGCCGTTCGAAATCGGCTTTAAGCTGTAGGTCCCGGTCTCATTAACCCTCGTGTTGTCAAAGAGTAGACCGTAGCACTCCAAACCAAAAACCATTCTTAGATTTACAGATTTGTCCTTAATTTTAAATAAGTAAAAATAGTTATCAATATATTATATATAAATATTAAAACTATTAAAAACTTAAAAATCTTAACATTTTTGGATCATTTGCTATAAATATCATTTATTTTTGTGAACTATATTACTTGTATTAATATCATTTTTGTAATTAGCTTCTAATTGATATTAAAACAACTTATCAAATTTTTACCTTCTCAAAAGGAACAAAATTGGCAACAAATTTGTACGTTGATACTTTACCGAACACCATTTATTTCTAGATGTCTCACAAATATGAAAAAAATCCATCTGTGTCTTAATCAATTATCTATATATCTATATATCTATATATAAATATATATATATATATATATATATATATATGTGTGTGTGTGTGTGTGTGTGTGTGTGTGTATGTGTATACATAAACACTATATACAATATATAAATACATACATACATACATATATATAATATATATATATATAATGAATACATATGTGATATATTGCAGAAAATTTAAAAAAAAAATTCCCTTTTGTGTTTTAATTTGTTTATGAAATACTTATCCGAGAGCTAGTTTCCATTAAGGTGAAGAAGGAAAGCATTCGATGGATCCTGTTTTTATAAATTCTCCTCTGTGTTTTAAGAGAAATCAGATATTTTTTTTATACAAGTACAGAAAATGAAAGATAGATTAGGCAGTAAAACGAATCAATTAATTAGTTTGTTCATTGTGTCATTACAGCTATGTAGGTCGATTTTTATTTTGATCCCGTTTTTCGATTTTTAGATAATACATGTAATTGAACAATAGAAAATAAAAAAAGCTCACTCACGATTTTTGATTAAAAATAAAATAAAATATGTGTTTCAATAAGAATATACCAGAATGAATAATAACAAATTATAGCTTAAAATTCAAAGCCAATGTAAGTAAATCCCAAATAAAGAGATAAAGTAAACAAACAGTTGTTTCGCTGATTCGAGAAAACAGCATTCTCATTGCGAAAGAACTAACTCAATGTCATGTAAAAACTAAATGAGTGGGGAAACAGAAAACCAAAAACTTAAATATTTACTTTGCCTTTTCATTTTATGCTATATTTCGGTACTAGCATTTTACGAGTATCTCTTGCAATCGCAAATTAGTAACATAATTAAATTATACATTTTTTTTTTCTAAAAGGAATATAAAATAAAAAGTTGAATAGCAGAATTGTTCTTGTTTAAAGTTCTTATGACATTCAATATTTTAGTATATGACTTACAGAGAAACTGAATAAATAGTACCCAATAGTTACTTAAAAATTCTACAAATTACTTTTTAATCATAGTCCTAATAAAAGAGTTAAGCATTAACGTGTTAAGTTTTTGAAGTGTTAGCGTTTTATGCTACATATTGTAACGCTAGGTGTTAATGTGTTACGGTAGGCATTGAAAATAGATACAAGATGGAATGAAATAGACGGTACCACAGACAACACAAGAATTTGGTTTGGAGTGCAACGGTCAAGTAATTTGCAACGTTTGGGACATCACACTCACAGAATGCAAAACAAAAAGAAAAGATTAAAAATTTAACATAGTGTTTTGCAAGTAGAATGATAGAACTTAAAACGTCCTACGGCCAAAGGATCGCTTACGAGCAACTCGACTCTCCCTTTGCAAGAATGATCATTTACTCTTTTCTGCTCGCACATTGTTGGTATATTTTCCATTTGGGATCTCTGAAGAGGTTGTACCCCTTTGTAGAAAGTTTTCCAAGGATTTAGCTAAGTGCTTCCTGGTGGATAAGTTTTACGATGTTTGTAACATCAAATTCGACGAATTATGCAAGTAACCCCGAACTACATGATTCCTATGATGTCTGTAGTCTACAGGAGATGGAGTTTCTGGGAGCCTCGTCGCACATGGGGTTAACATACAGACCTAAACGTTCCGAATTTTACAACCCTAACGGAGTCCCACATCTGGAAGTTTAACCGACATTGCATAGCTCACATTTGGGAAAACTTCTCTCCAGAAAAGGGAACTGAAATCACCGCCAATGTCAGAACGATCTTTGTCGCTGATGTTAAGACGTCGTCAAAATTTGCTGTCGATAATGCTGTCCTAATTTCCATGTTTAAAATATTTTATTTTTTAAATATGTACCTTTGTTAAACTTACACTCTCGCGTACTTACCATTTACTTTGGTAATTTTTTCCTTTTTTGTCTACTTGAATTTCATGTAATACTCGAAATAATAATTGTAATGTCAATTGGTTTGCTTTGCGGCACTACAGTCTACTTTTTTGCAACAAGGGGATTTTAATGTCGAACTCAAGAAAACAATAAAAGTCAATATTGCTAGACAAACAATGAAGTATGGCCCATCTCTGCAGTTAAACTATATTTTTGATGTAGTACGTTAACTCTAATATTGATATACATTACAATGAGAAAATCATAAAGTATTCTATGAATTCTAAGGTTTGAACCACAATCATATTCAATTGATAACAATGATATATATTTACACAGCCAATAAGCCTTTAACACATTGTATGCGGGACACGTACTAGTACGTTTTCTGACAATTGATACTTGAGCGCGGGTCACGTACTGGTACAGGTTAGTAACAAGATGGTTTATTTGTGGGTACAAAATTAACGGTATATACAGGGAAATGATGCCGAATGTTCTCTTCTTCATAGATTCTGGAAAAATTTGGACAAATAAAAACTAGTTTTTATATCAGTCGATGCGGAACCGCAGAACGGGAAGATTGATTAAAAAAAATCAATTTCGATTTAAAATTAAATTTTTATTTATCCTTGTGAAAATGATATTATATATATGTATATTTATATATTATATATATTTGTATTTATATATATATGTTTGTTTATTTGTCTATTTATATATTTGTTTATCTATTTCAATATAAAATACGAAAATTTGGTTAAAAAATTAAATATATTTCGATCTATTGAGATTTAATTGAATAACTAAATGTAAGGGCAAACGGCCGCTTCCGGTAATTCCGCTGCGAAATGTATCGGCACAAAATATGTTAAGACAGCTATTAGATTTTACAAGTAAGCAAAATTTTCACATGTAAATGAAAAGTAATATTAAATTTTGAGTGGTGACATGCTTGAGAAGCATTTCGAAAGAGCAAAAAGGTATTATAATAGGTATTATAAAACCTATTTTCTCTCCGGTATTATAACAGGCGGTGGTATATACAAAAACTATCGCAATATTAATAAAAAAAATCAGTAAATAAAAATACCAGTTTATTTAGATTTATTATTGAGACTACTTAGTTGCATTTTAGATTAGCATTTACCTAATATTTGATTCCATTACACAACGTTTTCTCATGATTATATTATTTGCTATAAGCATATTTATATCAATACGGATTTTTAAGCAAGAGAACTAACTACCTCAATGGATTTTGCTTCACGGTTCACAAATTTCAAATATTTCAAAAAATGTTCATTATGATTTCAATTAATCAATATCATAAACATGAGGCACGTAAAATCGGTTTTATATTTTAGAAGAATGTGGTTTCTCTTTACACCTTTCTCGTGTTAATTATCTACGCATGATGGGGCTCCACAAATATTTCTCTCGCTCAAACAGCTTGTAATGAAGCAGAATGTAATGAATTTCGACCCATAAATCCGCATCGAGATCGGAAATCGCCAAAGCACAAAGATCACCACGCTTGGTCGATCAACGGGTGACTTTTCACTTATAGCGAACTGAAATTCCAAGATCTAAATCACAGTCAGAATAAAAAGACGTTATTGTACACTAATTGGCATGTTTCTATATCGTTGATGCAAAAAAAAAAGTATTTGAATTCATTGCAAGTAATTCAAATATAAGTCATTAAAGTGGCTCTGTAGTAAAATAACTTAAGTAGTCTATTCTTCATTTTCATATAAAAAAAATTAACTATTTTCATTAGTCCTGTTTTGGTCTTACTTTTGTAAAACATATACACACTATCACATTAATCCCCTATATAATAATAGCCTAAATTATCTGTCCGTCTGTCCTCGAATTTATGAAGCGGTTGTACTTGGAATTTATAGAGGCATCAATATTGGATTCTTGATGAGTTAGTGATATCAACGTTCAAAATCCACCCCTTTTCCCCTTTTCTAGCATTTAATGCCATTATTTCAAGCCCTGTTTTCTCCGGTTAAGAGCAGGCAAGTAAATTTATCAATTTGTCACATAATAAGTAAAAATAATATTTTTCTAACATTATGATGCCATTCCTTTAACCATCTCATTTAATCATTTCTTATTTTAAATTATTTAAATATCGCCTGCATTATTTTCATACGTTTTATCACCGAACTTATATATTTCCTAAATAATTTTCTTTTATATTTGGCTTAAATAATAGATTAGGTACATATGTGATAATTTTAAATTTAATCATCGATTATTTTTTGTTGCAATGAAAATTTTATCACCGGTATTAAGAACAAATTCTATCAACCTCCAGGGCGTACTGGAAAGGATAATTTGATTCATTTACTTCCATTAATTACTGTGGTAAAAAAATGAGAAGAGCTTAAAGATAATTTCGACGTAGGTAAGAAAACTTTGAACTATCTTTGAACAATCTTTCAACACGATTCTAAACTGCATTCACAGTATCTGGAGACTTTAGAGGAGTATGAAGATAAACAAATTATTGGGCGGATACCAGATAATTCTTGGCCAAAAAACAAACCATTTTTCTATCTCCATAATAAGTTACTTTACAATTCTAGATAATTATAAATTTTACTGATCCCGTCATATGACGGGCTATATGCTAGTAATATATGTTTTTTATTTACGTTTAACATGTTATTTCACGATCATGAATGAGACGTGATAGCTGCATATTTCCATTGTATTTTTTATTTTTTTGACCGTATACGTTCTAAAAATTATTTTTATACTCATATGTTTTATAACGTATTATTCTGTTATTACACAGTGTACCTATAATTAATATATTTAAAAGCATTCTTTATGCTATATGTGAATACACCAATAGCTTTCTGTTTTCCTACATCCTGTTGCCGGAAGTAACCCAAAAGTTGGTAGAAAACTAGAATTTTTCTATAGTGTTTTCCATAATTCTAAATATTTCTATAGTGGAAGATTTAAAAAGATTAACATTTTTTAATTAAATGGACAGTTTAAAGTGTTTTTATTTTACTTTTAATTAGCCACTAAAATGGCATTCAATTCACAATTTTTATTAAAACTTTAAAAAAAAGTGTTGAAAAGTAATGCGTGAACTTCAAAAAGACAGTATTTGTACACTGAGTGTAAATTTGCAAATTTAAAGTGCTCGCTGCTGTCTTTTCTTCTATTTACAATGTAAAGGATAAATCTATCTAAATGTGACAATAAGCAACTCCTTCACACTTCAAGACCGTAATAAGTGGCCTTTATGTCTCGAACAAAAAGAGTGGGAGACTTGTTTTTCACCCTTCGCCCAGTGAAAAAAATTCCTTTTTGTGCGAATTGTTAAAAAAATTAATTACGTTATAATTGATTTACAAACTTATTAACATAATGGAGTTTTTGTAGTTGTTTCTCACAGACGGTAAGATATTGTGTGCATTGCATCATAAACTGGTTCAAATAATAGCTATTAATTTCTTTATTTGCCAGTGGAGAACAGAGTCTGATATTTAAATATCTGCATGCACGATAGTTTCGGTAATTTGTAAAGTATTTCTCGCTGATACACGAGGATTAGTAAAAAACTCTGCAGATAGCGTCTCCTTTTATAAGCCTTCGCGTCTCTTCAAACTTATGCGTCTTTCTGAAGAATAAAAAATTGAATATAAATTCAAACAAAAAATAAGCTGAGACGCTACTTAAAAAACGATACTTAAAAGTTTGGTAAAAGACGAAAAAATAAGCCAGACATGTAGCAAAGCTCGACAAAACCGTTGCATGGTTGGTTGAGTGGTTGGAGCATTACGGTCTACTGTTTTTCTACATGATAAATAAGAACGGGACCTAATGCTTAAATCCGATTCCAAACGGCTACGAACAACCGAGATTCGAACCCACAAACTACAGAAATGTCACTGTCCTGTGATAAAATTTTCATTGCAACAAAAAATAATCTATAATTAAATTTAAAATCATCACATATGTACCTAATCTATTATTTAAGCCAAATATGAAAGAAAATTATTTACTTAATATATATCATTTATGATGTACATGGTGGGAAACTGACTAAAAAAGGATAACCAATTGGCGCTGTGCGAGAGGTAGGATGTATCCCTATTTCTCACCCATCTAGTGAAGGAAATAGGTCCTTGCTTTCTCGAAATTGGCTGAGCGTAGTTAAGGGACA
>CM063506.1:47363224-47455724 GCA_032207245.1 Pardosa pseudoannulata | reverse complement strand
AATGAATGGTAAAATTTGAACTGTTCTGTTAAAATTCGTTTCTTTAAAACAAAACAACATTGTTTTTCAGCTAATTATTTCAATAAATATAATGCATCACCGAAATTACTTTACAACACTAAAACATTTCCATTTATATTGATGAAATACTTCTTTTATGTTTTCACGAAAACAAAATCTTACAATATATAAATTTAAACACAAATTAAACAACAACAATTAAATCTTATAATACAAAATTTAAACCGCCTGCAAAATTGTATGGCCAGTTAATCAGTTAAAAAAAAAAAAGTGTCCGCTCTAATACAACGCTTAATAAACCGTACCTTCGGATATTCTGAATGCCAAGTGCAGGAAAAATAGCTGCACTTGCCTCAGTGCCATAGTATGCTGTTCTTCTAATGTAGCTCATGTATATAAAGCGGGATTTTCAATTTAGTATGTAAAAATCAGAACTTTATATGTTCGTTTGCGCTCTACGTAGTGCAGCACCTAGTATCGTACGCGCTACGGGAATACAAGCAGGCAAATCAACATAATATTTGAATATATTATAAATAATATTTATTATATACCATATAAAGAGAGGTGCAGAAAATTATTAGATAGGTGCATAAAATTATTATCCCTCATAATTTTGCCAGGGTGTGCAGTGCACACCCTGCACATATGGACCGCACGCCACTGATATATATATATATATATATATATATATATATATATATACATACATTCAAACATACTATATATATATATATGTATATTTCACTGTTAAACTTCTGTATACGAAAGTTGGGTACGAAATCGTGTTACTAAATTTTACCCTTGGTTCGTTATTACTACTCAAGTTTAAAATGATACAAAAACTTTGTTTTGATGCAGTGTGTAAAAATATAAATACGTAAGGAGTGAAGGGCGGCTTTCAATCGTATAGTGCATGACTTGGTGTGTTTATATATATACATATACATATGTACATACATATGCACATGTACATATACATATGTGCATATATATATATATATATATATATATATATATATATATATATATATATATATACATACATACATACATACATACAAGCATACATGCATGCACATCGACAGAGGCATACGTGTTTAATCATACGCTTACATGTACACACATACATACATAGTGTATTTATATGAGTAGACACATGTATGAGTATACATATATGCACATACACAGATGCATACATGCATAGTCGTATGCTTACATGTACACGTATATACATATCATATTCATTAGTGTGCGCATGAATATATATATATATATATATATATATATATATATATATATATATATATATATATATATATATATATATATATATATATACGTGTGTATGTGTGTGTGCATATGTACAATTATACACACATATACATATATACAGGATCATATATGCATAATCATACGCTTACATGTACACACACACATACATACGTATGCAAATATAAAGCAAACTAATATGATATAATACCTAAAAAGTTTGAAATGTATTACTTTGGATCATTAAATGCATGGTTTTTTTTTATTAAAAACAAGAGAGTGCATGGTTAAATCTGTTGAAATCTCTTTATACCGAATAATATTAGCAGTACCTGGAAATCGGAGGTCTCTCGAGCCGCTATTATAAGTTCAACAACCTAGTGCAACCGCAGACAGCGCCATGAGCAAAATTGTTACAATTCCTAGGGATGTTGAATATTTATAATACACACTTGATATGTGTTGAGACAGTATAGCTTGGATTTCACTGAGAATGAATCAAAATATAGAAAAATGTTGGAAGACATGTTTTATTAAGTGATCTTAACGGGAATATGTTTTGAAAATGTACACACGAACGTACATAATGTATATAAATGTTAATGATTGCTTGTGTCGAGTCTGTTTCGTAAGAATAATGTGTAACTGAACTGGCGGTATTTTTAAATTCAAAGCAGTAAAACGGTATGTAGAAAATGGATATTTTGCTGACTGGTCTCGATTGTATTTTTACGCTTTTTAACAGTTGATCGAATCTCTCAGTTAATGCCGTTAACACAATTATTTCTGCCTTGTTTGTTCTATCATTCTTATGAAACAAATTATTACAGATTTCTCCTATTTTTATTTACAGGATAATTGTACACATTCACTACCACTGCAATTTTCAGATATCTAAACTAAAATGACAATTTGATTACATCACATTATATTATTAAAAACTTTTAATTTGTGGACAGTTTTTCTCCAAGAGCATTGACTTTTTGTTCATTCCCCAGAGGCTATCTATCTATATTAGCGTTGAAATACTATGCATTTATTCGTAGCTGCACAAAAATGACAGGTTCAGAATTCGTAAAAAACCCTATGACTCAGGTAAAAAATGGTTTGTTTTTTGGCTGATAATCACATATTTATCTAACTATTATTTAAGTCTAATAGAAAAGAAAATTATTTACGTAATATTTAAGTTCAGTGATAAAACATATGAAAATAATGCAGACGATATTTAAATAATTTAAAATAAGAAATGATTAAATGAGTTGGTTAAAGGAATGACGTCATAATGCTTGAAAAAACCTATTTATTATGTGATAAATTTAATTGACTGTTCTTAATCGGGGAAAATAGAGGTTGAAATGATGGCTTTAAACGGTCGAAAGAGGGGAAGGGATGGATTTCGAACGTTTTAAAGACGACAGTATATTTTACTATGATATGAAGCATATTTATACCAATTTATTTTTGAATCATATCGATAGTTTAGGTGAAGATATATTTTATTCGCTTTGAATTTTTATAATCCTAACTCATTAAGAATGCAACATGAATGCCTCTATACATTCCAGGTCCAATCGATTCATAAATTCGAGGACAGACGGACAGACAACATAGATTATTATTATATAGGGGATATGTATTATCCTAGGCAATTTTCCTAGTTTGCGAAAATAGGAAACTACCAGTACCTATATTTTCTGCATTGAACGCCGAACGATAGCCGAATGGTTAGGGTGCTGATCTCCGGTACCGGAGTTCGTGGGTTCGAATTCCACTATGACATGGGTGTTCGTAGCCGTTCGAAATCAGGTTTCAGAGGTAGGTCATCATTAGCCTTCGTGTTTCAAAAAAGTAGACCGTAGCGATCCAAACTAAACCAAACCAATCTGTATTGAACCATGAATCAAGATATTCTAATTTTAGTATTCAGTATGTAGGAATTATTATTTATACACTACTTAACACCGTTAACAATCGAAATCCATTATAGTTAATCTGGCATAAAATGAACGAACATTTTGGCTCCACCGGAACCTCCGGAATCTGGTGCCCCCATAATAAAATGGTCAACAAAATCTTAGTCGTTGTATGGACGAATGCTTAACATTAATAAGTATTTGCAAAAACTTCATGAATATTAAAATGTGCTGTTACTTAAAGTACAGAAAATTATCTCAATTGTTAAGAGTTTAAGCAGCAATATTTAACATAACTTGGCGCCATCTGCCTTCGGTATTATAGATACATTGCAAAACAGTACGAAATAAACAAATTACATTAGATTTAATTGTCCTCATTATAACCCCAAATAAAAACTTCCCAGAGAAAGATGAGGTGCACATCTCAGAAAGTACAAATCAACATGCTAGTGCTTTGTACACATTGATGGACAGTAGGAACAAGTGAAGTTCGAAAATCACTACTATGTTTTTGTAATTTTTAGAATATTAGAAGTACAGTTTTACTCCTTCTGTTTAAACAAACTTAATTTAGATTAACCCTCACTGCTCAATTTGTAAACCGCGATCTCTTTAAAAATTGCGTATTTTTTGTTGCATAGTTTAAGTATATATATAATATATATATTTATAAATATATATATAAATATATATATATATAAAATATATATATATATTTATATATACATACATATATATACGTATATATATACATATACATATAATACAATCATATACATATACATATATATAAAAATACATATACATTATACAATACATTTATATAATACATATATACAATACATATACATATATATACATATACTAACAATATACATATAAATATATATATATAATACATATATACATATAATATACATAACATTTTACATATACTTATATTATAAATATTATATATACATATACATATACATTTTCATATACATATACTATATACTTACATATACTTTTCTATACATATATATACATTTCATATATATACTATACATTACTATAATAATATCATATATAATATATACAAATATTTATATTAAATATATATAAATTTATTTTCAATATTTCAATTGAATTTTAATTTCTAATTAGATACTATCTTGTAATAACATTAAACAAGTTAGTCAGATAATTTTATTTATTACCTAAAATCTAATACTGTAATACATACATAAACAGTGGCAATGTGTTTTAATAAAGGAAGAAAAACACATGCCCGCAAAAATATTATGAGCAAATTTTGCTACATTTGAATTAAATCGGTGAGCAGTCGGAGGGTTAATTCAGCGCTTTTAATTAGGTTGGGGCTATAACCGTCATGGTGCCAGCGGACTCTAGACGCAAAGGATGGCGGCTATAACATCAAAAATTTAAAAGCGTTAATGACAGGTTTAATGACTACAATAAGTAATTTTTTGTATGCAACAAAGTATTTTTTGGGAATTTTACACGAAATGTTATTTTAATCAAACAAATAAATGACAAAAAATTATTAATTTTATGATTATTACACATTATTTTCGATGTGGAAAACGAAATTTAACCTAAAAAATTGTTTCCAAAATATGACACTAGGCTTCTACTTGTACTCCGGTAAATTCACATTTGTGCTGCTATAGCCATAGTGTCTAAAATGACCGATTCGTTTTGGACGGCTATTGCCGTCAAAGCGAAGTCGTGAACTTCGCTTTGACGGTTATAGACACAAGTGTCCGTCAGCGTGTTAAAATCGGAATATAATGAGCTTCACCAGTCATCCATTGAACTTTGTAAGATATTTTATTTTGAAATTCTTTGTAGTTGCTAAACCAGTTTTCCTTAATTTTTCAACTCCTCTTCTTAGCCCACTCTCCTGTTTCTAATCATGGATCTTGTTGGTGCTTCAACCACATTTGGCGAAATTGGCGTGCTTGCAGCTTCCGTGCGTGGCGTGCTTGCAGCGTGGCGTTTGAAATCTGGCGAGGGGATCGTAACTCAACAAATTGATACATAAACAAAAGCAACGTTTTGAGGAAAAATTTTTACAAAAATTGAATATTTAAAATCTAATTGAATTAACAAAGAAAACACAAAGGAAACACATAACATTCATACTAAATAGACTGAAACATTCACTTAATCACAAATTAAATAAACTGAGTGTGATTTTCATCACAAATTTGTGATTTAGTGTAAATTGTAAAATTAATTTAAACGACTTACTAATCTAACTCGAACTTAATAGAACTCGTTAGATACTTGGTAAATTCTTTTTCCAATTTTTAAGTAAATCGACCGATCTTTGCAGAACACGTTAGATACTTATTTTTTATTTCAATTTTTCAAGTAAATCGACCGATCTTTGCAGAACACGTATTTTGAGTGGAGGTTGAAGAGGAGTTGCAAAATTGAATTTTTTTTTTCAAATCTCTTATATAATAAAATGAGTTACTAGTTAAACTTTTGTCCACTCAAACAGAAAGATCGTTGAACTGTTTTATCGTATTAAACAGAGATCGGGAAACTTTAGGTCTTCAATTTTTGCATAACCCCCTAAATACAATAATGATTCCTTCTTTCTGGAAAATGTGAGAAATGCACTCTTCTTAACATAACATAAGTTTCAAACAGCTCCTTTAAGTGTTTTTATAAAAAAAAAATCTCGAAATCGAAGTATCCGGCGATTAGTGGATAGATAGTGAATTAAAGTACCTAACAGCTATGGCAACAAACTTTGCTTCCGCGTAAGCATTCAATAACATCAGCGTAGAATATTGGAGTATGGAGCTGCACAAAAGTACAGGCAAGTAACTGTTTGGGTAAATAACCCCAATGCAAATAAGTCGATCGCAAATGTTTGGAATCATAGGATAAAGCATTCCAGACACTTAAGAGAGCGTGCGATAGATAAGGGAATAAAACTGTAATTTTCAACCTTTGTAGGTCATATTTGTGTATTTGTGCCAGAACTGCAGAAAATCGTTGCAATTTCCAAGTTTTCGTTTGTTTATTTAATCCTACAAATTATTCACCAGGCAGACTTCTTGCTTTCTTGCTCCTCCTCCTTAAAGATATCTAGAAACCTTAATTCCACCGTAAAGGCGTGAAATCACGAGTTTGCATGACTTAGGGTTTAAGATGAGTAGGGAAAGATTCTATGGCAGATATAAAAACAAAAGCGGAGAAAATTAACATCTCCTTTACATATAATTCATTAAAATTCAGTCAGTTTTAATCAAAATCCATCTAAAGGTGATTGGAAACTAAAACATTCCTATAGCTAACTATTTCCTCCGACAAACATTTCATTTAATAAAATTGTCATATTTCTAAACTCATCGTGGTAATTTATTCTAATTTTTACTTTTTTATAGTATTGAAATTACAATAAATCTCAGTGCCCAAATTGAATGAAAACGCTTATTTTGACTAAGCCTGACTAAGTCTGAATTTTCACCAGCTTCAGAGTTACTACAGAGTTTGTATCTACGGACAAGTAAATTTTAATTTTGAAATTTTAAATATCCATTTTGATAATCCCTAATTCTCAATTTTCGTTTGTTTAATTAATCATACAAATTATTACCTTCTTACTTTTTTTGCTTTACTTCTTATATCTAGAAGCCATAATATATATATATATATATATATATATATATATATATATATATATATATATATATATATATATATATATACATATAAATGAATTCGTGTCTGTCTGTCTGTACTCGATATACTCAAAAACCATACCTTCAATCGTCGTGAAAATTTGGAAAATTATTAGGTATATCTCTAGGAAGGTTTTTGTAAATTTTTAACTTTCGAAATTCATTCCTTCACCCTTTTTCGAGCGTTTTATATCATGATTTCAAGCATTATTTTCCCCGGTTATGAGCAGACGATTAAAAGTATCAATTTATCACATAAAAAATAAGTTGAAATAACATTTTTCTATCATTATGACGTCATTTCTTAACCATCTCATTTAATCAATTCTTACTTCAAATTATTTAAATATCGTGTGCACAATTTTCATTCATTTTATCTTTGAATTTAGATATGTGATTAATTTTCTTTTATATTTGATTTGCATAATAGATTATATACATCTGCCGTAATTTAAAATTTAATCATTGGTTATATTTTTTACTTTTAAAGTCTAATTTACAGGGAGTCTAAATTACGGGAAAATAAATATCTAATTTATATATCTTTGTATATTAAGAAGTTTGTTCGTTTCTGTGTCTTTTTATTATAAAAAACCACATGGTTTGCCGTCTATTGATCAAATTTCTGACAGCATTCATCCTTATTGCCAAATAAACACTGTCAATATTAAATTCTCTGCTCTCCATCTGGATATCGTGATATGACAAGAATTTTAAAGTTGGTGATTAACATACAGCAGCATTCAGTTAAGTTATATTTAGTGTTAATTTCATATTTTATCGTGTTCACCAAAATTTCCGTGCTAATTCGAAACTTTTGAGACCAAATCGATGGAGACAAAGTCACCGGAAAATAAGTATCTATCTTATTGCTTATTTATGTATATCAAGGAAAAAATCATTTTATTTTATTTTGATACATCTGGTCAGTCACAGTGAAAAAACAGTTTGGAGTGTGTTCCTTGATACCGAGAAATAAGTGTTATCGCTACAAAATTTCCGGTAGCGAAGCACGGGCACATTTGCTAGTTTCATTATAAAGCCTTGATATTATGAATTTGCATGGATTTAAGATAAATGGGGAATGATTCTATGGCAGATATAAAAACAACAGCGGAAAAAATAAATTCCCCCATATAATTTATTAAATGGCTATCAATTTTAACTGGAATCCATTTATAAGTACCGAGGGACTAAAAGATTTTTATAGCTGAATGTCAAACTGTCAAACTACAGCTAAAATATTTTTACCAATGTATATTTCCTTAAACAAAACTTAACAGAACGGAAATCTCTTCGAGTATAAATAATTTCAATCTTGCTTCTTTGTAACATTGTAATAACGATAAATTTCATTGCTCATATTTCAACGGAAATATTTCTTTTTACCGGTTCTGGATAAATTTTAATCAGTTTCAGTGTTACGTCTGTATGTACGGACAAAGAAACCTTTGAATCATTAAATATTCATTTCGACAAACCTTGATTCTAAATTTTCATTTGTTTACTTAATTCTAAGAATTATTAGCCAAGCAAACTTTTTGCTTTCTTTAGCTTCCTTCTTATGAATATTTAGAAGATATAATTTCACTATCGAGCAGTGATATGAGTTTGAATGGATTTAAGATAAATGGGGAAAGATTCTATGACAGATATAAAAACAAAAGCGGAGAAAATAAATTCCTCAATATAATCTATTAAATGGTTAACTGGAATCCATTTATAAGTAGCTAGGAACTAAAATATTTTTATAACTGAATGTCAAACTACAGCTAAAATATATTTACCAATGGATATTTCCTTAAACAAAATTTAACAGAACGGAAAACTTTCGAGTATAAATAATTTCAATTTTGCTTCTTTGTAGCATTGTAATAACGAAAAATATTTTAACTGAAAGACTTTTTTTAACCATTTTTGAATACATTTTAATCAGTTTCAGTCCTACGTCTTATGTACGGAAAAAGAAACTTTAATTTTGAATTATTAAATATCCATTTCAACAATACCTGATTCAATTCTCATTTGTTTACTTAATCCTAAGAATTATTAGCCAAGCAGACTTTTTGCTTTCTTTCGCTTCCTTCTTATGAATATCTAGAAGCTATAATTTCACTATAAAGGTGTGATATTGTGAGTTTGCATGGATTTAAAATATATGGGGAAAGATTCTATGACAGATATAAAATCAAAAGTGAAGAAAATAAATTCATCAATATAATTTATTAAATGGCTATCAATTTTAACTGGAATTTATTTATAGGTAGCTAGAGAATAAAAGATTTTTGTAGCTGAATATCAAACTGCAGCAAAAATATTTTTACCAATGGATATTTCCTTAAACAAATTTAACAGAACGGAAAACTCTTCGAGTATAAATGAATTCAATTTTGCTTCTTTGTAGCATTGTAATAACGATAAATATTTTAATGGAAAGATTTATTTTAACCGTTTTTGAATACATTTTAATCAGTTTCAGTGTTACGTCTGTATGTACGGACAATGAAACTTAATTTTGAATTATTAAATATCCATTTCAACAATCCTTGATTCTATTCTCATTTGTTTACTTAATCCTAAGAATTATTAGCCAAGCAGACTTTTTGCTTTCTTTTGCTTCCTTCTTATGAATATCTAGAAGCCATAATTTCACTATAAAGGCATGCAATCATGGGTTTGCTTGATTTGAGGTTTAAGATAAATGGGGAAAGATTCTATGACAGATATAAAAACAAAAGCGGAGAAAATGAATTCCTCAATATAATTTATTAAATGGTTAACTGGAATCCATTTATTGGTAGCTAGTGACTAAAAGATTTTTATAGCTGAATGTCAAAGTACAGCTAAAATATATTTACAAATGTATATTTCCTGAAACAAAAATTACCAGAACGGAAAATTTTCGAGTATATTTAATTTCAATTTTGCTTTTTTGTAGCATTGTAATAACGGTAAATTTCAGTGCTCATATTTCAACGGAAATACTTATTTTTACCGGTTCTGAATAAACTTTTATCAGTTTCAGTGTTATGCCTATATATACGGACAAAGAAACTTTTGAATCATTAAATATTCATTTCGACAATCCTTGATTCTAAATTTTCATTTGTTTACTTAATCCTAAGAATTATTAGCCAAGCAGACTTTTTGCTTTCTTTTGCTTCCTTCTTATGAATATCTAGAAGCCATAATTTCACTATAAAGGCATGCAATCATGGGTTTGCTTGATTTGAGGTTTAAGATAAGTGGGGAAGAGTCTAGAGTGTGTAACAGATAGAAAACCAGATGGAGAACATAAATTCCTTTTTTAAATATAATTCATTAAATTGCTCTCAATTTTAACCATAACCCATCTTAAAATTGCTAAGAAATAAAAGATGAGTATAACTATTTTTGATATCTTTTAAATATAAGATATCTTTTAAGTATAAGAGGAAAAAACTATGCCGAAAATAGTACTACACAAAATGTCTTTACACAAAATTTGACAATATGGAAAAGTCTTAGAATAAATGTTTTTAACTGCCTCGTACTAAGTAAAAGAAATATTGGAATCACGAAAAAATTTCAGTTCTCACATTTCAATAGAAATACTTATTTTGACCCCGTACCTCTGAATACCAGCTTCGGAGTTTTGGTATTAACGACAAGGAAATAATATCAAACGACAATTCCTCAACTAGTTAAATATCTGCGAAAAATATCTTAAAATATCTAGAAGGGAAATTTCATGGCTGTATAACATCTAGCCATGTATCCCTCCTTTTCATTGCAATACGCACTCTATATAGCAAAAAACTTAATATATCGTTATTAACGCCATGTGGAATATATCAAACGATTACCCTTAAAATATCTAGATGTAAAATATCTTTAAATATCTAGGAGGGATACATGGCTAGATACATCTAGCCATGTATCCTCCTTTTCATTGCAATCCGCACTTCCTATAGCAAAAAAAATTTATCGTTATTAACGTCCAGTGGAATAAATCAAATGATTACCCTTAAAATATCTGGGGAAAAATATCTTAAAATATCTAGGAGGGATACATGGCTAGATACATCTAGCCATGTATCCCTCCTTTTCATTACAATCCACCCTGCATATAACAAAAAAAATTAATATATCGTTATTAACGCCCTGTGGAGTAAAGCGAACGATTACCCTTAAAATATCTATCGGGGAAATATCTTAAAATGTCTAGGAGGATCCCTCCTTTTCATCGCAATCCGAACTCCATATAGCAAAAAAAAATTAATATATCGTTATTAACAACTTGTAGAATAAATCGAACTATTACACTTAAAATATAGAAATCTTGTATTTAGGAATGCTACGTTATCTAGTTTTGTTCCTCCTCTTTTGGTAGGTATCTGCACTATTTATAACGAAAAGATTTTAATATAACGTATATTACTGCTGTGGGGTGACTCATAAACAGTTAGTCATTATATGTTAATATTTTGTTTTAGGGATTTATTCAGCAACTAATTGCGTACCTTCATTTGTGGCTGCAATCCGCAATAAATATAACAAAAAGTATTACTCTAACGGCCTTTAACCCGTATATATATCGACTTATGTATGCGTAGTAATAACAATGTTATTTTTGGTTCTGGTTTGGTATGGCGCTCTACGATCTACTTTTTTGCAACACGATGACTCTGAGACTGGAATCTACTGATTAAAGCCGATTCCGAACGGTTACTAACAACCACGACACAGTGGGTTTCGAATCCACGAACTCTGTACCGAAGATAAGCGCTCTAACCATTCCGTCATTGTCCGGCAACAATATTTTAACAGTGAAAATAATACTTTTAAAGTCTATTCCTAGAAAATAAAAATAAAACTTTTCAGAGAGTAATTTTCAATTTTTACTGTTTATTAATTCCTGACAAGTAATGGTGGAACTATTGTAATCATAACAAATTGCAGTGCTCAAATTTTAATTGAAATAATTATTTTGACAATCTTCAATCATACATCTGTATGTATGGACAAGAAAACTTTAATTTCGAAACTTGAAATATCTATTTGACTGTCCCTGAACTAGTTACGACTAGTTTACTTTTGATGTCTTATACCCATGTATCTCTCATAACTCAAAAACAACTAGCCGCCGAAGGTCGAAATTTTCTATTTAGATCTGTATAAAGTCTAATCATGCATGTCTACGTTTGATTGCAAACTGAACTCCATATAACGATAAATCCTCTACATAATAATAGCCTAAGTTATCTGTCCGTCTATACTCGAATTTATGAAGCGGTTGGACGTGGAATGGATAGGGGCATCCATATTGGATTCTTGATGAGTTAGGATTAGCAAAATTGAAAGCAAATCTTTAAAACGTTCGAAATCCAACCCTTCCCTCTTTTACTAGCATTTAATGCCCTTCATTTCAAGCCCTGTATTCCCCGGTTAAGAGCAGGCGATTAAATTTATCAATTTATCACATAATAAATAGGTAAAAATGACATTTCTTTCGCGCATTATGACGTCAATCCTTTAACCATGTCTTATAATATTTTTTTCAAAATTATTTAATAATCGTCTGCATTATTTTCATTCGTTTTATCACTAAACTTAGATATTACGTAAATAATTTTGTTATTATATTTGGCTTAAAGAATAAATTAGGTACATTTGGGATAATTTTAAATTTAATCATCGGTTATCCTTTGTTGCAATTTAAATTTGATTACCGGTATTAACAACAAATTCTTTTCATAAAAGTTTAGCAGTTTATAAATATCTAGGTTTTAAGTTATATATCTTTGAAAAATTAAGAAGTTTGCTCGTTAGTGTGTTTGTAAGTTTGTTGGTGTGTTTGTTTTTTATGCATAACCACACGTTTTGAGTAAATAAATTCAACGTGTTCTAAACTGCATTCACAGTATCGGGAGACTAGAGAAGTATGATGACAAACAAATTATTGAGCGTGTACCAGATAATTCTCATCCAAAAAACAAACCATTTTTTTACCTGCCTCATAGGGTACTTTACAATTCTGGAAAATAAAAAAATTGACAAATCCTGTCATATGACGGACTATATGCTAGTTTTAATATAACATTATGAACGCTGTGTGAAATAACTCAAATACAATTAGCCTTAAAATGTACAAATCTTGTACTTAGATCTATTTTAATATCAAGTTTTGCACCTTCTCTTTCCACTGAAATTGCTCTCTACATACGAAATAAATTTTGATTTAAGTGTCGAAAGATATTATCTCCGTTTTAAAACATTAATGTTTTGTAATTTATTTATAATATAGCATCATTAAATAATCAAATATTTATTTCTGTGTAAATTTGTGTAGCACAGATGTCATACGGTGGTGCAAGTTTATGTATCATTAAAGGTGGATTAACCCAATTAAATAAATCATGATCGGAGAGTTTTATTCCACCTGGCTACGATACTCCTGTTTAATGATTATTAGCGATTTATTTTGAGAAATCTTCGAGAGAATTGGGCCACAGTTTCTCTTTCAAAGCTTTTGATGGTTAAAATGCTTAAGGGGACTTAGTACCTTTCGAGATTTAAAATCGTCATTGTAACAACATTTTATTTCGAATTAACATAAAAGAAAGAATTCTTCCCTTTTTTAGAATGAATATTTTATACATATTGCAATAACGCTTTTAAATAATTTTTAAAGTTTTTTAATTATTTAATTTAATGGTTTTCAAATTTTTAAAAATTTACTTTAAATTAATTTTAATAATAATTTTAATTTAATATTAAAAATAAACAGCACCTTTCGAACGGTTTCGAAAATTTCAATACAACGTATATTAACGCTGTGTTGCATAACTCAAAAACGGTTATTCGTCAGAGAATAAAATTTTGTATTTACGATTATCTCAACATATAGTTTTTCGCCTACTTTTTAAAACAATCTGAACTTTATATAAAGAAAAATAATACAATAACGGCAATTAACTCATATAGATATTGATGTATTTCAGCAGCATGCGGTAGGTGTTCATGCAGGGTGTACAGAGAGCAACAACAACAATAATAATAAAACCATAAAAATGTATATTAAACACTTCTTTAACATTTATTATTCATTTGTACACAAAATTCATACATCTATCCGTATTACTAATAAAATAACGAAAAGCTTATATTACCACGAAAAACTTATATTTTCAGCAAACGTAGCACCACACGACGCCCACCGCTGCAGTGCCTCATCAGGATGTGATTGGTGCCAACAAACCGAATGTCTATTCCACGTGCAGAGGATTTCTCTGCACGCCGGCGCAATAGAACGAACTGTTTCTCGTTCAGTCAGTGGATTAAATTATATTTATTAATTGTTTTTAACATTTAGAAACCATATATTCTGCGAAAAACATCTTCACAATTTTGAAAAACAAAACCAGGGATATGGTGTTACAGATATAACTTATATACTGTCTGTACAACACAATGAATGGTAAAATGTGGACTGTTTGTTCTCTTAGAATTTGTTTCTTTTTTGTCTAACAAAACAAAAATTTTTTTCAGCCAATTATTTCCATAAATATAATACATCACCGAAATTACTTTACCACACTAAAACATTTCCCTTTATATTGATGAAATATTTCTTTTATATTTCCGAGAAAATAAAATCTTACAATATATAAATTTAAACATTAACAGTCTGCACATTCCTATGGCCAGCAAATCAGTTAAAAAACCAAAAGCGCTTCAGTACGTAAGTCCCCGCTCTAGTACAAAGCTTAATAAACCTTACCTTCGGATGATTCTGAAAGTAAAGTGCAGGAAAATAGCTACACTTGCCTCAGTTCCATAATATGCTGTTCTTCTCCAGTAACCCATACATATAAAGCGTGATTTTCAATTTACTGCGCAGTGGATACACATAAAATTTTTTTATGTTTGTTTGCTTTTGAAAGCGCTATGTGGTGCAGTACCTACTACCGCACGCACTGTGAGAACACAAGCAAGCAAATCAACATAATATTTGAATATATTATATACCATATAAAGATAGGTAGACTTAGGTGCAGAAAATTATTGTCTCTCATAATTTTGCCAGGGTGTGCAGTGCACACCCTGGCCATATGGATCGCACGCCACTGGTGTATTTCCAGTTTTAAAAAAGCTATTACCCCAGTAGAAATAATACTCTTAAAGTTCATTTTTAGAAAGCAAAAAACATATGATTTGTGAAGCGCATATTTAGAAGTTTTCTTGTTTATTAATTCCTTGCAAGTATTAAAATCACGAAATAGTCTGTATGATTTGAGAATGAAATATCAATAGGACAAAAAATCTTTATGGTCAGTATTAACGCTGTAAGTGTCCGCCAGATGGCAGTACTTAAGTTCTACCCAGACACCATGGATATCTTGTATACGAAATGAAAAAAAATTAATTCACTTACCCACAAATTTATTTTTTAAATATATATTAGAGACAAAATTTTTATATCAGTTTAAAGTAAAATAAATGTTTTATTACGTAAACCTCAAACTTTATGTGAATCTCATATTTTAAAATTTAAAAAAATTAAAAACTGTTCTAAAGTTTTACATTTAGAAAAATAACATCTTACAAGTTATACAATAACATACATTGCTTGTATAAATATAAATGAGGTTCACAAAATAAATCAGACGTATAGCTTATATTTGATGTAAAAATTAGTTTCTAATTAACAAATTTTATTAGTTGCTCTACAAATTTTTTTTTATAATTTAGGAAAAAATTAGTTATGATTTTTAAGCTTAAAAGGCACTATGTCCCCTTAAGCGCAATCATATTTGACCGCAGGCAGGAGTGAAAAAAAAAGTGGGAATGAAAGAAAAAATCGATTAGTGGAACACTTCTGATTTTTAAATTTAATTACTACGTCATTCAAAAGATATGAATCGAAAGTTAATCATTTAGAAAAAGAATAAAAGAGTAATTATTTCACCACAACAATAAATCTTACTAATATCACTAATTAACTAATAGCTTCATAATTCATCAAAATGTAACAGCGTCTTGACACGTAAATGCAGTCTTTACGCATCCATAAACATTTTTCAGTGTGTTAAAAAGTATCTCGTTCGAAATAGCCACAAGGATCTTTTTTAACACATTTGACAATCAATGAAAAAAGCCCCGTTACCTTTAGACGAATATATAACACTTTTTTTATAATTTAGTAAAAATTTAGTTATGACTTTCAAGCTCGAAAGGTCCCCTTAAGCGCAATCATATTTGACCGCAAGACAAAAGTGATATCCTTGAGTGTGGAATGAAAAAGAAAATCGATTAGTAGAACACTTCTGATTTTTAAATTTAATTCCTACGTCATTCAAAAGATATGAATCGAAAGTATCTCTTTTAGAAAAATAATAAAAGAGTAATTATTTCACCACAACAATAAATCTTACTAATATCTCTAATTAACTAATAGCTTCATAATTCATCAAAATGTAACAGCGTCGTGACACGTAAATGCAATCTTTACGCATCCATAAACATCTTTCAGTGTGTAAGGATTTTTTAACATATTTGACAACCAAAGAAAGAAGTCCCGTTACCGTTAACCGAACATCTATCACCTTTTTTTTTCAAGGTTGATGGTTGGACGTAAGCATGAATCCTTAACAAGGACAAATGCCATTTTCTTTCCTGCATGTCACCTTTTTTTCGTATTACATCAAGTTGTTAAAGTAACGGTTTAGATTTTTTTTAAATCGATGATTGGTTCATGATCCGAGAACGAGTTTTGAATAATAACGGATAATGGTTACACAAATTCAAACCTGTTGAATAAATTCAGAAAAATTGATTCAGAGCCAAAACAGTAAATTCTTTTACGCACAAATACGTTTTAGCCGGTGTAATGAGAATGTCTCCTGTCAGTCAGAATGGGGAAAGTTTTTTCCTGTTTATTCATAACATCCACTAGTTAGATCTGTCTCTGGAAAAAACTAATGGTAGATTTAAGCACTTTACTTGACTACATTTGTATCCCAAAATTTTTAAAGAACAATTTAATATTAAGTATAATTTTAATCGATGTTTTTTTTTTAAAAAAAAAGGAAAAACGGCATCCTAGAGAATGTCTTGGATTATCACGTGGTATGATTTATTTTATAAAATTCCTAAAATGGAGCTGACTAAAACCAATTTTATTTCTTCCATAGATTAACATTGAGCATTTTGTTTGGGTTGGAACACTATTGTCTATTTTTATACTACACGAAGGCTAATGAGACCGGGGCCTAATGTTTAAAACCGATTTGTAACGCGTACTGTCGACTCTGCCAGCAGTAAGATTCGGACTAGTTGACTCTAATACCACAGTGTCCTACAATATGGCTTTTGTTCGAAAATATGGAAGGTAAACACCCACCTTAACACATTGTGTGGGGTACATTTCGAAGCGGAATTATACCGAGATCTGGCGTTTTGAACGTAAATTTAGTTTTTCAGTTAAATCTCAATAGATAAAAAATTATTTAATTTTTTAACCAACTTTTCGTATCATAAATTGAAATATATAAACAAATATATAAACAGAAATATATAAGTAACAGCCATAATATTTTTGTAAACAAAAAATATATTTTTTAGTGGATAAATGTGTAATAGTATCGTAAATATGAAAAATCAATTAGAAATAGTAGTATAAAGTTATAATTTTTTCCTGTTCTGTGATTCTGCATCGACTGATGCAAAAACTATTTTTTATTTGTCTAAATTTTTCCAGAATCTGTGAGATAGATAAGAACATCCGATTTCGTTTTCCTGTATATACCGTCATTTTTGTGCCCAGAAACAAACCATGTTGTTACACTAACCCGCACTAGTCGGTGACCCACGCTCAAGTATCAATCGTCAGAAAACGTGCTAGAACGTGTCCCGCGCTCAAGTATCAGTCGTCAGAAACCCTGCTAGTACATGACCCGCGCTCAAGTATCAATCGAACTTGAAAGAAAACGTACTAGTACGTGTCAATGTGTTAAGAGTCATTAATTCCTAATGGAGAGAACAAAAAACAGTGCAGGTTTCTGCTAATGTTGGTTCAACTATATGAAATACCGGAAATATAAGGTAAAAGTAAATCATGGTAGGGGTTGCAGAAAATGTCTCTTTGAGTGTAACTTTCTGGATTTGCCAAATCACAAGAGAGTGGTCTCCAATGTAGCTTAACTTCAAAACCATGGTTATTCAGTGATGTTGTTCTTACTTCTTGTAATAGCAATCTAACTATAGTGAGAATCGGGTCGATTTAATTGGCGACTTTTATACATGTTTTTTTATTAAATACTTAATTATAACTGCGTATTTTTCTTTAGTCAGTGTCAGTGTCTTTTGTGGAACCATTTCGTCATAGTCAGCTTTTTAGCTGTGGTTTTTTTCTTCCGGGGTCAGCAAATGTGTTTATAGTAGATCGGCATATAAATTAGTTTAAACGGAAACTTAACCCATGAGAACATAAAACCACATTTTATCCTTCTAAAATATGATTACACAAATATGCTTTTTTATAAACATTGATATATTACGGTTTTATAAACTATGATAGTTTATTTCGTTTTTAACTTCTAGTTATAAAAAAAGTTTTAAATGTCGAAGGCCGATTCAAGTTCGACTGGTTTGGGGTATAGTTTACGATAAAAGTTCCAAAGTTGTGACTAACTCCAAATAGTTCTGCTCTCACGTTCCTTAATCCGAATTGACTCGAACGAGGGTCTTTCTCGTACTTAAAACGCAAAATAAAACTAGGTTAAGAAAATATTTGTGAAATTTCATGAAAAAATAACATATTTCCTTTTTACTTTCGGCTGCAATTAATTTTTCTTTTCAGAGGTCACAATTAAAACTAGCGGATACCAATTAGCAATGACTTACTTTCTAGAATAATTGAAGAATATTGGTCTGTAGCAATTGGCTTGGCCTCGATTCTTTCATCTATTCTCCAATTTAACCTTGCATTTGTAGTAGTTACAAATTTTAATTTATTTTAAATACACAGGCTAAATTATACTCCCAATACATGAGTTATATTTTGCTATACAGATACTTTTTTAAGTTGATAAATATGTTAGTATGTAAACATCAATTCTTGAAAGTTATTCACTGAAATAGTTTCTGGTAAAAGAAAACAGGTGCTGCAACTTCCCTTTATTTCTGCAGGAAATATTTACATTGTGTTCGTGTGACAGGTGATTTTCATGAGTTCTACTGAGAGCATACAAGGTTCTGCTTACACTAAGCAGTGCTTCTTAACCTTTGTTTGAACCATGACCCACTGAGTTTATTTTAAATATATGATACTCCGACACAGAGAACATATTTAATAACTGGAGTTTCCAGGAATTGAACCCAGTGAGGCCAAACTTATACTGATTTTTCTTTGACTACTTACGCTACAGGCTACAAGCTCTGATACTATAAATAAAAAAAAAGATTTTCTAAACTTTGGGTAAAAATTATGTATGAATTATGAAGAATTTTTACAAAAAATAGACTTCTTGGGATAACTTAAAAATTGGGTTCCCCTTGGCGAAAATATTGGCAATATTTAATAAAACACAAAGGTAATCCATCCAAACATCGATTTTCTTGCTTTTTCTGGCGACTTTAATTAATGCACAGTGTGGCATCGTAATAGAATTATATACTGTTACTTAATTAAAGAAAACGACTTGAAAACCGGACATTTATATTTATGGACAATTAATACCTTAACAGTTTACAAACGCAACAGCTCCAAATTATTACAAATCAGCCAAAGTGAACCATTACTGGTTTGTTATATCTAATTTTTATAAACATTGCTCACTTTTAATATATAAGAAAAGAGTTACACAAGGAGAGTTGGATACAAAAATCATATAAATTATAATATAGATACAGATTGTTTGAACACGGTGAAATCAGGAGAAAGTGTTAGACGACTTAATACTTAACCATTATACTTAAACCGTTATCATAAATAAAGTGTTAGGCGTTATACTTAAACCATTATCGCCAAGATGAATAACAGATTTGCAGTAATATTTTAGTTAAAGATACATATTTGTGTACCAGGTGAAATCTTTAAGTCTCCTGCTTGGTTCCTGCTTCTAAATTACGAGGACAAAGCGAAAGCAATGTTACTCAAGTTCGCAACATTCCTTTTAACTATACGAGCTACTGGGGGGGGAGGTAAAGAAATAACAGTTTTACTGTAATGTTTTGATTAAAGATATATGCTTGTTATGTCAGTTACATTTGATTAAAATTATAATTCTGACACCTCTCTGGAAAATGCTTGACCCAAACGATACGGTCGGTTGCAATAAAAACAATCTCTGGCTACGATCTACTTAAAAAAATAAAGCACTTTATTTATTCCAGCGGATAGAACAAGCATGAATAACAAAATCAAACGATCAACAGTAGAAGGTTCCTGAAATATGACCAGCTAACGATTTATAGGTATAAACATGTTTTTAATGGTTATTATATCCCTTAAATAAATGAATGAAATTAAACGTTTTTTAATATTAGGTTTTACCTAATATAAGTATTCATTTTTACTCTACATAATTAACCCCTTTAAATGCGCACATCACGCTGGCTTCTTTATTTTTTAAAAGTAGTTCTACCGCTACATTAAATTAGACTTCCCCGTGCATAAACTGTACAGCACCTTGTTCCTGAAAGTAAACTGCATTTCTCTTGCTCATAATAATGGTTCTTAGGATAATAACGATATTAAAATTCTACGGATACTATGTCATAACTGGAAGAATATGAGTTCCAAAACTCGACTTAGTAAAGATCTACAATGTTCATAAATGGCGGCTGGGGCCCGTAAAATAGGTACGCGGTTGCAAACTCCTCTATGTTCCTAAAGGATTCCTTTGGAGGTGTCAGGAGACGGTCGTCTGCAAGGTTCCTGCTTCTAAATTAAGAGTACAAAGCAAAAGCAATGGTACTCGAGTTTATAACATTCCTTTTAGCTCCATAAACTCCTCAGGAGGGGGTAAAGAATAACAGATTTTCAGTAATGTTTTGGTTAAATATCTATATTTCTATTGTCAGTTACATTGGATTAAAATTATAATCTTTAAACCTCTCTGGAAAATGCTCAACACATACGATGCGATATTTCCGGCACTAGAACAAGCATGTTTAAAAAAGTCAAATGGCAAACAGTAGAAGATTCCTCAAATATTGTCAGCTACCGATTTATAGGTATAAAAATATTTTAAATGGTTATTATGCTCGTTAAATAAATGAACGAATTTAAACGTTTTTAGTATCAGGTTTCACCTAACGTAAGTATTCATTTTTACTCTACATAATTAACTCCATTAAATGCACACATCACGCTTTTTTTTTCAAGTAGTTCTATCGCTACATTACTTTAGACTTCCCAGGGCATAAACTGTACAGCAACTTGTTCCTAAAAATAAACTGCATTTCTCTTGCTCATATTAATGGTTGTTAGAATAATAACAATATTAAAATTCTACGGAGGCTAAGTCATAACTGGAAGATTGTGAGTTCAAGACTCGATTTGGTAAGGATCTACCGTGTTCATCGGCTGGGGAACGTTGCAATCTCCTCCATGTTCCTAAACGACTCCTTAGGAGGTGTCAAGTGATGGTCTTCTAGAAGGTTCCTGCTTCTAAATTAAGAATACAAAGCAAAAGCAATGTTACTCGATTTTGTAACATTCCTTTTAAGCTACATAAGTTAATCAGGTGGTGGTAAAGGAAAAACAGATTTTGAGTAATGCTTTGGTTAAATATATATGTTTGTATTGTCAGAAACATTGGATTAAAATTATAATCTTTACACCTCACTGGAAAATGCTCAACCCATATGATACGATATTCCAAGCGCTAGAACAAGCATGAATAACAAAAAACTGTCAACAGTAGAAGGTTCCTGAAATATGACCAGCTAACAATTTATAGGTATAAAAATATTATAAACGGTTATTATACTCGTCAAATAAATGAACGAATTAAAACGCTTTTTAATATTAGGTTTCACCTAACATAAGTATTCATTTTTACTCTACATAATTAACCTCTTTAAATGCACACATCACGCTGGCTTCATTTTATAAAGTAGTTCTATCGCTACATTACTTTAGACTTCCCCGGGCATAAACTGTACAGCACCTTGTTCCTGAAAGTAAACTGCATTTCCCATTTCTCATAATAATGGTTGTCAGAATAATAACGATATTAAAATTCTATGGATGCTTATTTTATTATGTAGGACTTCTTTAAAATACACGGATATGTACCGGTATTTGATGATACGACGCATGTAAAAACTAAACTACTTTCAACCGGATAACAAGATGATATGATAGTTAATTAGCAATATAAGTTTTTTTTAATTGAGTCCAATTTGAATATAAAAAATTTTCTGTTTAGTCATATGGTTATGTTTATTTTTTTAAATATATTTCAATGCTAGCGTTTATCAATACAAATATTTCGTCTACAGGTTAACAATTAATTGGTAAACAAATTAAATAACACAGTCAACTTAAAGGAGACATAGTAACTTTTGAAATGAAAAATCTTTATTATAATAGACTTTTAATCAATATAAAATTTTTAAAAAAGTCCAGATCTGTTTAGAATAAAATTTATTTAGCACTACATGTGCAGGAAACTATAGAAAAATGTTTCATGGGAAAAGAGAAAATTTTCCCTCCAAACCGCATTTTAAAATTAATACACCATTCCGTACACATGAAATACATATATACAGCAATTCTCATGAGCGATTACGAACCTGGTATACCACCTCGTGCATTCAAATATCTTGAGTAGTTAAAAAGTTACAAACGGTTGGTTGGTTTTGAGAACTGGGGTCTATTCTATTGCTACTCCAAGGATACCGGGACCTCTTGCTTAAATCCCTTAACGTGCACGCTCGAGTTAACTCGAGCGCGCTAAACTGGCCAAACTGTGCACACTTGAGATAATTCGAGCGGAGTTGTACTTTATGTGGCTATAATTTTTCACACTCGAATGCAATCGAGAATTAAAAATAACAATATGAAAGCAAAAAAAAATAAAAATGAAAATAAATAAAAAAAAAAACAAATAAAAATAAATAAAAAACCCCAATCTTTTTATTTATATTTGTTATTCGCATGGGATTGTAAGCTATATTAGACTATTTTCTGCAATGTTATCAAAATCCAAAATTGCAATAAACATTTTATTATTTTGTATTGTCCTATATGTTTGTATTGTCAGTTACATTTGATTAAGATGATAATCCTTACACCTCTCTGGAAAATGCTCAACCCGAATGATATGGTTGATTGCAATAAAAAGAAGCGCTGGCTACGATCTACTTATAAAAAGAGAGCACAGTATTTATTCCAGGTTCTAGAACAAGCATGATTAACAAAATCAAACGGCCAACAGTAGAAGGTTTCTGAAATATGACCAGCTAACGATTTATAGCTATAAAAATATTATAAATGGGTATTATACTCGTCAAATAAATGAACGAATTTAAACGCTTTTTAATATTAGGTTTCACCTAACATAAGTATTCATTTTTACTCTACATAATTAACCTCTTTAAATGCACACATCACGCTGGCTTCATTTTTTTAAAAGTAGTTCTACCGCTACATTACTTTAGACTTCCCCGGGCATAAACTGTACAGCACCTTGTTCCTGAAAGTAAACTGCATTTCTCTTGCTCATAATAATGGTTGTTAGGATAATAACGATATTAAAATTCTACGGATGCTTATTTTGTTATGGGAGACTTCTTTAAAATACATGGATATGTATCCGGTATTTGATTATACGATGCATGTATAAACTAAACTACTTGCAACCGGATAACAAGATGATATGATAGTTGATTGGGAATATAAATAAAACGAAATAACTCATAGTTTTACAAAACGACTTGATTGTTTAAAGAGAAGTAGTACCTTTCGTGCTGAAAATTCTTCATTTAAAGCAGTCTATGTTTGATTATATATGATATAAAAAGCTCAGCTTGGTTTAGAATAGAGTTTTTCACATAAATAAAGGTTAAAATTCATAAAAATTATTTATATAAATCAATGCTTTTATTTTAATCCTAAACTAAGCACACCAACTGATAACTAACTTTATACACATTATTTAATATTGTATTGCAGAAGCATTTAAAATATAAAATATAAATCAACCAAAAAATAGAAAAAAATCTCCTTACCTTGAAAACAACTTTTGAAATGTGTTAATTAAAAACTAACTTTTGTATCAAATAGATTCGAATTATCATGGTTAGTTTGTGAACTTTAATTATACTGCGGTATATTTTATTTTATAACATGATAAAGGTTATCTTTCGTTATTTAAAACTGCCTGATCTGAAAGTTTTATACACAAAATCACTGTGAAGAAACTGTTAAATTTAATTTATTTTTACACTTTTCTTTTTGACACTCTCAAAATATTTCTTTTTATTATATATATATATATATATATATATATATATATATATATATATATATATATATATATATATATATATATATATATATGTATATGTATATATATATGTATATATATGTGTATATATATATGTATATGTATATATACGTATATATATGTGTATATATATATACATAGATATATATATGTATGTATATAAATATAAATATATGTATATATATGTATATATATGTATATATATATATATATATATGTATATATATATGTATATATATATGTATATATATATATATGTATATATATGTGTATATATATGTATATATATATGTATATATATGATATATATATGTATATATATATATATGTATACGTATATGTATATATATATATATATATGTATATATATATATATGTATATATATATATATGTATATATATATATATATATATATATATATATATATATATATATGTATATATATATATATGTATATATATATATATATATATATATATATATATATATATATATATATATATATATATATATATATATATATATATATATATATATATATATATATATGTGTGTGTGTGTGTGTGAGTGAGTGATATAAACAGATATTTTTCGGTTAAATTCTGCTTTGAATCCCTGGTTGTTATATATAGATATGACAACATTTTTTATAAAAAATTGTAATCCTTAATAGTTTTGTAGCAGACCCCTTATTCTCAACCGGCCAACTCCATACACTTCAGAACAAAAGATTTTAACTATTCTATTGATACTTCATTTTTTCCATTTCATATATTTAGGTAATATTAGAAATTATACTAATAACTTTTATCCCATTTACCTCTAAAACTGCTTCAACCGAAAATGTTATTTTACAAAATCAAATTGAAAAAAAATCGATAAATTTCATTTATTTATACATTTTTTTTAAACTCATAAAACAGTTTTTTATTTTCAATAGATATTGTTCAACTGCAACAATAATTAATATCTAATCATTGTATATATAATTACACCAATTGTAGTCATATGTTGTTAGTGCATGAACGACAAAGCAATTGAGTAACTTGCTATCCAATTATCTTGAAATTTTTTATAAAAACAGCCAGACAACACAAGACCAGTTAATAACAAGTGTTTTTTAAGCAATCATTTAATTATAGATACCGGTCTAATAAGTAGGAAATACAACCAGTTTTTCTTTTAAATACTCCTTTCTATTGTAGATACCAAGCAATTTACAGTCCTTCAACTGAGTGAAAGGAAAATTTTATATTTCTATCTCAAATATGAAATATATCTAAGAAAAAGCATAAAAGATTGTATTTTAATATCCACCAATTTATTATTAATATAATTATTACACAGACGAGTAAACAACAACTTTAACCAGCTTTTAAAACAAGATTTTTGAATTTTATAAACATTTGCTGCAATACTTTAGGTGGTGCATATCTAACTGTCGTAAACCTCCGAAATGTATATACTATTGACCTTGTAGGTTTGGTTTGGTTTTGGTTTGGAGAGATATTGTTTATTATTTTACAACTTGAAAGCTAATGGTTTGGTTTGGTTTGGAGTGCTACGGTCTACTTTTTGCAACACGAGGGCTAATGAGACCGGAACCTACAGTTTAAAGCCGATTCCGAAGGGCTATGAACATCCATGCTTTTGTGGGATTGAAAGCTAATGACATTGGAATCTACTGCTTTGTCTAACGTTCGACAATTTGATCTTGCAGAGTATAAATTAAAAATGAATTAAAGTGAATGTATTTTTAACAGAAAGAAATCTATCCTTTTTTTAAATGAAAAACTTGCTAAACATATTTTGAAGTAAATAAATGTATATTTGTTCTTGTTGTCTTATGCCACTTGGTCAAACCAAGCACGATTTAGCCTGAGACTACTCGTATTAAGGCCTTTTGTTTTTAACGAGCACCTCAATGGTGAAAGTACGACTTATGTTCAAGTGAATCCTCGTAATTTTGAAGCAAGGGCCAATCAGAAGGTCCATAGGCTTGGCGTGCCACCTCCAGAGGTACTGATTAGAACTTGGAGGACATTTTGACACGAACTTTTTTTACGTGCAACAGTCACCTTTAACGAAAACAGTGGATCTTAGGTTGACTCAGATTTCGAACCCTTCAACCTCTCAGTTACGAGATCGTATCGTTTACCAACTGAGCTACCACCGCTCATAAATGTATATTTTAACTATTATTATATTTAAAACTATATTTCCATCGATGCTTGCAATAATAACGAAGTTTTATTCTGAGAACTAAAAGGTAACCTTTGAATAAAAATGACCTTATTATTCAAAAATGGAATGTTCCTGAGCATTTTCAACAAAGCTTCTTTTCAAACAATTAATAATTAATAAATTTTAAAAGTATTAAGATTTTACCTCATAATTGTAAACATTTTCACATAAATATAATGCTAATAACATCGGAATTCGATAAATTTTCGAGCAGATTGTTGAAAAACAAAATTTATTAAATTTACATGTCCACTATCATTTTAACATAATGTTTAAGCAAGGGACGAAGCAAGAAATATTTTGTAATGGTTTTCTTCCTCTTCAACTCATATCAGAATATTAATATAGCAATCCTTAGATATATAATAGGTATACATTAATCTTTGAACCTTGGCAGCACAGTCGTCAAAGGTAAAGAGCTTTTAACTGGAGGTCTGCGGGTTCGGTGCTCGTGCCGGGCTCAGATCTGTCATGCTTGTTAATGGTGACTGGGGCACATAAAATAAACTCGTGGTCAATATGGCCTCAAAGTTCTCAAGCCTATGGGGGCCTAGCCTGAGGGTCTTCTGGTTGGTTCCTGCTTCTAAATTACGAGGACCCACTTAAACTAAGACGTTCTTTCAGCCTAGCACTGCAACGAAAGAAATACCTTAATTCGTGAGGCCCCTGACTCACGTGATTGGAATGTCCAAGTGGCATTGGCAACCAACAAAAACAACAATCTGTAAGGGGTGGGATTATAATCACCAAGTTCGATACGCCATTAATCTAAACGCATTCCCCTCAAGACGTTGAAAGATTTTGTTATTGTTAATACCATTTAGAGCGCGTGCCAAGCACGTGAGCTAGAGTCCATTCTAAGGCAAATGGATACATCTTTATTTAGAAGAGCATAGCTAGGGTGAAAGAACGACTATCTACTCAAAATGGCTTTTCATTATTCAGAAGCAAGGATTCAACAAAAGACTCCCAGGCATGGCCTGTTACCTCCAGAGGAATCGTTTGAGAACTTCAAGAACATTAGGATCACGAACCAATGTACGTGCCTCAGCCACCATTAATGAACACGATCTTTGTCACATTCGAGCCCTGAACACCTCACCCTCCGGTTACGAAATCGCTGGCTTTGTCGACTGAGTTATCGTGGCTAACGGACATTAAATGGGAGATGTCGTAAAATCTAGAAACGACCAAAAATTGAGGTGAGTTTATTTAAAAACACTGTAAGAGTTTTAATCTGTTTACACGAGAAAGTTCCATCTATTTACGCATGTTTTTGCATTCATAAGCTGAGTTGATTATGAGATATGCTTCTTCATAAACAAAAATAACACTGAGCAAATCAGGCTAATTTGTCCCGGGAATATGTATACTATAAACGTCAAGGTCTTTAACCTGTGTAATTTTTCCGGTACCGCGTGGAATCTAATTAAAAAACTTAAAAAGTGCGGTAGAGATCATGGACAGGATGCGCGATTTTGCTATATCTGATATAACGCTGCCGTGATTTGAATTCATTTAATTAACGAAGAATCTTGGTTAGGCACATCTATGACATTGTCATTACGGCAAATACAACTCACTATTCTGCTCAACGCTCGAAGATTACCAGCGAGCAAAGGGCAACGACCTTCACTCCGGGAGAATTTACTCCCCTAATAAAAAGAAATTAAAAATTTTATATTTTCATTTTAATTAAAGCGACGGTTTCATTTGTTCTTCCAGTTTTTCATTATATGCACGACATGTCCCAAAATGGATTCCTCTTCGTAATTCCGTATGTTTATCACGTTTTCGGACGTTCACGAAGAAAATCTGAATTGTTAAATAGCATTGTTGTGAACAAAACCTCAATGCGTGTAACCGGATTCTTGGTGAGTGTGAAAAAGATTTAGTGCAAAGACGGCTTTACTAAAGTTTTGTGCAACTAGTGCTACTTCCACGTACTCTGTGGAACCGAAGCATGGAGTTAAAATGAAATTTGAATGGTCATGGTGGATTTAGAAAGGTTTTTACAACAGTTAAGAAGCTCACAAAAATATTTTACTAGTGATTAATTGCACATCACTAGTCAACTTAAAGTAACCTATCATGATCAGAGTCAAGATTTTTAAATAAGGTTTTTATGCAAATATTTTTTAGTTATTGCAGTAATAGGTTATATAACATAGAAAAATATGAAAATAAACATAGTATATATATTGTCTTAAAAATTGGCAAAAATAGAGAAAAAAACAAGCATTTTTTTTTTTACTTTACGCCAACATTCCTAACTAAACAAAATACTCAAAACATATCATTTTTACTTGGATAAATGTAGACATATATCCATTATGTATGCATTGAACCTTCAGAATGAAAATATTCTAAAGTACAAATTAATTATAGCCAATCAAAGAAAGTTATAGCAAAAATTCAAGAAAAAATAATAAAGTTTCCAACATAAATGCCCATAACTCATCTCAAAATGAATGTATTTATAACCCTGAGGATCAATGCATACATAACATCATTAAAAACATACAGTTAAATTCTAAATAAATTTTAAAAATTATTTTAGCAGTTATGACTGTTGAGGTGTGGAGGTGTAGCAAAAATCACAGTTTTTTAGAATTTCGATTTAAAGATTTTATTGGATAAATTCCTTAAGTGTTTTATAATTTGATAAACATTCAGAAATATGTTGGAATATTTTATTTATTTATTTAGAAGCTATAATGGGCTATTTACGACGTTTTTCTTGCTAACACTCTAAGTCAAGCCATTTAACTGTTCACTTCCGGTATCTTTTCGACACTTCCGGTGATGATTACACGGCTGTATCATGACTTCTAATGACTATAGAAATAAGCTGAAAACTGTTTTCGAAAGCTAAAGGACTGGTTTTTAAAAGAAACGAATAAATTGTTTTCGATATTTTTCACGAAAATCGCTGCTTGAAAATGGTCGGTTACCTTAAAGTCATTAAACCGATACAATGTAATAAACTCTCAGATAAGTAATTTGGCCCCACCTATAAAATAAAAACAAAATACCATTTTATAAAACTGTTATTTTTTCGGCTATTAATTATGCTCCAGTATGGTTGTTTACTGCTTAAACAATTTAAAACAATTTGAATCTTGACAAAATAAAATTCTTTGTAGGATCGTAAAAGTACTTCGGTACCTAAGAAAGGATATTATCCGTAGGACATTGATATTTTAACCATAAAGCAAGAATGCCTCAAAATTTCTAAACTATTTTATACTACACTTTATACACTACCTAACGAAATTATCACGGAATTACTGGACTGTGATTACAAATAAACGGAGGCCAGGCGCCACTATGTTATATTTTAGCTAACATTAAATTTCTACATCAAACCGTTTAAATTTTTACTCATGCATACCGTCAATCTATCTTATTTATAATACTTTCTTTCACGATCGTACGATCTACAATTATTAATATTTAATTGTTTTTAAACTCACCTTAATTTTTTTCAATTATAACTGATTAAAATATTACTCTACTTTTTAACTATACAATTATAAATAACGAAATTTGTAAATGAATTGTTTTTTGCATCTTAATATATGTATAATATATTATATTTTAAGACAGTATTTTTATTAT
This sequence comes from Pardosa pseudoannulata, assembly GCA_032207245.1. NCBI lineage: Eukaryota > Metazoa > Arthropoda > Arachnida > Araneae > Lycosidae > Pardosa > Pardosa pseudoannulata. Next base: position 47,425,441 of record CM063506.1, on the reverse strand, counting down.
TACTTTTTACCTTTATGAGCACTTCGCAGAGGATTTATCTCTTCATCATTTATAATTCGATCTTTGATACAAGTACCCTGTATTAACTTACCAATATGGAAAAGCACAGATAAGTAATTATTTGTCTAATGAGTATACGAGGCTGATATGTAATTACTAAAGCATAAATATTATAAATAGTCAAAATGTTAGGCTTTAGCATATGTGTATACAACTTGAATAAACAACCCTCATTACCATTCATACTAATGGAAAACTAGTTTATTATAAGATGCTTGACACATAATATATTAGTCACATGACCTGGAATAGGTGCCAAGAATTCACCTAGTCGTCAAATATGGAGAAAAGTAGCTCCTACCCATGAAATGAATGCAATGTAAAAAAAAAAGAAAGAAAAATAATATTGGTATACGGGTATTTCTAAGTTCACTTACTATAGAGAGACATCGTTGATTAAAACTATCTTTTTTTATACAGAGTATAGAAAATTGATCTGGAGATACAGGAAGGGTACTTCCACATTCCTTGCTGAGGAGCGCCGAGTTATATAACTCGGTTTTAGAATAGCAGTTTAGTGTAAAAATGTTTGTGTAATCTAGGGCAAATACTAGAACATAGTTATAGTATAATAATAATGCATTAGTATTTAGCTTGCTAATGTTTTTTTCTCGTATTTTAACTCTCTGGTTTTATTTTTTCGATCCATTAATAGTATTAGCTGTTGTCTTCTTTAACTGTTATGCGTAATCAACCAACCAACGCATTGTAGTGTCCATTTTCCCTTTCAAAGATGCAACCTTTCTTACACAAACAGAATGCACACTGTAACTTAGTAGTTACAGTTACCATTGATACATTGCTGTATTCTTTTGCTCGGTAACGGTACCTGTTTTCAGTCAGCCGATCACTAAGGCTACGCCCGAATTTCAGCCACTTATGTTAAATATGTGAACCCTCTGCCCTTATTCCACATATTAGTAACATGAACCTGAACCCTCTCTTGAACTTAGAGAATCCCTGACACCGAGAACTAGAGGTTCTGCATTACATACAACAAAATACATACATATAGAGTCTGCATACAACGAAAGTAGCACAAAAAGTCTATCATCAGTTAGGTGGCTCATATAAAAGAAAAAGTAACATGTTTAACATAATCTATCTCACTCACAAAGGACCCCAATTTGTTTCTTTAATCAGAGATATGGCATTTACATTCCGTAAATTTTTCGTTACGTATTCGCCGTGAAGCATTTCTATGAAGAAAAAAATCTAATATAGATATTACATGACAACCTTGTACACCTATTATGCTATACAGCTTTTATTATTTTGTATGATGTTTCACCATAATTATCATTTGCACATTCTCTTCAAGATTCAAAATATTTTTCGTTTCTCAAGGTTCCCGCGTTGTATGAGTATATTTCAAGAGTCCAGTGGTATTAATATTCGCTAGAGTGAATCTTATAGTTATATCGTTATATAGTTATTTCCCAAGGATTTTTTTTGTTGTTTGTTTGGATTTGAAGCTCTACGGTCTACTGTTTTACTCACAAGGACTTATGAGACAGGGCCTACTGCTTAAACCGAGTCCAAACATCCATATCAGCAGCGATATTCGAACCCGTGAATTCCATTACCGAAGAGCAATGCTCTACCATTTGGGCATCATTCAGCAATTTAACAAAGGACCATAAGTAGAAATATAACAGAAGTTATATAGCGTAATAAGCGTCCAATGTAGTGACATAGTATTCATATCAGATATTTTTCTTAATAGATATACTCACGGTGTATTCATAACGAATTAAGGAATGTAAACACCTTAGTCCTGATTGATGGAATAAGTTAGTCTTGCAGTTATTTCATTTTAAACCAAATAGTTTGGCAATTATATTAATTTCTTTACAACGTTAAGCTTCCATTGTAACGCAATCTATATATATTTCATGTAAATGCTCCATTTTTTTATGTATTTGTGTGTAATCAGCTATTGTGCATATTATATCCGGGGACACTCAAAACATCCCAAACCTTTATTTTAAGGTAGATAGTCAGACAATACTTTTTTACTCCATACCCGGCAGGAATAAACAATAAAGCTTCGAAAATATTCTCCACAAAAAACATTATTATTTTTGTTTCCAAATATGGACATTAAACGCATCATTTTAGCTCTTTAAAAAACATTCTTATAATTGCATATAAATGCAAAATTTCTTTCAGTTGCATTGCTGTAGAGCAGAAGTGTTAATTGTCGTTACATTAATATTTTTCCTTATACAGAGTGCGGATTGCATCAAATATGAATGTGCAAATCTAAATGATATTAACGTACTCAATATAAAATATCAACATTTTTCAACTAATAGTTTTAAGCTATTCCGCACAGTGTTAACAAACGTTAGGGGAGAGTGGGGCACCTTGGGACATAGCCCACCTTGGGACACCTTTATTTTCAGGCTTTAATTTGCAACCAGGAATTAGTTCTCATGTGTATTGATAGATGGCCTTCCTCTTCACTTCTCAAAGAATTTTGATGAAGATAGTGCTTATAGGTAAGGAACAATTTCATTTTCTTTGTTTTGAATAACCCAAAATTACATGAATGTGCATTTTAAAAAGTAATTTTTTTGAAAAAAAATTAAATATTTAAAAAAAAGTGTATTGTTATGAAAGAAAATTCATTTATTATTATTTCTATGCTAATAAATAAATTGTATTGTTAAGCCTAACTGTATAGTAGTTACCAAAAGATACTATGTAAAATGGGGCAGGTTGGGACACATATAGATGGGGCACCTTGGAACATTTTAAAAAGAGTAAACAAATATCAATTCAAAAAAAAAAAATAATTAATATTTTGGTGCTTAATTTTTAGTTCATTTAACATGTCAAAACATTATTTTATTAATCTTTTTTTTTCAGAAAAAAATGGTGAGAACAAGAAAAACAAAACAGAAAGTATTCTGCTGTAAATGCTAATATGCTAGAATCAGCTGCAAATATAAGATTTGTTAAAAAATGTATTAACTTGAACAATTTTCAGCTATTTCTCTTTTATAACAGTTAATAAAAATAATTTGAACAGTATTTTGTATTTGTTGTTTAGTGTCCCAACCTACCCCATACAGAGGGGCAGGTTCGGACATTGGAAAGGTATTTTATTTCTTTTATTACTCTTTAACTAAATGAGATATTAAGTAGGTTTAATGTTTATAAGAAGCAGATATGATGACAATATATGCATGCATACTTATTTTTTTTTCAATTAGCTTTAAAAAATACATAAAAATGTTTAACTGAAAAGTGTCCCAATGTGCCCCAGTCTCCTTGATATTAAAATTTTTTGTTATATAGAGTACAGATTGCAGTTAAAAAAGGAGACTCCCAACTATACGTTATAAAGTCCTCAATACAAAAATTCAACATTTTACTGCTAAAAATCGCTGAATAAACCCTAACAACTTTTATATACTTTGCATTCAAATTTTTCGTTCGAAAGATAGTATGGCTCCTTAAGTATTAAATTAAAATTATTATTAACAATTATTAAAATAATCAGTAAAAACTTGAAAAAATATTTTAAAATGTTATTAAAAAACTTATTCTAAAATCAACAGAACTCTTAGTTTTATGTTAAATAGAAAAAAATGCTGTTACAATGAAGAATTTAAATCTCGAAAGGTACTAAGTCTCCTTAAGTATCTTAAGTATCACGTTTAAATGAGAAAATGCTGCTTGTTTTTCAGGAAAATTTCTTAAAATAAATCTGAGAATCATTAAATAGCAATAAGCCAGTTGAAGTAAAACTCTCCGATCTCGATTTCTTTAATTGGGTTAATCCTCACTTAGTAATACATAAACTTTGCATCACCGTAAGACATCTGTGTTACAAAATTTGCATAGGATTAATTATTAAGAATTGTAAAGAAAATTTATTTTAATTCAATTATAAGACATTAACATTTTACAGTAAGATAATATCGTTGGGAAACTTTTTAAAATTTTCGTTATGTTACTTTTACTTAAAAAAAAATTATTTATTTGAATCGGTCTTTTTCCAAAGGATTATAAAACAAAAAGTTCTAATCCCATGAGAATGAAAAATTTACAGGTTCTTTAATACAACACTTTCTATTTATTTTGTCATTTCAAGTAGTAAATTTCTTTAAAATAATACAAAAAAATACTCCAAAGGAAAATTGAAATTCACTTATCCGCAAGATAATTTGTGAAATATATATATTAGGACATATTTTTTTAAGATTTGAAATTAAAGTAAAATATCTGCTTTTTTCTGCAAATCAAAACTTTTGAGGAAATCTATATTAGGACAATTATCTAATATTAGGATATATTTTTTTAAGATCTCAAATTAAAGTAAAATATCTGCTTTTTTCTGTAAATCAAAACTTTTGGGGAAATCTATATTAAGGCAATTATTTAATATTAGGACATATTTTTTTAAGATTTCAAATTAAAGTAAAATATCTGCTATTTCTGTAAATCAAAAGTTTTGAGGAAATCTGGAAATTTACAATTATTAAAAGTTTAAAAACTATTGAGGAATTGAAAATAACAAACAAAATAAATTTTTCTGTACTATAAAATAAACAATTTCCCTTCTGCTAATATAATTGGGAATCACACACTAGAAAAGATAATTATCTTGTCTTTTGTTTAAAGAACTAATTTCAAATTTACGTACTTCCAAAGTTATTTTTCAGGAAAACAGAGTTATATTTTATCTCTTAGTGTATATATTTTGTTTTTTATTAATAAAATGTATTGCTTCCTATAACATTTTTAAATAAATTTATAAATTTAAACCATTTTTATGTTCTAGGAGAAATTTTATTTTAAAAAGAGCAGATCAAATAACCTGTTATAATGAAATTTCTTCGGCTCAAAGGTGAAGTAATTTCATTATAACAAATTTTTGACTTTATAGTGTATAACGTATATAGTATCTTTTGAAGATACTATATACGTTACATACTATGAAGGTCTTGAAAGTGGAAGTGAAGAATAATCAAGATAAACCAGAGTTGAGTGATTTCAAGATTGCCAGTTCAAGTTTTCTTTGTAAGGTTTAAAATCATTGTGGTAAAATTGAAAATAGGGAGAACCCACATTTAAAGTCAAAAGTCAGTTTTATAATTTTCATGTAACACAAATAAATAATTTTTATAAAGTTAAACCCTTATTGAGGATCTGGAAGAAATTTTAAACTTTTTATTTTATAAGGAATCAAAAATAGGCTCTTATAAAGAAGAATTTACAGCAAAGAGGGTACTATGTCCTCTTAATGGCCTTGACAATGGAAGTAAAGAATGGCCAAGAGAAACTAGCTTGACTTTACTTCAAGTAATGACTTTAAATATTGTTCAAGTTTTCTTTGTAACGTAAAGTTTTGTATCACCAAAGTTAACATTTGAAAATAATTATAACCTGGATTTTAAGTCAATCTATTAATATTCATATAACGTAAATAAATACTTTTTATAAAGTTAAAACTTTAATAAGAATCAGGGAGAAATTTCATTCTGATCCTAGAAGAACTTTTTATTTTATAAGGGATCGAAATAAGGCTCTTATAAAGAAGACTATCCAGCACGGAAGGAACTATTTCCTTTTAATGGTCTTGGGTGGAAGTGAGGAGTGGTCAAGAGATACCAGATTTAAATGACTTTAAGATTGTCAGTTCAAGTTTTCTTTGTATGGTAATGTTTTGTAACTCTGTGATAACAATTAAAAATAATTAAAACCGGAATTTTAAGTGAATCTATTAATATCCATATAACGTAAATATATAATTTTTATAAAGTTAAAACCTTAATAAAAATCAAGGAGAAATGTCATTCTGATCTGAGAAGAAATTTTTAATTTATAAGGGATCAAAAATAGGCTCTTATAAAGAAGACTATTCAGCACGGAAGGAACTATTTCCTTTTAACGGTCTTGAGTGGAAGAGAGGAATGGCTAACAGAAACCAGCTTTGAATGATTTTAATATTGACAGTTTAAGTTTTCTATGTATGATAAGGTTTTGTATCACTGTGGTAACAATTAAAACTAATTATAGCCTGAATTTTAAGCCAATCTATTAATATTCATATAACGTAAATAAATACTTTTTTATAAATTTAAAACTTTAATAAGAATCAGGGAGAAATTTTATTCTGATCTGAGAAGAACTTTTTATTTCATAAGGGATCGAAATAAGGTTCTTATATAGAAGACTATTCAGCACGGAAGGAACTATTTGCTTCTAATGGTCTTGAGTGGAAGTGAGGAATCGTCAAGAAAAACCAGCTTTTAATGCCTTTAAGATTGACAGTTCAAGTTTTCTTTGTATGGTAAGGTTTTGTATCACTGTGGTGAGAATTAAAAATAATTATAATCTGAATTTTAAATCAATCTATTAATATTCATATATCGTAAATAAATACTTTTTATAAAGTTAAAACCTTAATAAGAATCAGGGAGAAATTTCATTCTGATCTGAGAAGAACTTTTCATTTTATAAGGCATCAAAAATTGGATCTTATAAAGAAGACTATTCAGAAAACTAATTATAACCTGAATTTTAAGTCAATCTATTAATAATCATATAACGTAAATAAATAATCTTTATAAAGTTAAAATCTTAATAAGAATCAGGAAGAAATTTCAATTCTGGTCGAAGAACTTTTTATTTTATAAGGGATCGGAAATAGGCTCTTATAAAGAAGACTATTCAGCACGGAAGGAACTATTTCCTTTTCATGGTCTTGAGTGGAAGAGAGGAATGGCTAACAGAAACCAGCTTTGAAAGACTTTAAGATTGTCAGTTCAAGTTTTCTTTGGTAAGATTTTGTATCACTGTGGTAACAATTAAAACTAATTATAAGAATTTTAAGTCAATCTTATTAATATTCATATATCGTAAATAAATACTTTTTATAAAGTTAAAACCTTAATAAGAATCAGGGAGAAATTTCGTTCTGATCTGAGAACTTTTTATTTCATAAGGCATCAAAAATTGGATCTTATAAAGTAGACTATTCAGCACGGAAGGAACTATTTCCTTTTCATGGTCTTGAGAACGGAAGGGAGGAATTGTCAAGAGAAACCAGCTTTGAATGCCTTTAAGATTGACAGCTCAAGTTTTCTTTGTATTGTAAGGTTTTGTATCACTGTGGTAACAATTGAAGGTAATAACTATTTGTATTTAAAACGAATCTAATTTATAGGTGGATATATGTTAGGTGTGAGTTATATTAAGATGGAAGCATTTTTCTTATATATCTCAACGAATAGGGGAATTGTAACAAAAAGCTACATTATGTCATTAAGGCCATTGTCAGAACAATCAAGGACATTCAAAGAACCGGATATTTTAGCTGAGTTAAAATCATTCCGTCCAGACTTGGTGTCAAGGTCCAGTGAGTAAACAATATCGGTGAATATACCGTTAATGTTGAGTTACCAGATGAAATTTCCATCCGAATGTGCTAAATATAGCAACTAGAAATGAATGAAAATATCTTTGGTAATTCAAACATAATATATATGTGCGTAGTTACAATATTATCATTTATAATTTTGTGCATGGGTAGACATTAATATTTTCAAGTAAAATTTAGGCCAGAATAACAGGTCCAATTTTCAATGTAAGTGTGTCCAGATTATACCTTATATTTACTTTGAAGTGAAATACCACTAGACTTTTCAATATCATCATTTATAATTTCATGCATAGGTAGACATATTTTCAAGTAAAATTTAGGCCAGAGTAACAGGACCAATTTTCAATGTAACCTTATCCATCAGATTATACCTTATACTTACTTTGAAATGAAATACCACTAGACTTTTCAATATCACCATTTATAATTTTGTGCATAGGTAGACATTAATATTTTCAAGCAAAATTTAGGCCAGAATAACAGGACCAATTTTCAATGTAAGTGTATCCAGATTATACCTTATATTTACTTTGGAGTGAAATACCACTAGACTTTTCAATATCACCATTTATAATTTTGTGCATAGGTAGACATTAATATTTTCAAGCAAAATTTAGGCCAGAATAACAGGACCAATTTTCAATGTAAGTGTATCCAGATTATACCTTATATTTACTTTGGAGTGAAATACCACTAGACTTTTCAATATCACTATTTATAATTTTGTGCATAGGTAGACATTAATATTTTCAAGTAAAATTTAGGCCAGAATAACAGGACCAATTTTCAATGTAAGTGTATCCAGATTATACCTTATATTTACTTTGGAGTGAAATACCACTAGACTTTTCAATATCACTATTTATAATTTTGTGCATAGGTAGACATTAATATTTTCAAGTAAAATTTAGGCCAGAATAACAGGACCAATTTTCAATGTAAGTGTATCCAGATTATACGTTATATTTACTTTGAAGTGAAATACCACTAGACTTTTCAATATCACAATTTATAATTTTGTGCATAGGTAGACTAATATTTTCAAGTAAAATTTAGGCCAGAATAACAGGACCAAATTTTAATGTAATTTTATCCATCAGATTATACCTTATACTTACTTTGGAAGTGAAATACCACTAGACTTTTCAATATCAACAATTAAACCAAAATGTTCTATTGCCACAAAAACTTTTTTTTCTTTTCGAATCTTTTAAAAATAATTTAACAAAGGATACTAAACAACATTTGTTTTCATAATTTATTTAAAATAATTTAACAATGATTTATAGATAAATTTATATTTTAAGTTCAGATAGGAAATTATGATTCTTTAAACAAGTCGTAAAACAATGCACAATTTTAAAGATAATTTGAAAAAGTGTTTAATACTACTTTGTTTTTATATTTTTTAAATGAAGCCTTCAAGTGAGCAGGTGAGACAAAGTAAATAAATACAAAGAAATAAATGTAGAAAATGAGTTTCTAATATTATCTAATCAGCGAAGTATAACTTCGAAAAACTAATAGATATTTATGTTTTTTATTTTCTAATTTTTATTAATTGAGAAACTGTTGAACAAAGCTAAATATCACATTTATTTAATAAACTATTTAAAAAGACATAGTACCTATCCAGACTTAAAAGATTTATAACAGCCTTCTTTTTTCTAATTGTCAAAAAAAAAGACATAGTACCTATGCAGACTTAAAATATTTATAACAGCCTTTTTTTTCTAATTGTCCAAAAAAAAAGACATAGTACTTTTAGAATTGAATTATTAGATATTCTTAAGTAACGCTTTAACTTTAATGATACTAACTTAGCAAAGTAGTATATTTTACTAAAAATATTAAAATACATACAAATTTAAAAAAATGAAATCCAAATACCCAAAACGTTTAAAATTTGTATATTACAATCTAAATTTGTATATAAACACTAGATTTACGGGCCGAGCCCATTTGACTCATTAAAAATGTGTTCACTATATATATATATATATATATATATATATATATATATATATATATATAAAACTTTAATATCACTTTTCAAAAACATACGTTGGTTTTTAGTTCAGTAATAAAATATATGTAAACTTTCATTCCTCTTCCCCGCAGACCCCTTCATTTCGCATTATCAAATGTGGTACACCTATTTTCCCGGTTGTGAACCAATTTGACTCATAGAATGTATATGAAAACAAATATAGTATAAAGTATAAAGTATATAAAGTATAGTTTAAAGTAAATATAGAGAAGAAGTCGAGAACACTTCCATTCCAAGAAATTCATGCTACTGACGTACGGAAGAATTGTCAAGTTCAATAATCATGAAAAAGAAACAGATGTAGAAACCATTGTGATAAATGTAATAGAAACGTCTGCAGAAAATGTGTTCCAAAAACAGATTTTATATGTAAAAAATGTTTTCCATGAATTCTTTGATAATAAACATTTTATTTAAATTAATTTGGAACTATTTTTATTGCGAAAAACTTCAATTTTCTTGTATGAGTCAAACTGGCTCACTTCAGTAAAAATAGGTATATGGTCAACATCCGTAAATCTAGTGTTAAATTGAAGCAGAATATCTGCTTTATTCTGTAAACCTATACATAAAAAGTGTCTGACATTGTCGATGCAACCAAAACAAATACAGAAATACAGACAAGAATAACATTTGTCTTTTAAAATTATTTTTAATGATCAGAATGCCAGCAGCCACGTGCGGCCATTACTCGCACAAGTTGTTCTCGTTCTAACAATTCAAAGTGTTGCCACAAAAATGCAACCAAATTAAACTACAAAATAAAACACATGCACTCACTGAGCATGAAATGTAAAACATTGAGTTCGAGGATAAACGACAAAACAAAAGATAAAACATTAATAAATGATCCAAACAGACATTTTGAACTAAAAAAAATAAATTAATTAGAAATGGAAAATAAAAAAAAGTTTATCATACTATAAAATGTAATATATAATTAGATTTAATATAATTGATGTTCATGGAATATAAATGATAATTATACATTTTTAATATATATAATAATTTCTAATTAACATATTTTATTTTCTTATTTACATATTTCTATTTTGCACTTCATGTATATTTTTTAAATGTATTTATTGCTTTGTATAATACACAATAAAATATTTTCATTATGTTAGACGTATTGCTAATCTAGGAGAAAATTTAATCTAAACATAGACTAACCTTTTATTTTATAATGAACCAAAAATTGGCTGTTATAATGAAAATTTTTCAGCTTAAATGGTACTATGTTCCTTAAAATTAAGTCTTATATTTATAGACTTTATTTTGAAAAGAAATATTTTATCCCATGAAAGAGCCATCATAATAAAAATTATCAGTAAAAAACCTTTTATGTGTTTGCTCTTAGAATAAAAACGAAAAATTGGCCAAGAGGTAATCTTCAGGGGAATGAAGGTCACGAAAAACAATTTCTTAGAATAAAAATACAAAGTTAGTAGTGGATCACAATAAGATATTTCCACAAACAATAAGACAAGGTTTATTTGCTTTGCTTTGTTATTATTCCATGATATAGCTGTCATAACACCTTAGATACTGTTATTTTTATACTCTATTTCTCCATAGCCAAGAAAGGATTACCTGATTTAGTGTGGTGTTTTGATTATTTGTGCAAACAGGAAAGACACAGGATGGAAGTATTACAATTCAGCATAAACAAAGTATGGCAAAGTTACTATTTCTTAGAATAAAAATGCAAGGTTACCAGTAAATGATACGAAGAGATATCCCCGCAAACAATCGTCAAAATGTGATAAATTCATTATTCGTATAGCTGTGTTATTCTCCCATCAAAGAGCAGCCTTTGATACTGATAGTTTTGAAAGATTACTTGAAAAGATTACTTGCTTTGGTGAGGAGTTCTGATATATAACGTACATATTAAACTCTATTTATGAAAATATAACTTTGCACCTCAAAGTTAGAATACCAAGAATTAGCATTTCCTAGAATAACAGTGCGAAGATGGCAGTGAATGATGCAAAGAGATCGCAAACAATCGTCAATGTATGATGAACCCTTTATTTGTATTTCTTTCCTTTTCATAAAAAAGCAGTCATAACACCCTATACAGGGTGTCCTAAAACAACCACATAAACTCTGCACATCTAGATTCCTTGTTGGAAGTACATAAAAACTGCCCAAAGAAGAGTTCATCTGCGATCCGTAGTGTTTTTTTTTTCACCAGCAGTGACGTCATACTTTGTTTTTCGTATTTTTCTCGTAAACTATGTAAATTAGAAAAGCCTCATATCAAGTTCAGGTGTTCGAGAAAATTTATTTCCTGCAAAATTCTTCATACCCGTTTTCATGGTTTCTTTAATGTTTCCTAAACTCTTCTACTAATAAATCTGCAGCAAATGTTACTGTAGCATAGAGAATATTTTCACGTCCCGAGAATATGAAAAATACTCTGTAGTAATAATTTAATATACAATTACTTATATTAACGCTTTGTTTAAAAATCCTTCTGTTATCTGAAACTAATACAAAATTAGACCGCCTAATGAACGCAAACAGAGTATATTCTAATACATTTCTGCAGAATGGACAATATTTTCACTTCCCCAGAATGTGGAAAATACTCTGTAGTAATAATTTAATATACAATCACTTATATTAACGTTCTGCTTCAAAATCCTTCTGTTATCTGAAACTAAAACAAAATTAGATTGCCTAATGAACCCGACTAGAGCATATCCCAATAAATTTCTGCAGTAAATGTTACTGCAACATGAACAATATTTTCTCGTCCCGAAAACGTGTAAAATACTCTGTAGTAATAATTTAATATACAATTACTTATATTAACAATCTGCTTAAAAATCCTTCTGTTATCTGAAACTAAAACAAAATTAGACCGCCTAATGAACCCAACCAGAGCATATCCCAATACATTTCTGCAGCAAATGTTACTGCAGCATGGATAATATTTTCACGTCCGGAGAACGTGGAAAATACTCTGTAGTAATAATTTAATATAAAATTACTTGAATTAAAGATCTGTTTAAAAATCCTCCTGTTATCTGAAACTAAAACAAAATTAGATTGCCTAATGAACCCGACTAGAGCATATCCCAATAAATTTCTGCAGTAAATGTTACTGCAACATGAACAATATTTTCACTTCCTGAGAACGTAGAAAATAGTCTATAGTAATAATTTAATATACAATTACTTATATTAATGCGCTGCTTAAAAATTCTTCTGTTATCTGAAACTAAAACAAAATTAGACCGCCTAATGAACCTACCAGAGGATATCCCAATAAATTTCTGCAGCATGGACAATATTTTCACTTCCTGAGAACGTAGAAAATAGTCTATAGTAATAATTTAATATACAATTACTTATATTGAGGCTCTGCTTAAAAATCTTTCTGTTATCTGAAACTAATACAAAATTAGATCGCCCAATGAACCCAACCAGAGTATATCCTAATAAAGTTTTGCAGCATGGACAATATTTTCACGTCCAGAGAACATAGAAAATACCCTAAAGTAATAATTTAATATACAATTACTTATATTAACGCTCTGCTTAAAAATCCTTCTGTTATCTGAAACTAAAACAAAATTTGACCGCATAATGAACCCGACTAGAGCATATCCCAATAAATTTCTGCAGAAATTGTTACTGCAGCATGGACAATATTTTCACGTCCCGAGAAAGTGGAAAATTCTCTGTAGTAATAATTTAATATAAAATTACTTATATTAACGCTCTGCTTAAAAATACTCCTGTTATCTGAAACTAATACAAAATTAGATCTCCTAATAAACCTAACCAAAGTATATCCTAATATATTTCTGCAGCATGAACAATATTTTCACGTCCCGAGAACGTGGAATATGCTCTGTAGTAATAATTTAATATACAATTACGTATATTAACGCTCTGCTTAAAAATCCTTCTGTTATCTGAAACTAAAATAAAATTAGACCGCCTAATGAACCCAACCAGAGCATATCTGAAGTACAATTTCAATAATTCCAGGAGATATAAAAATTCCATACACATAGCATATTTCCCGAGCATATGATTGATCTAAAAAAGGAAAAAGATGAATACAAAGGTATAATACTGCCTTCTAGGCTCAAATAAAACGTATCGCGACTGCAGAAAAACCGATTAGAGTAATTGGCTAAGAAAGTCCCAAACAAAACTTGCGGAACAGAAAAGAATTAGAAGGGGGGGGAGAAAAAATGTCGTTTTTAAAGCGGTGTTTCCCGCTGCGGATACTTTGTACTCGTCTGTTCGCTCCAATGCCCGTGTGCTACATCCTCGGAAGAAAAACAGGTCGTTGTTAGATCAAGGTCGAAAGAAATTTCCTTTTTTTCTCTCCAGCTTCTTTTATCCATCCCTAAATCTCACTGTTTCTTGACATCGCTTAAAATTTGTTTTCGCAGTGGGAAAAAAAATTGCATTACAAAAGGTAGAAGCTAAATGCGGAAATGCCCGCGTAACGAGCAGTTGTGAATTGGAAATTCTTTCATCTTTTAAGTGCTTTTTTTGTGGAGGAAGCTCCCCGAAAAGAAAAAAAAAAGATTTTCTAAAAAAAATATTTAATTCCGGAAGGGTCGGCTAGGTTTGGTTTAGTTTGGTTTGAAACGCTAAGATCGGTTTATTGTTTTTGCTATCCGATAAATTACGGAAGGAGTTGGATGAAATATCTAAGGATACAACATTAACTCTGTCTACCTAAACACAAAAAAAATCAATTTAAACAGGAAGCATAAAAATAGAATTTATGTTTAAAAAATTTTACATGCTTGAAATGAAGCATTTTTACGTCTGAGTAAAAAAAAAATGTTATTCGTCATTAAAAAATTTTTAAACATAAATGCTACTTTTTATGTTTTAAATATAAAACATAAAAAATAAAATTTATTGATAAAAAATTTGTATCGACCAAAAACAAAACAAAAAAAAAATTCATATTTCTTAAAAAAAATTGTAGAATTTTTTCACAAAAATTGTTTTTACATTTGAACCTGTCTACTTAAAAATTTTACTTCTACACAGTTTAGTAGTTTGAATTTCAAATAATCGAAAGTTTATACCGTGGACTTCACTTAATGTGATCAGTTTGGGACACCGTGATTTTGATAACAATAACTGATTGTTAACAATAAACGATATGCAAAATTAGATAAATTTACCCCTCCCCCTTAATTTACACGTACTAAATTTCAAAAAGAATTTTAAAGACTTATAGTACCATTTTCAATGACATTATTCTTGAAATAATTAACTTTTAAGTTATTTGTTATCTCACCCTAATTATTTTACTATTCTACACACATATATTACTAATTATATATTAAACTTTCAAGCTGACTGATTAAAACAAACTATACAAAATTTATCTCAAACTGTCTTACTTTAAGTAGCAATTTTTTATTCTTTATGCAGTAACATTTTAAATTGTTTTATTATATTAAAGTATATTCATAAACAATTGTTTAATAATTAAAGGGAAAATGTATAACAAATATTTAAGTAAAAACTGACTAGTTAAGCTATTGTATCTATTTATAATATCTGAGATGTACAAATTG
This sequence comes from Pardosa pseudoannulata, assembly GCA_032207245.1. Taxonomy (NCBI): domain Eukaryota; kingdom Metazoa; phylum Arthropoda; class Arachnida; order Araneae; family Lycosidae; genus Pardosa; species Pardosa pseudoannulata. Next base: position 47,410,359 of record CM063506.1, on the reverse strand, counting down.
AACGTTTTGAGTGGATTTGATAAACTAATAGTAAGGTATTCTTTACTAAATCTATATTCCTATTTGGCACAGATTTTGTAATACTTATCAATTAATACTGTGTTCATCTTTGAATAGTATGTTATTGATAATTAGAGTTAAAGATCATTAATACGATTTAATATTAATTTTAGTATGAAAATCGCCTTGTGCCGTCTTTCATAAAATATGTTACAGTGGACTCCGCTTAATGTAATCAGTTTGGGACACCATGATTTTGATGACAATAACCGATTGATAACAATAAACGATATTTAAAATTAGATAAATTTACTTCCCCCCTTTAATTCTCACTTAATAAATTTCAAAACAAAATGAAAAAACAAACCTTATATTTATGTACTGTATATTATCCTTTAAAACATAAGAATTGTGTAAATAATTAAAAAAAATTGATCAATTGTTGACTGCCTTCAATTTTTTTCTAAGAAGCTTATTGATAAATTGTTTGTAATCATAAAGTTTTTAATGTCACTGGAGCGGTGTACTGTACGTTTCAATACTTTCAATGCTATTCAGAGGCTGAGAAATGTTTAACTGCGCTGCAGCATTGCGCTGACTCATTTTTTTTTTGGTAGCCCGTCATAACAATTTAAAATTTCGATCTTTTATTTTAATGTTAAATCATTTCACTTTCTGGCTTCCATACTGACAAGCTGCATGTATGCGAGCAAGGTATAAATTGTGAATACGCTCCTTCTCACTTCCGATAATAATGTGTTGCCTTCTGCTTATCTGACAACCATTGACCACCAGCAAGGTGTGCGTATTTCTGAAAAATTCCACGAACTTCTAATACCCAACTCCTTTGTTCATTTCCCATTTCCCTAGGTGGAAGAGGGAGAATTATCGGAAATTGAAACAACAGCGAAGGAAAAGAAAAGATTGGGTTCCTTCTGAATACGTTGTGAATATTTCATTGCCAGTTAAAATGAGGTTCGGAAACTGATAACATTAACCGATGTAACGATCACATAAAGCGATAATTTTAACATACAAATGAATGGAGAATATCGGGAACAAGTGATTTCGATAACAATAAGCGATTGATAACATTAACCACAATCACATTAAGCTACTGTATTTCAAAAATAATCAGGCGAAACTCTGATCGAGGGATAAATGATGTTATGAATTATAAATATAGTGTTACCATTTATTGGGGATTGTATGGACAAATTATATTTATTACAGTGTTATAGGATAGCAATAATCAATAAAAGCATTTATTAAACATCAAATAAATAAAGTTTCTTGAGTGTACAACTTTAACCCTTGATCTGAATAAGAAAATAAAACCGGTTTAAAATATTTTTTACTGAGATGTTACAATGCTTCATTTCAAGTACGTAAAAAGTTTAATAAAGGGTATTTTTTATGTTTCGAACATTAAAACATAATAGAATAGCATAAAAAATTAAAATTTATTATCAACAAAAATTTATATCTACAAAATATAAAAAATAAATATTTTTTTAAATTGTAGCAAGTTTTTTTCAGAAGAATTGTCTTTCCGTATAAAATTTGAAACTACTTATTTTTAAAAATTCTACTTCTAAATAGTTTTTTCTTTTTGAATTTAACTAATCCTACTATTTCAGAAATAATTATATGAAACCGATCGGGATAAATGAAATTTTGTTATGAAATATAAATTTAGCAGTAAAATTTATTGAGGATTTTACTGACAAATTATATTGATTAGAGTGTTATAAGACAGCAATAATCAATAAAACCATTTATAAAATTTCAATGCGAAAATTACATTAAATCTTTGTGTAGAGTGCAAATACAGTAATACAATGAGATGAGTTAAAAAAGTATTTGAAAAAGTTACTAAGTTTTATTAATTTATAACAAATTTTAGAAATTAAAGTAGGTATAAAATCTTTAAAAAATTATTTATTTTTAAGATTTTGCATGATTAAATTGTAAAAAATTTGCTTAATTTTCTACCAGAATATATTGAAACTAATGTTGCTACACACTATATTTGGCCAAAATTGATTGTTAATTGTAAAGGCTTCAGTTATAATTCCATTAAATGATGCATTGTAATGCCGTTAATTTTTATAAAAGTTGTAAATTGTTAAACTTTGAATAAAATGTTGGACAGCAGTATGATTTGTATTATTTCTATCTCTCCCTTATCAAATTTTCCATTGGTAAATGAACGGAAAATATTTAAGAGATTCTCATTTTTGCGAAACATCTTAGATTGGTAAAATGCTTAATTTATCCGATAGACCTACTTTTTTCAAGACTCATCTGCTGCGCGGATGTATTAAGTTGGAATATAATACAGAATTTAAATTGTAAAAACATAATTAATTATAGACAATTATTCATAGTTAGTTTATCTTTATGTAGCTATCGATCCTTATATTACTTTAATGTCTAATAACTGCCTTTTGATCTGCTAATAACCCTTTTATAGCCTCAACGCCACTGTGGGCGGTACTACTAATTTTTTTTGGGGGGGAATTGAGGCTCTATCGATTTTATCTCTTTAATTCCGGTGCAAATTAAATGAAATGCTGTAATCGTGAATGATTTCGATATTCAAATTTCAAAGGAAATAAACTCATTTTGACCATACATGAATCGATTTCCTCTAGTTTCTAATTTGGATTATATCGCTGAAAAGTGATCATAATCTAACTAAGTTTCTTTGGATTATGTAGCTGTTAATGTAGTGTTTGGATGGATTTTAATTCTGCTATGTCTATATTGTGCTGTTTTCAACCAGCATGGTATGTATTGAAAGAATCAGAAAGTTTATGTATAAGTTCCAGAGAGTAAGCATCTGACGAGTAGGGCAGCTTATTAGTTGAATGAAATTTTGTTCTTGTTTTGTCTTTTCAGAAAACGTGTAGAAATATTCATACTCTTACGAATTGGCCACGACACTGGCGCAGTGGACAGGATACGAACCTGTGAGGGGAAACCCCAATGGATTTCGAAATGTCGTGGATGATTCATAAGAGTACATATCCTTCTACACGTTTTCTTAACCCTCCGAGTGGAACACATCGAAGAATAAAAGTCTCCAAAATATACGCTAAAGGTTTACTGTGTCAGTGCCAAAGCGTTCTATGTTTTTTCCTTCACCTTTGTCGACTAGAATGGAATACGGGAAATCCATCCTCGTTATTGTCCCTTTACTTCCGGCCATAATCAATCCATAATCAATAGTTTGTGGATTCGAATTTCATTGCTAGCACGGATGTTCATAACCATTCAAAGTCGGCTTTCAAAAGTAAATACCTGCTTAATTTCCCTTCTGAAACAAAGAATTAACCGCTTAAACCGAAACTCAAATCCAATTAGATTAAAAAGCCTGTGAGAGTTCGGGCCAATAAAAGATATATTGTAACCGGTTTTACGTCGTAGAATTTGGTGAATTGAATCCTTGAATAACAAGAATTACTCACAATCAACTTACTCAATGGGTTTGGTTACGAACACAATTAGTTATTAATGCAGTTCCTAAACAATCGACCTAAATAAAACTCCATGGGGGAAAGCACTGACAGAATTGTACATTACATCCATTTTCGGAGCATTTTTGGAGGTCGAAAATTCTACTTTTTGAAGACATAATCGGTTTAGCGAAATTGTAAGTGCGAACCGCTTAGAGGGTTAAAAGACCAATCAAGAACAAAACTTTTATCAACTAATGAACTGCCCTCGCGGTAGATGCGTACTCTCTGGAATCTATACGCAAACCTCCCGCTTCTTTCAATACATATCACGCTAGTGGAAGATAGCGCCATCTATTTACAATATCGACATAGTATTCAAAACAGAATTAAAATCCAAACACTACAATCATATACCAGTTATAGGTTTTGTTGGTGTTCTATTTAGGTCAACCATTCGATGATCGATAAGATCCATATTCAATAGTTTGTGGATTCGAATTTCATTGCTAGCACGGATGTTCATAACCATTCAAAGTCGGCTTTCAAAAGTAAATACCTGCTTAATTTCCCTTCTGAAACAAAAAATTAACAGCTTAAACCAAAACTCAAATTCAATTAGATTAAAAAGCCTGTGAGTTCGGGCCAATAAAAGATATATTGTAACCGGTTTTACGTCGTAGAATTTGGTGAATTGAATCCTTGAATAACAAGAATTACTCACAATCAACTTACTCAATGGGTTTGGTTGCGAACACAATTAGTTATTAAAATACAAAAATAAAATCAAAATTCAAACAGACTGAACTTGTGATTCTTATTTCTATGGCTAAAAGGAGCAATGGTTCTAGGAAAGCAACGACATTTTAAAACTACTCAGTCGAGCACATAAATATGCTCTAAAAATACAACCCTTGAGTTTACATGTATAAAAAAATCGTTATCATTTAAAATATTACAAATGACGGTTTTATATTCGTTTATCTTTGGCAAAAAAGTTATAGCTCATTGTAAAATTATATCAAAAGATGTCTAGACTAAAATATGGTATCTGCCAACTTTAAACGTTGCTTATCATATTTGAAGAACCCATTAAGATCATAAAATGCAGTCTGGTGAAAAATTATACACATGATACAGATGAATGAACTCGTGTGTTTAAAAAAAACTTTACTTTTAAGATAAAAAATAAGATTACGTAGGTGTCTGACAGGGACAATGACATGTTATTATTTTGATTATTTAAAACAGAAGTACATGACTTTTTAATAAATTAATAAATTAGAAGAGTTGTTTTTAATTAATATTATTCCGTTATTCTTATAAATTTAAAAACTTGATTAGTAATATCTTTACCAAATGTGCTTTCTACTCATTTTCTTTTTGAAATTTATGGTACTTTTCCTGTATGAGATTCAGTGAATAATGAAAATATAACAATATATCTAATCTGCCGTAACCAGAGCCAAGACGTATCAGAGTCTTAACCAGGATTTAGTTCCGGGGGGAGAACTAAAATTGGACCGAACCCTTCCCCCGATACATACCTTTCTCCAGCTAAAAATATAAAATTTAGTAAAAAAATAATAAAATTTTACTATTTTAAATTTAATAGTTAAATTTAAAAATTTAAAATAATAAAATAGTAAAAATTTAGTTTAAAATTTAGTAAAAAATTATATAAAATTTAATATGAAAATTTAAGTCAAGTAATTGCATTAAAAATTCATTTTATAAAATTTTATATTATGTATACATAGGTATATGTATAATTTAAGTAAATAAATGAAACAACTAGGATAAAATATTAAAATTTTTTTAAAAAATTGAAATTTTTATTTAAAAATTAAATTTTATTGTTTTAATCTTTTCCTATTTCAAGTTTTTTTCTTTTTACAGATCAATTCAGTATGTTATCTGGTGGAAGGTAAAGTTATATTAAGATACCGTTTTCAGTTGAGGGGGCTCAAGCCAACCCTCCTCTGGCTACGGCCTGTTTATCTACTTTATATAACAAAAATGTTTTGATCCTCCAAACGTCATAAGCTGTATTTTTTTCTTTGTCAATTACATGTAGAATTTTGCATTGTTTGTATAGATCTGGGAACTCCGTTGGAAACTGAATAGAAACACTTCTTTTAAGAACAGTCTCTATTCTTTAATTAGAAAGATAAATTTTCCTCATTTTTAAATTTGCAAATGTTTTTCGTTTAAAAGTAAATCATTAAAAAATACACTCTGTAAAATAATTTCCCAAACATAGAAAAATGTCTTCTAGTACTTTTGCCTTACATTTAAAATGTGCTAAATTTGTTTTTGTTAAAATACATAAGAATGTACTCTTATTCTTTATACCCACAACTTTGTAGCTCTAGGTTATTTCTCCTAAATTAGTGAGCATAATGCTATTAACCCTCACAAAATTACAACTAAAAATTACAACTTGAATACCCCCTCTAATTATTACCATGATAAATAAGGAGCAGAACCCTATAAAACTCACTGAAATAGAGTAAAAGTTACTAAAATACTGACTAAAAATTACAGTAATTCTCATTCTAATTATTACCATGATATAGAACTAACTCCATACAACAGAAATAGAAAAGATACTATCTACTGTGTCCCCACACGCCTAAGGCAATATGTTCTATTAATTATTCAGCTACTGACAGCTTTTTGAGTGCTTTACCATATGTTAATTTCGGTTACGCATCGCACTTTTTTGCACCTTCTTTTAGTTCGAGCATCTGTGTTGGATGCAAAATAAGAACACTCCTTTTAAGAAAACCCACAGCGCGACACCATTCCAGACTTTCTAAATGCTTGCCCCCACGCCTATCCTTTTATGCTAATCATTAATTATTCATCACGGGGTTTATCTGTGTGTATGCTATTACCCCCTGCTCAATTAAAATTTTACTTATTTCAATAATAGCCGTATACAAATAAAATGCAGACTCGCCCTTCCAGTTTTAAAGAGTACGAAAAGATCAAAAGACAGGTGATCATTTTCCTTTCTAAACCAGCAAGGGCGAACAACTTAATATCGGAGGATGTCAGTGTTTCTGTTAGCAACTTTTTCCTAACTGATTGTTGAATCGCAAATGGAATGCTGCCTTTTCTATTCAAAGATTCTACTTAGTTTTCTTGGATAGCTATCAACAGAAACTGACATAGAGCATTCAGTAAAGGCGATACATTGCAATTTATTTCAGAATATTTTTATCCATCAATGTTTTAGCGTTTTATGCCGGTTTATCGGTGTGAAGATATTAGACAGAAAATTTACAAGTTTCTTTTTGTTGATGTTGTTAATTGTCATAATTTAAAAGTTTTGTTTTTCTTTTTGGGTGAGTCTTTACCTGTCATATTGGATTCCTCTTGTTCAATGTTAACTTATGGGAAAAATTCCCTCCGGCCGACTCGCATTTTAAGAATTTTTAAAGTATTATACCAGGTGATAGAACAGCAAAATCTCTAAGATACTCATAACTGGACAGGTACGAGTTCGAGGCTCAAAGCCGGCCAAGAATCCACTGTTTTTCTTAATAGCAGTTGAGTTACGTAAAATAGATTCGTGGTCGAAATGTCCTCCAAGTTCCCAAACGATATATTTCGAGGTGACAGATCAAGGCACGGAAGTCTTTAGCTTTATACCTGCTTTTAAATTACGAGGGTCCATTTTATTTTATTTATTTATTTTTTTTTTGTAGTCAAACCTGTAGGTGAGTAATTTCTGAGATATGGTTGTCACACGTGATACGACATTTCCTTTTAATTGATTTTCATTAAATATATTTTGAAATGTGTATAACTGTTCCAGGAAATATCTCCAGTTCTTAAAAATATGAAATTAATAAAAAATATATAAACTTATTTATTTGTATTCAACCAATAATCAAGACGAACGATGAATGGCTAGTGTGCTGATCTTTGTTACTGGAATTCGTAAATTCGAATCTCATTGTGGCAAGGATGTTCGTAGCCGTTTGTAATCGGATTTATAAAGTAGGTACCGGTCTCATTTACCCTCGTGTTTGCAAAAAAGTAGACCGTAGTGCTCAAAACCAATCATGAATCAAAAGGATTCTATATTGTATATAATATTGTCATTCATTTAACCTGCAATACTTATATGTGGTGTCAAACCATGCATACCAAACTTGGTATAAAATGAACCCTGGGATATAGCGAAGCATTATTCTGATCTCGGCAATTTCATATAGTTTTTCCTGCTAATTTATTCTTTTATAGCGAAGAACCAAAATTTTTGAAATCGTACAGAACAGATTTCATCAGTTTCCACTAAATTTTTTGTTTAATTTTTGGTTTTGAAACTCTACTGCTGTTCTGAATATAGTAATTTTGTTTCTAATTACATGCCAAATCGATAAAAATTATATCGATAAAAAGTTTTTGCCCACGCATACAGTGAAAGAAAAAAAAAGGAATTTGATGTTGTAATGCACAAAGAATTTCAAACATTTTTCTTGGTATTCCATCATGATTCTAAATATATTTCTGTATATAAACAGTGAATAACGGTTAAAAGTAAAATGGATTATTCTTTCTTTGCCTTTATTTAAACTTCTCGATCAGTAGCCTAACTTGAGGGACATGATCTATGATGTCAATTCGAGACGAAGGGCCTGGAGTACGAAGCATATGCCTATGTTAGGTGGTAACCCTCATGCCGAATCCCCAGTGTTCAGTTTTCAATCCTATTTGATCCTCAGTTTACCTACCCACTGAAGGGATAAAAGGCTGAGACAATCTTGCCCAGCCCGAGTATCGAATTTATGCAATATGAACACAAAGCGCTAACCCAACGCCTCTGGATTCCTACCCTTAATTTTCTTATAAGGCCCGAATCCTGCAGAGGATCCTTCACACTTTCCACTCCTTTTGTGATGTTTTCTCTCAAATAAACATCAATAAAACCTTAAATCAGAAATAGATGGCTGTTCCTTGCGTTTTTAGTGAATTTAATATTATAATAGTCAAAATTCCCTCTAAAATTAATTAAAATTCTATGGATAAGTAATTAGTAAAATTTGACTAACATTTAAAATAAGTTGAATAAATGTTAGTCAATTTAATCCATTAAAGATATTGAATAATTTTTATCAATTTTTCAATTACATCAATATTAAATACACAATATTACACAATTAAATACATCAATATTAAATACAATTTGGTACGTGTAAATACACTAAACAATTAATAAATGATACATTTCTTTTAGATCTAACATTTTTCTTAATGGTTCAAACACAGCGAAAACAATCTTTTGTCCCTTTAACTTCGTCGTAGTTGGGTTCTACTGTACATTGTGTATATAACAAAATTGGATATTGCAAAAATTTAAAATAATCTAAAAAGTGAAAGATCCTACAACGTCAATGCTTTAAAATAAAAATGGAAATTTTATACAAATTCTGTAATTTCTAACTTAATCAACACTATAAATCAATTTTCTCTTATTCCTAATCTGAAATAATACATTCAGCTTTATTAATTCTTTATACCAGACAATGGGAAAATATTTCAATATTTTTCCCAATATTTCAAGGTCAAGGAATTTATTTGAATTTTCCATATTAAATAACTGAAATGGGAGCATGTTCATCTACATAATTTATTCAGCAATTCGGTTTACACTCATTTAAATCGACTCCTACTACATTCTCAAAAGATTCCATGAGAGGATTAAATTTCAGAATAATAAGAAAAATGAAAAATAAATTCGGTTAAAGATTACTCAATGCATGTAAAAGCTATTAAAAACTTTCTAAAGGAATAATAAGGGCGTTATCATTTGATCCGAACAGTACTGAAGAATTTAATAATGGAATGTTTAAAGATTCTGTGAAATAGGAAAATAATCTACAAAATTAAATAAAGCCGTCTGAAATTTATTCAGGGAAAATTAATTTAAAATTCTTTTTAACATTAATATTTCATGAACATTTGACTACAAACAGCTACAGCAATAAATGGAAATTTTTAACCTTTTAAAATATCTAATAAAAGATATAAAAGTCATTAGCTACGCCATCATATTCAAGACTATCTTTCTGAATGAAATACATTGAGTAGATATTAAAACATGAAATTTAATTTAAATTTACGTAACCATAAATTTAGCATATCAAATTAACAATAATATAACCTTTAAATACAATTATTTCTACTGTATTGTTATACGTGTTGTATGTTTAGTAGTTCTCAGCAAAGACTCTACAGTTGAGTATAATTCAGAAAAACATTAAAGAATCATCATATTTTACTGAACTACAGTAGATTCCGCTTAATGTGATCACGGTTATTGTTATCAATCGCTTACTGTTATCGAAATCACATGGTCCCGATTTTCTCTATTCATTTGTATGTTAAAATTATCGCTTTATGAGATCGTTATATCTGTTAATGTTATCAGTTTTCGAACCTTATTTTAACTGGCAAAGGAATATTCACAATGCAGTCAGAAGGAACCCAAACTTTCCCTTCGCTCTTGTTTTAACCCTCCGAGTGGAACACGCCAAGGAAAAAAAGTCTCCAAAAATACGTTTAAGCTTTATTGTGTCAGTGACCAAAGGGTTCTATGATTTTTTACCTCACCCTTTGTCGATTAGATTGAAATACGAGAAACCCACCCTCGTTATTGTCCATTGACTTCCGGTTATAAATAGATATATAAATAGACATTATAGATTGTTAATTTTTAATACACATAAAGCTAGTCGAGTCTCGAAGATCATCCCATAATAAATAATGGATTCTAAAAGTACGAATAAAAATATTCTTTAAGAGAATAATTTATATTTTTTTACAAAAGTCATCCACGCTATTTAAGGGGTGCAATTAGAGATATACCTGTTACCGCAAACGAAATACTTCGAAATAGAGATTTACAAAGCCATGAAAAGTTATCAGCGTATATCTATGTGCCTCAGGAAGTAGGAGTGCATCCCTCAATAAATGTCAGTCAAAGAGGGGTGCAGTTCCTAAACAATCGACCTGACCCTCCTACCTCAAAACTCCATGGGGAAAACACTGGCAGAAATGTACAATACATCCATTTTCGGAACATTTTTGGATGTTGAAAATTGTACGTGCGAACCGCTTAGAGGGTTAATTTCCGAGAATTCTCCCTCTTCCACCTAGGGAAATGGGGAATGATCAAAGGGGTGGAGAATTACACATTCGTGGAATTTTTCAGAAATACGCACACCCTGCTGGTGGTTACTGGTTGTCAGATAAGCAGAAGGCAACACATTCATATAGGAAATAAGAAGGAGCGTATTCACAATTTATGCCTTGCTCGCATACACGAAACTTGTCGATATGGAAGCCAGAAATCGAAATGATTTAACATTAAAACAAAAAATCGAAATTTTAAATCGTTATGACGGGTTACCAAAAATGAGTCACCGCAATGCTGCAGCGCAGTTAACCATTTCTCAGCCTCTGAATTGCATTAAAAGTGTTGAAACGTGGAGTACAACACCCCTCCGATGACTTTAAAAAGCATTATGATTACGAACGATTTATCAATGATCTTAGAAAAATTGTAGACAGTCAACAATTGATTACTTTTATTTAATTATTTTAAAGGATAATATGCAGTACATAAATATAAGGTGAGTTTTTTCATTTTATTTTGAAATTTGGTACGTGTAAATTAAAGGGGGGAATTTATCTAATTTTAAATACCGTTTATTGTTATCAATCGGTTATTGTTACCAAAATCTCGGTCTCACAAACTGATCACATTAAACGGAGTCCACTGTATATTTTATGAAAGACGGTAAAAGGGAATTTTCATACTAAAATTAATATTAAATCGTATTAACGAACTTTAACTCCAATTATCTATAACATACTATGTAAAGATGAACACAGTATTAATTTATAAGTATTACAAAATCTGTGTCAAATCTGAATGTAGATTTAGTAAAGAATACCGTACTGTTAGTTAATTAAATCCACTTGAAGCGTTCAATTTGTACATCTCAGATATTATAAATAGATACAATGGCTTAACTAGTCAGTTTTTACTTAACCCCTTCCGGTAAAATGACGAGTCTAGCCCGTCATTAGTTTTTCATTCCATACCGCACAATGACGAGCTACACTCGTCATGCGATTAAAGTTACTGTTAAATATCATAATTAATTTAGTTTAAAATTTCTAGTGTACTGAATTTGGCAACACTTTTATCACTTGTGAAAATCACAAGTCACTATTGCATATTGTTTACTTGGTACAAGTCATTGCCAAATTAATGAGTCAGAATAAAAGAAAACCTACTAAGAAATGCCGTGTGTGTTACAAGAATCAAATTAAAAGTGAGACTACTTGGCGGTGTAAACAATTAAGAATTCCTTTGCACTTTGTTTTGAAAAGTACCACTAGCTTGAAGACTATTATCTGTATACCTTATTAATGTTTTGCTTTGATATTTTCTTAATTTTACTGTTTCTGATATTATTTAACACTATGTAAAAAGTGGATTTTAATTAAGAATATATAAGAATTGTAAAAGGAAACAAGTTTTTTTAAATAAAAATTAAATGGTTATTTCATGCACAGTTTTTCATTATTAAATCATACCGGAAGTTGTTAAATATTTGTTATACATTTTTCCTTTAAAATTATTAAACAATTAATTGTTTATAAATATACTTTAATTTAATAAAACAATTTAAAATGTTTCTGCATAAAGAATAAAGAATTACTTAAAGTACGACAATTTTAGATAAATTTTATATAGTTTGTTTTAATCAGTTGACTTGAAAGTTTAGCTTATAATTAGCAATATATGTATGTAAAATAGTAAAATAATCAGGATAATATAACATATATCTTAAAAGTTGATGCCTATTAATTATTTCAAGAATAGTGTCATTCAAAACGGCTTTATAAGTGTTCCGTTTACAGAAAATATACCAATTTTTATTTATAGAAAATTTTAGCAAAATTTTCTCCCTGTACGACTTTATGCGCTGAGACAGAAATCACGTAATTTATAATTAAAATAGATTATGGTAAATACTAGCTATTTCGCACCCAACCTTCGGTATGGGTAGCAAAATTTTCCTAATAAAGATTTAAATCAACTACAATAGATTAACAAAAATATTAAATAAGCTGTTATGATCTTAATAAATAAACTCTTAATAGATTGTAATAAATATATTATTCAACTGTTTTATTGATAATTACTGCTATAACAATTTATGTAAAGTCTATAATATTTAAATTTTTTATTCTTAATACATAAATAATAATAAAACTAATAATAATATTTTCTGTCAGGGGATACTGTACCAATTTCTTTTATTTAAAAACATTAATTAAAATTGTCGAATCATAATTCAATAGTTCTGAAAGAATATTTTAAATTGTTTTAATCAAAACGTTTTTAGAAACGTTTTCAGAAAAATTTATTAATTAAAATTTTTCCTCTTTTTAAATTCTTATATTTAGGTATCTGATTTTCTTATCATTTATTGATCATACCTATTTACACAAATCTAAGTATCCGATTTCCAATACAAGGATAAATATCAGAATAAAAATTAAATAAAAATGTTGATGAACACGAGAAAAACGCTAATAAACATGTCTTAGGACTGAAAAATAATTACATGTCTATCTAACCATTAATATATATATATATATATATATATATATATATATATATATATATATATATATATATATATATATATATATATATATATATATACATATATATATATATATATATATATATACATATATATATATACATACATACATACATACATACATACATATATATATATATATATATATATATATATATATATATATATATATATATATATATATATATATATATATATATATAAACCTATTCGTTTTTATGTAGCAATAAGTATCAAAATTATATTGTTAAATTCGACCATATGCATAAGAATTATGATATCGTTAGCAGTAGAGATGGAAAATTTTCTATAATGTTTCAAACTTAAAAAAAAATCAGTTTAAATAACTGAATTATAGAGAAATATATCTAAAATCTATAAGTTAGTATACGGTTAGTACTGAGTTAATACACGGTTTATAACTCGTATTCTAGAAGAAATTTTCCAATATGGTTTCTTTTTAGTTTACACATAAAATAATTCACTACATATATTTTTTAATTTTTCGGAAGTTTGAGACCCTTGTAAAAGCATAAAAATATGCTTTTGCTTATTGCATTTTGTAATTCATGAGATAAAAATGTCGAGTTTTCATTCAGATTTTGTCAGGTGGAAAGTCCAGTGTCGCCTTAAACATTCTTTTCCCACGTAATATTTACGACGATACATAAAAATAATCTTTTTCCCATGGAATGTGTATTACGATTTAACCATATATCACTGATATTCAGTTATACCCCCATAATAACAAAAATAAAACCGATAACAATGATTTTCTAGAGCATGACGGTGTTCCTGCTTCTACAAATATATGAAATATTCATCAGTCCCTATGGTTAATAAAACACTTTAAAGTGATGGTAAGTTCACGATTGAATAAAGGATGGCACGCTTCATTCGTCTCCGCTGGAAAAGATTTACTGTCAAGGTGTTCGAACACAAATAGGCGAATAAATGGTTCTCCGAGAAGCATCAGTCAAGTGAAGAAATTGGAATTTTTACAGTTGTTACATATGTTATACACAACCGAAGTTATTTTTAACATTAAATATATCGCGTAAAACCAAACTTAACTTGCGATTTATTTATATCAATTAAATTCACGGTAGACAGCCTATCCTGACAGGTGTAGGTCGGTCTTCCGTCATGCAACATCAGAGAATCCAATTTAGAGGGAGCATCATCAAGAGAGGGAGACTAGTCAATTAATTTTTAGCCACCAAAGTTACCGATCAGAAAAACTGTTATTACTGTCCCTAAACTTTCTAGTCTTTATTAACTCCTGGATCCATATCTTAAGTTTCCCACACTATGTATTTTATCTTTCTCTATAGTTAAAATTTAACGTTTTACTATTAAAAAAATCAGGATTAACGGGCTTTGTCCCAGTTTTTGTTGTTATCGCTTCTCATGCCACTTGGACAAACCAAGCACGATTGAGCCTGCAGGCTCTCTTAAAGCCAAGGGGTGCACCTTTCGTTTTAATGAGCACCATTAAGGTGAAAGAACGACTTCGCTCACGTAGGTCCTACGAATTTTGAAGCAGGGACGAAGCAGAAGTCCCACAGACTTGGCCTGCCACCACCAGCGGTATTAATTGAGAACTTAGAGGAAATTGTGACCTCGAACCTATTTTACGTACACCTTTAATTGACAAGGCGGATCTTAGATCCGATCCCGCAATTTTTCAGTTTCGAGATCGTTGCCTTTGCTAACTGAGATACCATGGCAGTTTGTCCTAGTATTCCTATTGAACCCTCATTCTGAAGGTTCTGAAGGGGTAAGGAGATTTTTTGTTCCTGATTCTGTACCTATCTTCCAGCTCTCGAATTCTGTAAGTATCTTCCTTCTCGAGATAGGATATTTAGATATTTAGATCAATTTAGCACATTTACTAGATAATATTTAGCGGCACTTGTAAAAATTTGGCATTCCTATATTCTAGCTTGTCTCAATACCCATTAGATCAGGGATAGACAACTTCTATATCTATATAATCTAATTTTTCTCTTAAAAATATGTCACTATCTACCTGTACTCACATGTATAACTTGTTAAAGATATTCGTGTTAACGAATATCACGCGCATTACAGAGGAAGGTACTTCTCCCCTTATCCTGCAGGAAAGAAATCATTTTGATGTTGACTTTTGTAAAAAGCCTTTTAAGCTATTTTAAGTTCCGTAATATCGACTTTGTTCTTGCCCTTATTTCAACTATTTTTCACTACAGATTTTCACTTTAATTTTTCTTGAAACAAAATACTCATCTAAAGTGGAGGAAGTTAAATCCCTGAAATCTTCTCCATACCTACGCTATGCTTGTGCTTGATAAACGACGAGAGATGGCAGATAAAAATGTTTTTTCAAAAATAACATTAGTCGGCATTGAAACACAAAATTTTCATACTTTTGGTAAAAAGGTCACGTATTTAATGTAAATTTTCGAACAGAAGTTTTGTTGGGTTATATAAAGGAAGTAAAAATTTTTCACAGAGAGACTTGCGCGTCTTAACATCTCTCTGTGGTTTTATTTCCTTTTTTAACGGATTTTTTTTTACATTTTTCTTCAAATAGTAGAAATAGTTTCGATACCTGTTTTGTCTATTTCTCTAAGGTCGCTTAATCGCATAATTAACAGAGCTTAATCACGGTTAGCCGTTAAACGACTTTGGTGAGACTTACCCTTAACATTTAGGCTCTTACTCTCGAAGTTGTAGTTCGGTTCGAACCTTCGTTGTAACGTCAGTTTGAAGTCAGCTTACGGACATTATGTGAGGAAACGATCAAGCTGACGTCAAAACAAACGTTCGAACCGACTCGAAAGTCCAGATAAGGCCTTTAATAGAGCAATTTCATGTAACGTCATAACGTCTTTAATGCCCTTCCCATTCATTTTTATGTTTACGATAGCCAATAGGCAACCAATAATCTACAAGTCCGTTTGAAATTAAAGCCAAAATCATCATAAGTTGAGACGTGCACTCCTGAGTGAAATCGCCCTATATTGTTTTAGTTTAGAAAAAGTAGGTGAAGTATAAACTTAAATAATTTTGTTTTTATAGTCTTCATACATTCATATAAATATAATTTTTACCTTTAAACTACTTTTATTTATTAAAAACCTAAATACCAGAGCGGTATTTTTTCTTGTTTTCACAGTCGGAAACGGCTACTATTCACATATAGGAAATATTCACTTGTACGAAGAGTTATCCCGTCCACCTGGTTTGCGAACAAGTAAGTTTAACATATATTTATACACATATTTAATATTCTACCTGCTGCGTTCAACTTATTTCTAAGCTACGGTCTTACGTGCCCCAAAATCGACATTTATCAAAATTCGTCAGAGTGTTCAACGATCCACAACATCTGCGCTCACAGACTAAAAGCTGCGGCCACCATTTTAAATGTGTATGGCACAGTTACGGAAATACGCCCGCTTTGTTTAGTTCCTACCTATGGCACATTATTGCTCGCCTGCCCGCCCCATTCAGAAGAGGGTAGCTGTGCCGAGGGGGGTCACGGGAAACAAAGCGTGAAGAGTTTTCTTATATGTGTGCTCTCTTAGTAAATCCATCGAACACTAATGGAATATTTAAAGAGATACCCGTTCATTCCTATAGGTTGAATGGCAACTTCTATAATACGACATAATAAAGTCGTTTCGGACTTATGATCAGATAGAAGTTCGAGAGCATTCCTATGTCACGTAATATGTTCGTACTAAAAATAAAAATAAAAATCATCCAGAATATTTAGGTTATTTGGTAACAATATTTTGATTCTGAAACATTTTTTGGCGGTAATCTAGCTTTGATTAAGACCAGAATAAAAATATGAAGAAATAATTGAAATATGTTATTAAAAATTGGAGCAATTTTTACTAAGATAATTTAATGAAATATATCTATTCTTAATTTTAATTCTACATTACAATCAATTAAATAATTATATGCTTTGAAAGGTGTTCTAATAGCTGATTAAAATTAATCACCAATGAATCGTACATTTATACAGTAGTTAACCGTATATTATCTCTAATCGATTAACTATAATCAAAGCGGGGTTTAATAAAAAATCCCGAAGTCTATTAATAAATCTTTAAAAGAATACATTGCTTTACTATTGTATAATCGAATTATATATTGAAGTGTGTATACAGTTAAAAATATATATACACATATTTAATGGAATTATTTAGTTTTTTACACAGTTTAATCGTAGTTTGGGGAACTTTTTTTATATATAATGTGTACATTTTCTACATATCAGAATTTTACAGGTAGAACAAATAGCTACAGTTTTACTTCCTAGAAGCTTAGTAATGAACGATTTTTCTCATATACACAGATTCTTAAATATATTTTCATAGATTTTTATTTATATTTGAGGGAGAGTCAAATAATTTATTTCTATTTCGTCAGCAACGTTTCGAAATTATTGGACAGAAAATAGTTTTTGGGTTAAAATGACTCTCTAGTGTTAACACATTGTATGCGGGACACGTACTAGTAAGTTTTCTGACGATTGATACTTGAGTGCAGGATACGTACTAGTACTTTTTATGACGACTGATACTTGATCGCGGGACACATACTAGTATGGGTTAGTGTAACATGGTTTGCTTGTGGATACAAAAATAACAATATATACGGGTAAATGAAGCCGAATGTTCTTGTCTACTACATAGATTTTGGAAATATTTAGACAAATAAAAACTAGGTTTTACATCACTCGATTCGGAATTTCAAAAAATTAAAACTATATACTACTATTTCTATTTCATTTTTCCTTTTTACTATACTATTATAAATTTATCCACTAAAAAATATATTTTTTGTTTACAAAAATCTTATGGTTGTTATATATATATTTCCATTTATATATTTGTTTATATATTTCAATATAAAGTACGAAAAGTTTGTTAAAAAATTAAATAATTATCGATCTTTTGAGAGTTAACTGAATAACTAAATTTATGCTCAAAACGCCCGCTCCCGGTACAATTTCGCTGCGAAATGTACCAGCACACAATGTGTTAAAAACCAAGGGACTTACTCTGGACGTTGCTAGTCGGTGCACATGTTCGATGGGTAGTCACTTTGATGTCAGCTTGATCATTTGCTTGCATAATGTCCAGAAGTTTACGTCAAAGTGATGTCACAACAAACATGCGAACCGACTAGCAACATCCAGAGTAAGCCCTTTATATTCCAATAAAACTAACCACGCCAAACGATATATTTTTTCAAATGGCTTTTGAAAAAAGAATAAATTATCAGTTCCATTCGAAAACGATAATGACGTGTATAACTGAATGCCGTTAAAGCATTGTTGCAATTATATTTCGAATAAAAGGTACTTGGCAGATTGGTCTACTTATTAATTTAAGTGACTCATACGCTCTACTCTCACCTACTGAAATATATCCGCAGTTTCAATCAATCCTCTTAATTTAATTCTCACAACCAGTTTTGCGATCTGCTTGCGCTTTGTTGTCACTTTCAATAACTGGGAGTCGACAGCGTAACAAACGAGACCTGCTTAATCACTTGCAATTGAGAAACCGAGAAACATATTTTATATACATCTGCACGACAGATAAGTCGAAATCTCATACCCGTTACACGCATTACACTTCACTTCATTATCTCGCAAAATCGTGCGTATCTGGATTAATTACCATACTTTTTTAACTGCCTGTAAAATTCCCCCGAAAAGGAATTCATGCTATTGATTTGAGAGTTTTCAATCTCAAAATGAACGTATTGTAAAATAATCTTTAAAATATATCGGCAGAAAATGTCAGTTATCTTTAACCCTTTGTTTTTCACAATATATGTATATATATATATATATATATATATATATATATATATATATATATATATATATATATATATATATATATATATATATATATATATATATATATATATATATATATATATATATATATATATAACATATTCAGGAGTTCGTCGTCAAGTACAATAATCATAAAGTAGTCGTAACCAGAAACATTTATTTCCATATCAAAAGACGTACAGCCGTCTTACGCTTTACGCCACACTACACATTACATCCTCTAATGGAATAATGTCTCTCGCCCTGTCACGTGACCACTAACACTGGAAACAAAATGACCCCACTCTGATAATCTAGAACCCTGACCATCTTTAATTTTTACTGTTTTACTGTTTATATACATATATATATATATATATATATATATATATATATATATATATATATATATATTTATATATATATATGTATGTATATATGTATGTGTACATGTATATATATATATATATATATATATATATATATATGTATACATACATATATACATACACATATATATACACATATATATATACATATATATATATACATATATATATACATATATATACACATTTACATCATATATGATGTAAATATCTAATGTGAAAAAAAGATTAATATGTATATATATATAAATTATATATTAATTAATTATTATTAATTTGTAATAATCTATTAATTAATAGACGATATAAATATGTAATAATTTAAACTATTGTATATCACATGTGATTCATAATGAACTATATTTCATATGTAAACTTTTCTATATTTGATACCATTTTGTATCACATCGCATACACAAGCGTACACAGCAGGAGATGTGCATTTCATATGTAATGACAAGCAAAGGTTTAAAGAAAAAGAAGTAAATACTAAACAAACTTTAAACTTTTGTAAATCTATAAGTACAATGCATTTCAGCTGTTTTTTGATTACATTCATAATCACTAATTGTGTGCTATAACTTATACTGAATAATTTACGTGAATTAATAAAAGGAAAAAAAAAGACATTAATTTCTCAAAAAAAGCATTTATAAATATTCTGTAAATTTCTCCTCTGTTTATGCCCTTCTAGTAATCTTAGAGGAAATCTTTAAATACAAAAAAAAAAGTTTTAAAAAAATAGTTAAAGAACTTTAAAATATACGGTTTTTAACTTTTACTACCTTTTGAAAAACTTATAATATTTAAATCGTATTACACTAACCATCTCCTTATTACCTAGTTTTATATAAACAGATTTCCATGCAAAACTGAACAACTCCGGCAAATTTTTCAAAATCGTTGATTATAGTTTTTCAATTAACGAATCAATTAACCAATCAATGTCCTTTGGGTCACAAGATTGTCTGAATCTTTTTAAAGAGGAATACAACTCTACAGTCTCAAAGATATCCACTAATATTTGCGAAATTGCACTTAAATTAACTTGTCTAGTTAAATTTTAATTAAATATATATTATTATAATATGAGTGTGTATAAATAAATAAACAAATAAATAAATAAATAAATATATATATATATATATATATATATATATATATACTATATATATATATATATATATATATATATATATATACATACTATATGCGTGTGTAAATATATATATATATATATGCATATATATACATATATGTGTACATACATATGTGTGCATATATATATATATATATATATATATATATATATATATATATACTATATGTGTGTAAATATATATATATATATATATATATATATATATATATATATATATATATATATATATATATACATATATATGCATATACACACACATATTATATATATATATATATACAAATTATACAAATATGTGTACATATATATGTGTGTGTATATATACATATATGTACACAGTTATATATATATATATGTTTATATATATATCGAAATTAAGGGTAGTTATGTCATAAATTTCAAACTTATAGGAGAGAATATTTTCACAGATTTCTTTGAGTTTGTTCGTTTTTAGTGTAAAGCTTTATAAAAGCCTATGAGTTATTAATACGGAAGTTATAGTTTTGTAAACATACAAAAAGAGTAAAAAATAAGAAATTTTATGCGTAAAAAGGGGTTTTTACCTCCAAACCATCTTGGTTCTTAGTTTTACTTTAAGTCACTAAATCTTTCATTTTTAGCAAATGTAGATAATGCTTTTATGACATAATTAGAGAGACAAAAAATGTACACGAAAATGCAAAAATCCAATTTCCGTACTGATATGTATATAAATATATATTTATATTTTATTTATATTTCGTCCGGACACATCCCTAATTATCAGGCGTTGCCTTGCAATACCTGAGTGTGAGAATTCGAATCTCGCTGGTAACATAAAAAACATTTTATAATCAGATTTAAACAGTAGATTATTGTCTAATTTTCATTCGAGTGGAAAAAATTGGCATTAAGTCTTAAAATAAATTACAGAGGGACTTTGAAAACAACTGCTAATCTTCTTTAGCAATAAATATTTTTTAATCAATAGTTTTCTTTAATCAATGTGTTCTTACATTTCAGATTTCCGACTGATTAAATATTTTTTAATCAATAGTTTTCTTTAATCAATGTGTTCTTACATTTCAGATTTCCGACTGATTAAATATTTTTTAATCAATAGTTTTATTTAATCAATGTGTTCTTAAATTTCAGATTTCCGACTGATTAAATATTTTTTAATCAATAGTTTTCTTTAATCAATGTGTTCTTACATTTCAGATTTCCGACTGATTAAATATTTTTTAATCAATAGTTTTATTTAATCAATGTGTTCTTAAATTTCAGATTTCCGACTGATTAAATATTTTTTAATCAATAGATTTCTTTAATCAATGTGTGCTTACATTTCAGATTTCCAACTGATTAAATATTTTTAATCAATAGTTTTTTAATCAGTGTGTTCTTAAATTTCAGGTTTCCGAGTGCTTAAAATATCTGAATGAGTAAGTTTTTTACTCTCTTTTGCCACAGCACCCAAAATAAGAAATTTTCAATGCGACAAGTGGAGTTCTACGCCAGAGGTGTAAACACATTGAGAACAGCATTCCGGATATTCACACATCACAGCAGTCACCAAATGCGGCTCATGACTGAGTAAATGTGGCTGCCATTCAGCATTTACATTATAAATTATTATTAATAATATTATTATTATTTTTCTTAATTCAGTAAATTTTATAAAGCCTTTTGAGTTTTTTGTTGCATAAATTTTTTTGTGTTTATTATTTATGTCTAACATTTCGCTATTATATATTATGTTTAGACACAATTTGTACATGTTTTTACTGCTGATTAAATCAACTATAAAAAATTAAGAAACTTTTATTATCAAAATTTTAAAGTAATTATATTTTATTTTCTTTCTAATAATTATATTTTATTAAGTGTATATTTTTAAAGAGGTAATAATTTAACACAACATATATTATTTTTATTTAATTAAACCTGGAGTTGTATATTTAATATTATATAACTCTTTGCAGTATTAAATTAAAATTTAACAAAATTAGTTAGATTTCGTATTCTACACAAATTCTAGGGTCTTTAAAACGAGTACACATAAAAATGTGATTAAGAGAAAGGAAATACAAACTTGTGTTTATTTTTTGTCTAAATATTTTGTAACTTTTATGTTTAATATAAAACAAAATGTACTGCTGGTAAAATCTGCTAAATACAACACTTTTATTATTATATTTTTTTAAATTGTATTTTTTAAAAAAATCATATTTTAATAAGTAGATTTTTTGTAGTTATCAGTATTTTAATACAAATATATAATTATATTATTCTAATTTAATTAAATTTGAAGTTGTGTATTTAATATTATATAACTTTGTTTGGCGAAATTATATCGAATTTTATTTAATTGGTTAGGTTACATAATTTACAGAAATTTTAAGTTCTTTGAAAAGTATTCCGATAAAAAAAAATATAATTAGATATGAAAAGAAAGAAAATATAAACTTATTAGTTTTAATTTAAATTTAGAGTTATAAGCATTCTCTTTAAAAATTATCTTTCAGCTAAATAATTTAAATTTGCTTTACATCACTGTGAAATTCTGTTAAAATTGTTGTGGAGGTTCGTAGCAATATGCTGTATCAAACATTAAAACTATTCGACAAGAATTTTTTAAGGTAGGGTTTGTTTTAGATAGCAGTATCAATCAAAATAGATTTATTTATAGTCAAATAAAATATAGCAGAATATCTAGATTAAAAAATTACACAAATAAAATATGCATAGTATTCAAGTTATTTAATAATTTAATAAGATTTAGCGAAAGAGTTCTTTAAATAATAAATTAAAACAATATTCAGAGGGAACTACATTTGCCCACCGATGTTCTGCATGAACAAATTGAAATGTCATTCGTATTTCAAGCTTCATTTACTGGCACCCGTGATAAATAAAATTAATTGATTTGGAATATTCACTCACCTCTCGAAATTATAATCCTTCAGGCACGATGCATATCACTAGATTCTAAAAACTGCAACATAAGCGGCAAAACTGTAAACCGGCATAAGTTAAAACAACAGAAGCAACACAAAACCAGCACCAAATGTTTTCGAATAACGCACCGCACGTTCACTTACAAGCGACTGAAAATTATCTGGAGCAGACGGACTTACGGAAACCGGCGCTCGCGCATGCGCCTCCTTTGGACGAATAACAGAACTCGAGCTTGTTTTGGGTTTACGCGGCGTTTTCTATTCCAGGTAGACTCACGTGTTTCGGTTTTCTTCTTTTGGTCTGCCTCTATCAGAATGACACCTGCGTTCGAATGCTGGTCAGTGAGAGATTACAGGAGAATTCGGAATGAATAACAAAAGGAATTTTAAAAACATGGATAAAAACGTTCTTTTAGCCAAATTAAATCATATTTTTTTTAAAAAATGTCATTATATTCCAGTAACTTTAATTTTTATGAAATCTTATTCGGATCAAATATTAAAAGAAAAACGGAATTATCTGTGAAAATTATATACTATTTTATGTTCTATCGATTGGCTTATTTCGAAATTGTCGATATATTCTGTTTTAATAAATACCGATGAGGAAAAAAAATCTGCCCTGAGAGTAGAAATTTAAATAATAAATTTAAAGTACTCGCAAATTATATAAAATTATTTCCACAGGTAGATATACTGAGGCAAAATAAAAAATATAAAAAGGGCACTGAGACTATGGAATTGTTATATATTCTTATCAAGTAGTAAAAATAAAGTTTCTGTGAAAAGTAGTCATCAATTTTATGTTCTATCGGTGAACTTACCTCAATATCGTTAAGATTATGTGTTTTGATAAATATGAAGAAGAAAAATTTTTTCCTCTGAAAGTAGCAATACAAATTATAAATTTAAATTACTTCAATATCATATAAAAAAAGAAATTTCCCTCAACGGGATCTATTGAGGCTCTGTCACACTCTCTCTCTTTCTCTCACTCTCTCTCTCTTTCTCTCGCTCTCTCTCTCTATCTTTCTCTATTTCTCTCGCTCTCTCTATCGTTCTCTCTCTATTTTTCTCTCTCTCTTTATCTATCTCCCTCTCTTTCCCTCTCTCTCTCTTTATTTCTCTTTATCTTTCTCTCCCTTTCTCTCTATCTTTCTCTATTTCTCTCGCTCTCTCTATCTTTCTTTCTCTCTCTTTCACTCACTCTCTCTCTCTTCCTCTCTCTCTCTCTCTCTCTATACATACATATATATATATATATATATATATATATATATATATATATAAAATCAATGCATCACGATTACGGAACCTTTATATTGTATATAGTGTTATATTATAAATGTTTTACGTTTGTAAAAGTACCGATGTCACACAGGGGCATACCGGCAAATCTTTCACGGGTGAAAGGTCTCTCCTTTCAACTCACATCTCATATTTAAAGCAACAATTCTTATAGATATATATAATACATATATACAGCAATTCTCATCAGGTTAAAACCCTTACACTTCCCCTAGCTGTGCCACATAATCACATCATGCAATTTTTTCTCATATAGAATAATGCTCTATGAATTGACATTGTCAGAAATTTAAAAAGTAAGAAAGCAGCTTATGTATTTAATATTGAAAATTCAAAATTAAAATATATAATGACAATAACTAAACTATTTGATGTTTAAGTCATAGTATATATGCATTTACGTCAGTACACAATATAGCTGAGGATGAATGATGTCATGAAGCTATTAAGTAAAGTCAATACTTAGAAATATTTCAATATCATGAGCACAAGATAAAATATATGAAATCCGAGAAAAACAATTTTATAATTTTCATTATGTACGACTGTGACACATGCTGCAAAAATTAATTCGCAAAAGCAAAGGTATAAAACCATGTAGTAATAATTACTGTTAGATGAATAAAATGTTTAATATGTAAAATTAGAAAAAAATTCATTTTCCACCATTTTTAACAACTTTTACGAGAATCTATTGCTAAGAGTGGATTTAGTTTTCAAGCTCAATGTTAAAAAACAAAATTAAATTTTTTTTAGGCTTTAATGTGGTTATGTATGTAAATTTTTCCATCTTCAACGTAAATTGGATTTGTTATCAATAACATGCAATATATGTAAGCGTAGGGCTGTCAACAACATGTAGTATATGTGAACATAGGAGTAGCGGTTTCAGCTCTCCCCTCCCTTCAAGTCTATATCCGAAATGTTCTATGCTACGAAGACAGAAAAATGCATTTGATAAGCACAGTAGAGAAAGGATGCCTAAATCAGTGGTTGCCATAATTATGAATTTTCTTTGAAAACTTTTGTTTCTAAGTTTTTAAATCCTACTGTAAGTTACTAAATGGCTGTACATAGTAGAAGTAATAACTTTTTCTAAGTCTTACTTTTTGTTTATTGTCTATAAATATACATTTCTAGTAAATTAAAACAAGTAAACTGCAGATAAAAAATGTGAAATTGTCCATAATAAAAGCGATGAAGTGTCGTTGAATATAAATTAAAAATATAAGAACAGATTGTTTACTCCGACTTATCAAATTTAATGAGAAATGTGGGACTCTTTTTAGCCATCAAGAAATATTTTATCGTTCTGCTATTTGAAAGGAATTGTCCAAATTTCATCCTTCAGTCCACTGTTGTACTTCTGTTACACTAGAAATAGAGATCTTACACAGATATACAGAGCTGCACATTCCTTTTTTTTTACGCCGACCTGATCAACAACTGAATAATATCCTATATAATAATAGCCTAAGTTATCTGTCTGTCTGTTCTCGAATTTATGAAGCGGTTGGACCTGGAATGGATAGAGGCATCCATATTGGATTCTTGATGAGTTAGGGTTAGCAAAATTCAAAGCGAGCAAAGTTTATCTTCTCCTAAACTATCGATCCGATTCTAAAATAAATTGGTGTAAATATGCTTCATATCCCAGAAAATACATTGTCGTCTTTAAAACATTCGAAATCCATCCTATCCCCACTTTTGAGTTTTTAATGCCATTATTTCGAGCCATATTTTCCCCTGTTAAAAAGCCGAACGATGGCCGAATGGCTATGGTGCTTGCCTTCGGAACCGGAGTTCGTGGGTTCGAATCCCACTGTGGCATGGATGTTCGTAGCCGTTCGGAATCGGATTTAAGCAGTAGGTCCCGGTCTCATTAGCCCTCGTGTTGCAAAAAGTAGACCATAGCACTCAAAACCAAATAAGAGCAGGCGATTCGATTTATCAATTTATCACATAATAAATAGGTAAAAATAACATTTTTTCTATCATTATGACGTCATTCCTTTAACCATCTCATTTAATCATTTCTTATTTTAAATTCTTTAACTATCGTCTGCTTAATTTTCATACTTTTTATCATTGAACTTAGATATTACGTAAATAATGTTATTTTATATTTGGCTTAAATAATAGATTAGGTACATATGTGATAATTTTAAATTGAATCATCAATTATTTTTTGTTGCAATGAAAATTTTATCACCAGTATTAACAACAATTTCTTTTCATAAAAATCTAGGAGTCTATTTCACGGACTAATAAATAACTAGCGTTTAAGTCTTATGTTTGAAAATTAAGAAGTTTGTTCGCTTGTGTGTTTGTTTTTTATACACCACAAGGTTTGCAATCGATTCGCTAATATTTGGACAACTAAAACACACACAAAAAATATTTTTTACCTGCCTCATAGGATACATTACAATTCTGTTAAATTAAAAATTTTAACTGATCCCGTCATATGACAGGCTATATGAGATATTGAATCCAGGTGTTAAGGGTCTTTTACTAATAACTTCATGCTAGCTGACCCCTAAGTTTATCTTATCCCTATAATGAAATAGGAGCCCGTCTTCCAATGTTCTTTTAAAAAATGTCTGATTGAAAACGGTGTCATTTTTATGGGTCATCACTGCACCAACCATTGTGAAGTCCGTCTTATTACATGTATATAAACACAATAATAAAGTTTAAGATTTAATCCTAATAGACAGTTTCAAACAGTTGTATAAAAATTAAAAATTACAGTATTTATTTTGTTTAAGTGCTACTACAACAGCTTGCAGTTGTGAATTAGAAATAATAAATTTTAAAGAATGGTTACGCTTTATTTTGCCGATCTTCAAAACAAAATACTAGTTGTGTACCTGTACATAGTTCCTAAATAAGAATACGAAGAAACTTATATTCTTCCATGAAAAAATAATATAAAGAATTTTCGTAGCTAGTGTTGTTAATATGAAAATTTTTAATCAATTTTTCCATTTTGAATATTTTTGCCCAATAAAAGAAAATTTGGTAAAGTTCAAAAGTATACACAACTTACATAATGTGAGATATTTTTGTTTCTCCGCCAACTCATTTTGTATAATACTCTTTCAATCTCCCAAGGATTAACACTATACATGCAAATTTTAAACATTCTCGTGGGCAGATTTTCAATAACTCTGCCAAAACGAATAAATTAAACCTAATAATCTCTAGAAATCCCCAGAGTAAATCTTAAAAGATGTTTCAAATCGCATGCAAAATGCCCCGCCTCTGGCTATGAGGAAAGTCGATCAGGAAAGCAGGTTTGTGGTTAAATCGAAATCCTGCTGTTTGTTTTATCTATCCGAATAGTTTAAACTTTTATGTCACGACAGTAAAAAGTGATCGTTATCTCCTTTATTGAATTCTTTCACTCTCTCCTTGTCAAATCGTGACCGATATCGAATGATATAAGAATTGGACTATCACGAAGAATTAGTTGATACTTTATTTAGATCATAAAGTTATACCATCACGTAGGAGTATCATAAGGTTTTAATTATTACTAAGAAAGAAATAACCCAGATATCTTAAAATTATATGAATTTATAACGAACATCCCTCGCTCTGTATTCTAAAATGGATAATTGGATCCTTCTTGACGAAATTTTGCATAGAAATTCAGTTCAAACACGAGAAGATTTTGGGCATGTCAAATTGTTTAGAGGTCAAGAGCGATGGAGATAAAAAACTATGTATTTAATGAATTTATTGAAATTTTTTGATAAAATAAATAATTGAATTTTTTTAATTATTAAGAGATATGTTGGATATGTTATAGGATAAAACTAATTTTGGGGCTTTCTACAAAATTTACTTTAGGAATTAACTTTTAACCTTAGGAATTAACTTTTACTCTGAACATCGCATTCAAAGGAATCTCCAA
Source organism: Pardosa pseudoannulata (assembly GCA_032207245.1). NCBI lineage: Eukaryota > Metazoa > Arthropoda > Arachnida > Araneae > Lycosidae > Pardosa > Pardosa pseudoannulata. The sequence goes on along the minus strand of CM063506.1, from coordinate 47,381,626 downwards.
ATTCCAGAAAAGAAATTAAATTCGACACAATGTTCAAACACGATTTGAAACTTTCGTGAGGGAGAAATTTTTACATTTATTTAGATAACTTTGGAGACTTTTTTGAGTTCTGTTATTTTCTATGCTGCACCCGATAAATTTGCAGTGATTTGTCCGAAATGAAGAAAAAATACTTTTTCTTTTATAGGAAAAATAAAACCTGTTTAAGAATAACAACTAAAAATGAATTTGAGGTTTAACCTTTTTGAACATTGTATATTGTCTAATATATCGGTTTATGTTGATGTTTTTAAAGCCAACAGACCGTTATTTGCTTAAAAATGTCTGTTATGGTTCTTAAAGTATATAATATTTATCTATTCAACTGCTATTTGTTAGGTTAAATTTTAACTTATTTGCAGAATGCACAGCAACATATTATGCTTGTGGTATGGAGATACGTAGAATGTTCAAAAACGCAGTTCATTTCATGGATTAACACATTGTATGCGAGACTCGTACTAGTACGTTTTCTGACGATTGATACTTGAGAGAGGGACACGTACTTGTACGGGTTAGTGTAACAACATGGTTTGTTTGTGGGTTCAAAAATAACGGTACATACAGGAAAACGAAGCCGAATGTTCTTGTCTACTACATAGATTCTGGAAAAATTTAGACAAATAAAAACCAGTTTTACATCAGTCGAAGCGGAACAACAGAACGGGAAAGTTGATTTAAAAAATCAATTTCACTTTAAAATTAACTTTTTATTTATCCTTGCGAAAATGATATTATATATATATGTATATTTATATATTATATATATATTTGTATTGATATATAATATATTTGTTTATTTGACGATGTAGATAAAAAAAACTATGTATTTAATGAATTTATTGAAATTTTTTGATAAAATAAATAATTGAATTTTTTTAATTATTAAGAGATATGTTGGATATGTTATAGGATAAAACTAATTTTGGGGCTTTCTACAAAATTTACTTTAGGAATTAACTTTTACTCTGAACATCGCATTCAAAGGAATCTCCAAATTCCAGAAAAGAAATTAAATTCGACACAATGTTCAAACACGATTTGAAACTTTCGTGAGGGAGAAATTTTTACATTTATTTAGATAACTTTGGAGACTTTTTTGAGTTCTGTTATTTTCTATGCTGCACCCGATAAATTTGCAGTGATTTGTCCGAAATGAAGAAAAAATACTTTTTCTTTTATAGGAAAAATAAAACCTGTTTAAGAATAACAACTAAAAATGAATTTGAGGTTTAACCTTTTTGAACATTGTATATTGTCTAATATATCGGTTTATGTTGATGTTTTTAAAGCCAACAGACCGTTATTTGCTTAAAAATGTATGTTAATATGGTTCTTAAAGTATATAATATTTATCTATTCAACTGCTATTTGTTAGGTTAAATTTTAACTTATTTGCAGAATGCACAGCAACATATTATGCTTGTGGTATGGAGATACGTAGAATGTTCAAAAACGCAGTTCATTTCATGGATTAACACATTGTATGCGAGACTCGTACTAGTACGTTTTCTGACGAATTATACTTGAGAGAGGGACACGTACTAGTACGGGTTAGTGTAACAACATGGTTTGTTTGTGGATACAAAAATAACGGTATATACAGGAAAACGAAGCCGAATGTTCTTGTCTACTACATAGATTCTGGAAAAATATAGACAAATAAAAACTAGTTTTTACATCAGTCGATGCGGAACCACAGAACGGGAAAGTTGATTAAAAAATCAATTTAATTTTAAAATTAACTTTTTATTTATCCTTCAAAAATGATATTATATCTATGTATATTTATATATTATATATATTTGTATTTATATATAATATATTTGTTTATTTGTCTATTTATATATTCGTTTATATATTTCAATATCAAATATGAAAAGTTTGTTAAAAAATTGAATAGTTTTTGATCTGTTGAGGTTTAACCGAATAACTAAATTTACTCGCAAAACGCCCGCTCCCGGTACAATTCCGCTGCGAAATGTACCCGCACACAATGTGTTAATAATATGCACACAATGTTATAAATTGCGGGTATTAGTGTTAACTTGTTTTGCTCCAAAAATTCATAGATTAAAGTAATCTGTAGTATAGAGAAGATAGAGATTATCCTAGTTTTAATTACTAAGAAGTGACTTAGATATCTAGATAGCATAGGGTTCTTAGGAATACATCCAGATTTTTTATTACTTTGAAATATCTAAAATTCAAATAAAATAAGTTTAAATGAATGCATCCCAATGATAGCCGAATGGGTTGGGCAAGAATGGACAAACGTTTTCGACCGAGGGTCAAAAATCGAATGAAAATAAGTTTGGCGGGCCAAGATAAATTTTTCTTAAATTTTAAAAACAATATACAAGTACCTAACGGTTTAAATACGTTAATGAGATGAATGAAATTGTGATTTCATTTTTAAAAGTTCCATATACTAAGGTTCGAAGTGAGATGTGCTGATTTTAAGGCTAAATGCTCATCTGTCAGTCTACTTCTGAAATTATTCTTTCTAAGGTTCAAAGTTGAAAACACTTGTTCACATATAAGAAGTAAATATACCGCTGATCTTCTGGGCCTGAGATAATAAATTTGGGATATAATATTTAAGCAAAGTAGAAAAGGAGGTGGATATATAATGTATAAATATATATTTCTTTTAATTTGCTTCGGACCAAAAACTTAAAATTATATCCTCGTGCCGGATAAAACCTTCCGGAGGGCCGGATTTGGCCCGTCGGAATCCATCCCTGGGGATGCCCATGCCTGGGGTAAGCCGTGGCTCATCGGTACATGAGTTCACTGGTATGAATTCTACATCAGATATGGATGCTAGTAGCTGTTCGAAATCGGCTATAAACAATAATTCCTAGCCTCCTTATTACTGGTGTAGCAAAACCGTATACCGTAGCGCTCCAAACCAAACCAAACTAAATGAATGTAGAAAAAAAAAGAGAAAAGAAAAAATGTATATAATTAAAAGGCTTACTGGGAAAACGTGGATCCAACTCAGATATTTTTTATTATTATAGAATACTCAAAGTGTCACCAAATCCAATCTGGAATTTCCAATGTTTTTTTTACGGGAATGTCAAAATAAACATTTACGACTTCTTCCCTATTTTCTCACCTTACTTTCCTTCATTTTTTTCTATTTTTTTTTGGTGTCAATTTCGATGCGACGAGAGATGAGAACCATCACCCATGGACACCGCCTACAACCAGTTAAATCCAAGTTTTTTTCCTGGCGATTCTAGGTAAAGTCTCCAACGATTCCTGTCAGGAAGTTAGTCGTCAAAATGAAAACCACAATGAATGTTTTTGAAAACGTATAAAAATAGTCGACGATTCCTTCTTGATACCGTGTACCCTTGTCAAAAATAAAACGTTTTATCTGCGGTATTTAAACGCGGATTATTTTGGTATTTCCTTCACGTTTCTTTTACCTATCTTGAATATTTTCCATGCGTATAAAAATATTCCGTTGCACTTTTTAATGGTTCCAAACTTATGATCAACAACCTGTGATGAACTTTAAAGCATGGGTCCCTCTGATCTTAATACGTTACAAAATTCATTCCATCGTATTTTTCGACGTTATCAGCTTTGTTATATATATATATATATATATATATATATATATATATATATATATATATATATATATATATATATATATATATATATATATATATATATATATATATATATATATATATATATGTGTGAGTATATATATATATATATATATATATATATATATATATATATATATATATATATATATATATATGTGTGTGTGTGTGTAAGGAAAATTCTCAGGGGTTTTCAAAACTTAAATCAAGGGCAAAAATTTCCAGCGTCATTTTGCATTTCTCTTTTTAACCCCGAACCTAAATTGACCACTGGGTCTACAGTTTACGCCTTTAGAGAAGGGGCCTGACCAATTGACCAATTATTATTCTACATGACCGTAGCAGACAATTTAGGAAATTTCCAAATAAAAATGAGATACACGGTGTCGGAGACATATTTTTCAAGAGATATTTTCCCACAGATATTGACCCAGGTGTTAAGGGTCTTGTACATGCTAGCTGACTTTTCAGTTTGTCCTGTCCCTATGATGGAGTGGGAATCCATCCTCCAACGTTATTCTAATAAAGGTCTTTACTTAAAACGGTATCAGTTTTATTGCCATGACTGCAACCACCCATTTAGAAGTCCGTCTCATTACATATATTTATATAAAATATGTATATGTGTGTTTGGAAACTGTAAAATCTCGATCTAGAATAGGCCTCCTATGAGAGTCGTCCCAGCGCATGCGCTCGTGTTTGGCACATTTTTTCACTTGGCGATAATTTCTATGAAAGTATAGTAACCTGTGTGTTGTTATTTTTTGACTCTAAGTAGCTACGATCGCTTTGATTTCAACCACGTGTTTAATGTATTTTGACCGTTGATGATTTGTCATCACTGAAAATGGAAAATTATTTTACAGTAGCCTAGTACATAAACTGTTTTTTCTTACATTTATCTCTATATATTAAAATGAATTTATGTCTGTCTGTCTGTCTGAACTCGACATACTCAAAAACCATGCATCCAATCGCCGTGAAAATTTGGAAAATTATTAGGTATATCCCTAGGAAGGTTTTTGTAAATTTTTAAAGTTCAAAATCCATTCCTTCCCCCTTTTTCGAGCATTTCATGTCATTATTCCAAGCATTATTTTCCCTGGTTAAACGCAATAGATTAACTTTTTTAAATATCACATCATAACTAATTGAAAAAAAGCAATACTTCTAGCAATATGACGTCATTCCGTTAATCCCATGTAATTGTTTTAAGATAAGATTTCCTCGGTTAAAAGCAGGAGATTAAAATTTTGAATTTTTCACATAACAAATAGGTGAAAACGATATTTTTTTATCATTATGACGTCAATCCTTTAAATATCTTATATATTCATTTCTTATTTTATATTATTTAAACATCGTCTGCGTAGACATTTTAAACATTTTGTAATAAAATATTATTTAGAAATAAAATAAAACAAAATATTGTTACTTGAGGTACACTAAACAACATTTCATTTCGCAGCTCTACTATTCAGTGTTCCTTAAATTAGACTTATATTCTTTTTAGATAATAAAAAATAGTCTTCTTTTGTAATTTACCAAGCATAGTTAAAGAATTAAGTGGTACTACATCTAATTCAAAACCACTCCCATAAAAATATGTTTAATAACAGAACGTATAATTGAGGTTGGCAAGGTTCCAGTAATTTATAATTAGAGAATACTATAAAAATTTCTTATAATTAAGTTTCCTTTCAATGATAGGACAAGATGATTGGCTTGTATCATTAAATATTTTTAAATTATGAATAACTAAATAGCAGTGGACGATTACAAGTAACTTTTGCTCTTTAAAAGTAATTGCACAATCTCTTGACGACCCATTTAAAAATAACAAGATCAATAGATACATTCTACTAGAAGCTTACTTGAAACAGTTTGGTATTTCACCAGTTATGAAAGTAACACCAAAATACGATTGCTTATATTAAATGCCAAATAGCTTCTGAAAGTGTGGAAGTAGTAACCAGCTAAAAGTTTTAAAGGTGTCATTAATGTTAATTCATAGTTGCATTCAAATTTATGATTCATAACTTTTGCTTGATTTAGACTCCACCCATTGGCCTTCTTTTAACACATTTTCCTCAGTCAATAGACTAGGTGCCAAATTCGCAAATTTTGTTGATGATTTTCTTTATAATACCGCTATTAAAAGACATCTGTGTTTCATTTCAAGATTCCATTATCTATATTATCATAACAAAGGATTAATTATAATGCTGTAATAATGGATATCTGCATGAATAACGATCACAAATAGGCTTTTTAATGAGTTTACACATATGGCAATTTAAAACAATAGACGCGAGGAAAATAACTTTAATTTTAAAAATTTTTCGTTACAATTCCATTATATATTTATGTTGTTGAATACATTTACCACTCTTGTTTCCTATATTAGAATAATTTTGAATAATTAATTATTTGAAATATTTGACATTTTTATATAGCCTTCACACTATGGCCGATCTTTCACCATTTCATGATGGTGACCTCGAACGATGGTTCACGGGTTGCACCCACACGCTGAGCCACTAAATGAGCCGAGCACGTGGATTCGTCCATAGGATCTACTGAGCATCGGGCTGCCTTTGATCTTTGGAGAAAAACTGCCTCCGAAGCCATCGTTCGCCAAGCATATTTTATCGCCTGCCACCATGGACCACGATAAGCCATATCCCCTCTAGATGGTAGAAATGGCTTGCAGTGGACCATAGTATGGAGGTTCCTTAAAACATTGACATTATAAAATAAGCAATTTCGAACAGTTAACCAAAGACAATAAGGCAATTTGTCACAACGTCACTACCTACTATAATGCCCTTCCCATTCATTTTCATGTTTACAACAGCCAATAGACAAACAATAATCTGATCTTCCGTTTGAAAGTAAAGCCAGAATTGTCATAATTTGAGAATTTGCTCTACTGCGTGAAATCGCCTTATGTAATATATAGGCTTCAATGAAATCCATCATCGTTTTGTACATCTAACTATTTGATGTAACCAAGTACTAAAATGACGTTGGAATGATTATTGGAAATAATTACGAATCCCCTATATAATAATAGCCTAAGTTGTCTGTAAGCGAATTTATGAAGCGGTTGTACCTGGAATGGATACAGGCATCCATATTGGATTTTTTATGAGTTAGGGTTAGCAAAATTCAAAGCGAGTTCGAAATCCACCTCATCCCCCCCTTTTCGAGCGTTTAATGCTATTATTTCAAGCCTTATTTTCCCTCTTATTCTATACTAAATTCATTATTAATAGGATGGAGAGGGTGGAGCGCAATATTTTAATTTCTGGACTGTTTTTACTTGACCCGTATATATTCTAACCATTTCTTTCATCACGTGTAAGCTGGTACATGGGGTAGAGTGTCTGCCCATTTGATTGTCGTACTTCTCCGGTTTATAGTTCTACCCCCGACTTAGCCGAATTTTTCTAAATGTCTAATTAATTTAATAATTTCTGCTTTTTCTTTTGAATTTTTATTTCTAAAGTTGTTTTATTATTTTTAAAGTTTTATTATTTTTAAAATAAATTTGTACCATTTTTCAAATTTTTATGATTTTTATTATTTTTATCTTATTAAATTCACTTATTATCATTATTATCACGTATTATATCAAGCCCCATTTTAAGAGCAGGCGATTAAATGCATCAATTTATCACATATTAAATAGGAAAAAATAACAATTTTTTTCTAGCATTATGACGTCATTCCTTTAACTGTCTCATTTAATTATTTATTTTAGATTATTTAAATATCTTCTGCATTATTTCCATACGTTTTATCACTAAACTTAGATATTACGTAAATAATTTTCTTAAGGTAAAATTTTGTTGCAAAATAATTCTCAGCCAAAAACCAAACCATTTTTTTTACCTGCCTCATAGGGTACTTTACAATTCTGGAAAATTAAAAATTTTACTGATCCCGTCATATGATGGGCTATATGCTAGTTAAAGATAATTGGAAATAGTTATCAATGTATTGTCAATGAAGAACTTTAAATCGATATTAGCAGCAAACTAATCACATTTCATCTTTGAAAATATTTTAGATGAAAAATTTGAATAAAAATATAAAAGTCAACTCTCACATAAGGACCAGTATGTTTTAGAAAAGGTTGTACACATACAAATCAATTTAGTAGTTGTTCAAAACACATTGTAAAATACTTGAGGATAATTGAGGATTTAGTTATTTAAATATTTAATAATTGCATAGAATATCCTGTTTTCCCTTCTACCTCATATATTTTTATTCTGTATTGATTAACTTTTATATTTTAACTTCTATAAAATAAGTATACTAGAAAGAATGTCTTTTATCGAACAGGATAAAAAAAACCTCATATAAAAATATATACATTTTCGCACAAACTATTTCTATTTCTGAATGATTGCCCTCAATTTATTTTAGACCCGGATCTTTATTCACCAAACGATATTACCAGGATTGAAAAAAAATATTTAAAAGAACGTACAGTAAACTGTAGAAATGGCTGTAAGAGATGTTGAAATAAAATTCATAACAATTCTTCTTTAAAAAAGTCAATTTATTTAAGGAATAAACCTAGGTTTAATAACTAATCTTTGTTTTATGTCCTGGTTCTTACAATTTATAAATTCTTCACATTGTAAATTAAAACACTACATATTTTATCTCTTGCTTACGGCAATGGCCATTAAATAAATATGCTGAAATTCCATTTAAAAATACGCAAAGAAAAATCCGTAGGTTAAAGGTAAAATTTAACTCCATAATATAAATATGAGATAAGAGGTTTTTATATATTCTTCATGTTCCACAGACCATGCATAATGAAAACATTATTGAGTTTTGAAGATTAATAACAGAATCTTTTTAAACAATGAAAATTTTTTTTATCTTCAGGAATAAACTCTATTTTAAATTAGCTCGTTTTTGCATAAAAATAATTATCTCTCTTTGGGTTATTAACTTTCTTTTTAAAATAGGTGTTAAATTGAAGGCATTTTATATTATTATTTTCTTAATGATCGTTTAAAAATTTGCTTTCGATAGTTTTTTTGATAGCAATAATAATCCCCAGTCCTTGTTGTAAATATTATGAAGCATTATTTCTCAAACATAACTTGGTTTTTAATATGCAGTAATAACTATTTTTAATTCATCTTAATTGCAATACAGAAATAAATTTTGGGGAAATTTTAAGTATGCGAAAAATGCTTATAAATAAAGAGTTTAACTTCAATAGCTGCTTAAGGTTTCCGTCTACGTTCGGAGAACTTTTTTCTTTAAACGTAGAAACCAGTTCATGTTTTTACATTTTTAGATTTATTTTTTTTATATTATCATAGAAAATTGCACTTAAAAAATTTATTCCTGGAGAATTTTTTATAAAATTTCTAATAAATGAAGAAAATTTAGTAAAAAAATCGGGGGTTTTCAAAAGGTCTAATTTTTTAATAAATTAAATTATTTCAATATTTTATGATGCAACACATTTCTTATACACTGGACTAGTGAATCACCTAAAATATTTGCTTAATTTACATTTGGTAAAACATTTTGGTCCTTCAAAATCATACACATTGAATTTTTAAAGACTTTTCATTTCCTGTATATATAACTATGAATGTAACATCATTAAAAATTATCCAAATTTAAAGCTTTTAGGTCATTCACTAGTAAATACTATCAAAATCATTCATAATAATTATCAACAAAATATTTTAAGAACTTTTTGAGAAATCACATTTCAAGTTTCAACATTTTATTAAAAATACCGTTCTGAGAAAAACGCATTTGAAGTTTATGAAAGCAACTTTAACTATTAAAAAATTAAAATACATGTTTAAAATTCCCCACACTTTCTTGCTTCAAAACTTTCTAATTGCCAAGTTGCTAATTATTAAAAATACTAGAAAAATGTTTAAACTAATCTTCATGAAAATTAAAAAGTTTTGTCCAAAAAATGCTCTTTAAAAGGCTTTAAATTCAGAACTTCCGGTTCCGAAGTCGCTACTTCCGTTTTGTTTTGACAGCTGTCACTGATGTTTAAACAGCTGTAACTTTTCTTTAAAATGCCGTAGAAACAAAACAAAAACAGATTTAGAAGCCTAAAAGTTGAAATTTTACAATAGAGAAATAAAAAAAAATTATGATTTTTGGCAAAAAATGACGTTTTCAACGTAGACGGATACCTTAAATTATTCTATATGGTAGCAAATGAGATGTGTTAAGTACATCAATGGTTTTAATATTTGTTTTAAAAATATTATCGTTTGTCATTAGCTTTATTTTAATTTTTCTTTTGTGGTGTGGCAACTTTTGAAAAGAAAGAATAATAAGTTTTTCTGGTGAGATTGGAGTATTGTAAGATAACGGAAAGCATTTATATGATATTAATAAAAGAAATCTTATAGTGCTTCTTTGTCGTGTTTCCATGAAACTGTCTATATCAGGCAGTATTTGAATAAGAAAACAAAAAGATGCGTGCCATTTTCCTTCTTAGTTTTTAATAATATTTTGGCTGATTTTTAAACCATTTTCAATGACGATTTTTAAGTTTAAAAAAAATTCTTTTCTGCCTTATTTAGGCTAAAACCTAGCGAGACCTTTAAAAACTAATTCTGGCCAACAGGAAATAGACAGGACAGTAGCGACATTGTGGGCTTGTGGTATCAGGTACCACTTTATAAATTCGGTCATTGTCCGGCTTAGTTTAACAATAAATAGGAATAAAAAATTTTTGTCATTATAACTAAAATGTAGCTACACTGTAAACTATTATTGCATTTTATATATGATATTGTTTTCTGGAGAACAACTGGTACACACATTCTCATTTGCCAAGATTTAAGTTTAATGAACATAAACCGGTTTAAGGGGCCCGTGGCGTTTTAGCTGGGTGAAATTCACTTGAAATTATAAAGTTTCAAGGCTATTGCACTGTAAAATATATCTAAGAATAGAATCCGAAATACCTTTTTAATGTTTACCATCCAGTAATGAAAATAGTTATTGCCACAAATTGTAATGAATTTATAACTCATAACTTTAAACATTCTTTTTTTTTTCAAAACATTTTTCAATTTATTAATACTTGTGTTGTAATGTACTTACAACCTTAACACCAGTGTTCGTTTACAAAGGGGGAACACGGTAAAAATATACCTTATATTAAGACATTTATTTTGTACACTATTTACAAATTTATATAATTGATTATCATATAACATAACCAGCAACTCTTTAGTTATGCGTTATTCCTTAATCACAATGTTAAATTACTAACAGAGGCCTAAATGACAGTTGTGAATATTTTTTTTACCTCCAGTACAGGCACAGGGGAGCAGGCAGGGGCTTTCCTCACGCGATGTGTCGGTCCTTCAGTTGGTGGCGCACGAGACTAGTCGGTGCTGGTGAGCCGGGCTTGGGATTTCGATCTCCAGTTACTCTTGAATCCCGACTTCAACTCGTCTTCTTAACTCCGTTTCCCAACTCCTCACCTCGGTTTTGACGCCCCTTTTTTTTCTTTGCCAATCGCTTTTTTGGTGAAATTTTCCCACATCTGCACCCCCTACGGAAGTGCAGGTGGGCTCATTAAAATTGCCCCTTTTTGAGAAAGCTGACATTATTTTTAGCCCCTGCCCCCATAACTCAAGGTTACATCTCTGTGCGAGCTTGACCGTTACGCTTGTGTCATTCCGTGATCTAAACCTTCTCTGCAGGGGCCCTAAACTCAACGTGAACAATCGAAGTCCTAAATTCCTCTAGGAAATTTCTCCTACAGCTGTGCATGCACGTGCAGACCATCGTGGGAAAGTACCTCGGTACAACTTGAAACACTCCAAGCGAATTTATAACAACTCCTTTCCTCTGAAATTTATCAATTACAGTAGCCTCTTAGTTATGCGTCTCTTTCTTTTGGTTCAATGATTCAGTTATACGATTATCACTTACACGCCTCTCTTACTTGTAGGACGGTAACAGTTCATTTAACTAAAACTTGATTTTAATAAATAAATATTCAAACATTTTTGCTGAAATATTTAAAGAAGTAGTGAGAAAAAGTTCTACAAACAGATGTTCATGGAGTTTTACATATAGCTAAAAGTATCGTTTATAAATATTATACTGATACTTTCAGTGAAAATTACTGAAATTTGACAAGTCTTTTTCTTGTATATACAGCAGCCTTTCATTTAGGAATCTCTTTTGTTCCCGACGAAATCCTGTGGGAAATAATTTATTTCAGTTACACGACTGTAAAAATAATGTTACGTAAAAATAATGTTAAAAATAATCAGCTTGATATTTATAATTCTTTGCAGCTTCATCACTGATACAAGGGCGTCTCTGGTTCATCACATCCAAATATTTATTGAATCTGTCATACAGAATATGATTATGAACTTCACTTCCTGGTTTTTATACTTAAATGTATGAACATTTTTTTTGAAAGACCGGAGGAGATGTAACAATAAGTTACATTCGGTTCAGCTCTTTTATCTCTTCCCGTGAATCATCGTCAAAGACATACCAGAACAGGACCGGTTTGAACTAGAAAGAGAATTTGGACTTCTCCCAACCAATAGAAATGTCCGTTGTTTTGGGGGATTTAGACCCCCCTCCGTTCTGGAGTGAACCCCTGTTTTTTTCCGCTAGGCAGTGGGATTTTTTGAGCGGACAAGGTTGTTACCAGAAGAGTAGAAGGTGAACGGCTGGCATCTGCGGCTTGTGGGATAAACCTTTTGAGAAAAATCAACGCCATATTGTTTTTTAGGGCCGACGCCGACTCGAGAGCAGTCTTCGATATCTACAAATGATAAGTTGATTCCAGTTGTATTCCTTAGGCATTTATTTAATTGTATAAAATCATTTAATCAAAACCTATTTTCCATGTGTTTCTTAATGAGTTTTAATTTCTTCTTTCTCAAACACTAGGCCAACGTAACATTATTTTTACGACATCCTTCAGTTACACTCCCTCATTGGTAAAAAGCTAACAGCTCTTTTAATTTAAATTGGAATCATTATAATTTTATTGAATATTAGCATTTTTGCTCTTATATTTATTTAAAGATCTTGTAAAGACTTTAACGCACGACTATTCATGCATTTTTAGATACCTCTAAAATTACCATTTATAAATTTTTATACAGATACTTTCAGTGAAAATCAGTTTTAATAGTTATTTATTTTAATTTTTTGTACATACAGGGATTTTTCAGTTATGCATCTACAATTCTTGTGACTCTCTCAGTTATAAGTTTCTTTCTTCTGTTTTTGGAGAAGCTTTTTTGGAAAATAATGTTAAATTTCTTTCAGTTATACACCTCTTATCACTTGTAAGACGCTGACAATTCTTTTAATTAAAATTTAATTTCTATATTCTTCAAATATTAGCAATTTTGCTCAAATATTTAAAGATCTTATAAAGCCTCTTAGGCACGACTGTTTGTGGATATCACTAAAATTAATTTTTGTAAATTTTTATGCAAATATTTTCGATAAAAATCAATCAAATTTGATTGATTTTTGTCTGAACAAGACTGTTCATGGGTTTTTAGATATCACTGAAATTGATTTTTGAAAATTTTTAAACCAATTCTTTCAGCGAAACTCAATTAAATTTGAAAGGGTTTTTTGTTTAAACAGTGGCTTTTTAATTAATCCTCCCTTAGATAAGCATCTCTTTTTCTCGTTCCTCCAAAGCCCTATTGAAAATAATGCTAATTTCTTTCAGTTATGCGACTTTTAGTTTGAGGACTTTGAATTATACGCCTCTCTCACTTGTAGAGCACTAACAGTTCATTTAAGCAAAAATCCTTACACAATTTTCAAAATTAAATCCTTGCACATTTTTCAAATGTTAATATTTTTGCTGAAATATTTAAAGATCTTATAAAGCCTTCTAAGCATAGCTGTTCATGGATTTTTAGATACCTCTAAAATTATCATTTATAAATTTTTATATGGATTCTTTTAGCAAAAATTAGTTTTAATAAATATTTATTTAATTTTTTGTACATACAGTGGTTTTTCAGCTATGCGTCTCCCATTTATGTGACTCCCTCAGTTATGATTTTTATTTCTTCTGATTCCGGAGAAATTTTTTCGGAAATAATGCTAAACATGTTTCAGTTAAACACCTCTCTCCCTCGTAAGACGCTGATAGTTCATTTAATTAAAATTTAATTTCTATAATTTTTTTCAAATATTAGCAATTTTGCTCAACTATTTAAAGATTTTTTAAAGCCTCTTATATACGACTGTTTGTGGATTTTTAGATATCACTAAAATTAATTTTTGTAAATTTTAATATAAATAACTTACAGATAAAATCAATCAAATTTGATTGATTTTCGCCTGCACATGACTGTTTATGGATTTTTAGATATTCCTAAAATTAACATTTGTAAATTTTTATCCAAATACATTGAGCGAAAATCAATCAAATTTGGTGGATTTTCGCCTGTGCATGACTGTTCATGGATTTTTATATATCACTAAAATTAACATTAGTAAATTTTTATACAAATACTTTCAGCGAAAATCAATCAAATTTGATTGATTTTCGCCTGTGCATGACTGTTCATGGATTTTTAGATATCACTAAAATTAATTTTTGTAAATTTTTACACCAATTCGTTCAGCGATAATCAATTAAATTTAACAGGGTTTCTGTTCAAACACTGGCTTCTCAATTAATCATCCCTTAATTCAGCGTCTCTTTTTCTCGTCCCTCGAAAGCCCTATTGAAAATAATGCTAAAATTCTTTCAGTTATACGAATTTTAGTTACAGTACTGTAAATTATACAACTCTCTCCCTTGCAAGACGCTAACAGTTCATTTAATTAAAATTTAATTTCTAAAAAGTTTCAAATGTTAGCAATTTTGCACGAATATTTAAAGATTTTATAAAACCTTAGATTCACAACTGTTCATGGATTTTTATATATCACTAAAATTAACATTAGTAAATTTTTATACAAATACTTTCAGCGAAAATCAATCAAATTTGATTAATTTTCGCATGCGCATGACTGTTCATGGATTTTTAGATATCACTAAAATTAACATTTGCAAATTTTTATACAAATACTTTCAGCGACAATCCATCAAGTTTGACAGGGTCTTTGTTCGAACACTGACTTCTGAATTAATTATCCCTTAGTTAAGCGTCTTTTTTTCTGGTTCCTCCAAAGTCCTATTGAAAATAATGCTTAAAGTTCTTTCAGTTTTACGAATTTTAGTTAGAGAACTTTAAATTATACGCCTCTCTCATTTGTAGGGAGCTAAAAGTTCATTTATTTAAAATTTAAATCCTTACACATTTTTCAAATGTTAGCATTTTTGGTGAAATATTTAAAGATCTTATAAAGCTATCTAAGCATGGCTGTTCATGGATTAGATACCTCTAAAATTATCGATTATAAATTTTTATACTGATACTTTCAGTCAAAATCAATCAAATTTGATAAAAGGGGTGTATATACAATAGTGTCTCAGGTGATCTAATATTGGTGATCTAATTAAGAAGTGAAAACAGAATCAAGGTAAACTCAACTCAGCAGTTTTACTTTTATGTTTACTAATGATATACAATATTTAATTATGCATATATAATGTTCTTAACGTTTTTAACGGTAATGTATTACATTTTTCAGAGCTTCAAATTAGTTTAAATAAAACTGTGCCAATTTAACATGATATTGATAATGCTCTGTTGTATTTATGAAAAATTTCAAGAAATTTACATAAAATTTGTTAAAAGGAGTAATCTCTTACTTGTAAGACTGTCTTACTTATGTGACATTTTTCTTTGGTTCCTTGAAAGTGGTATAGGTTAAAGGTTTTTTCTATTTATCTCAGGGCATGTAAAATCACAAGTTTGTTTTAAATATAATGTCTCTAAAAGCGAAATCTGTTAGTTCTGTATATAATATAACTTGCCCACTAAAACATTTTGGCCACTCTTGCTGTTGTTTCCTTTTCTAAGATTTTCTCTGAATGTGTAAGATAATAAATATTATAGTAAAGAATAAAAGGAACGCTTCTAATAAAAAGTATCCTATTATGCTTAAAAGGAATGCGCATGACGCATTTTTTAATTAATTAACAGTTCTGTAAATAATTAAAATTCACGATGAAAATTTTTATCATTTTTACATGAGTTGGTTTAGTTTGTTTTTGGTTGGAGGTGTTATGCTGTACTGTTGTGCTACACTAATCCTAATGAGACTGAAGTGTACAGCTATAAAGTCGATTTCCAACGGATACAAACATCTTTGCCAACAGCGGTATCCGAACCGCGGTCTCGCACCGAACAGCAGCACTCTTCCATTACATGACCCTCCGGTTTGGTTTGGTTTGGTTTGGAGCGCTACGGTCTACTGTTTTGCACACCAGGGCTAATGAGACCGGGACCTACTGCTTAAAGCCGAGACCGAACGGCTACGAACATCCATGCCATAGTGGGATTCGAACCCACGAACTCCGGTACCGACGATCAGCGCTCTAACCAATCGGCCAGCGTTAGGCACGTGATCCTCCGGCTTACATGTGCTGGAATCAGTGATATATGACGACCCGCATATTCAGTTGAATTTCTTTTATTATGAACTTGAGTTGCCTTCTAAACGTGTCATTTTCGGTAGACGATATTTCAGTTATTTCCATTTGACAGTATAATTACGTTGTTGGATATTCTTTGTGTGTCACTTAATACTGTATCACGAAATGCAAATAATTAGTGTTCTATGAAATGCAAACAAATCTCGTTATGGCATTTAATAATCTTATCCAGATATCACCACAATACTCAGGCACGCTATATAGTGACTTCGCACGCTGTGACAAGAATCAAGATTTTCGTAACATACCAACTATGTACCGCCGAACGGAATCGGCTTTAGGCAGTAGTTCCCGGTCTCATAAGCCCTCGTGTACAAAACAGTAGACCGTAGTGCTCCAAACCAAACCAAACCAACTATGTACCACATCCAGTAAGCTATCTTGTTCCGAAGTACTCATCATAAGTGATTTCACGACCACAATTCTTATACTAAATTATCAAATTTTTTTTTAAATAACATTATAATATTTCAAGCATATCGACTTAAAACAAAATATATCACTTATGGAAGTTCACTGTTATCTTAATTTGCTTACTTTGGAATGTTACGATCAACACTTTGCTACATAAGGACTAAGAATACCGGAACCAAAAATTTACCAATGACTGAACGCTGGGTATCACGGTCACGGTGGATTTATAAACTTTATTATTCTTAGAATAAGCGTGCAAAGTCAGAATTGTGATGTACAAAACAATCTGTGTGAACAATAGCCAGGATGTGATGAATAGTTCATTTTTATTGCTTTGCTGTTTTTTCAAGAAATAGCAGTCATAACACCATAGGTAACTATCTATCCTTTATAATATATATACTCTGTATAATTTATATTGTGTTTTGCAATATCCAAGAGAGGTTACTCTGTTTTGTTGTGGAGAAAGAGGAAATACAAAAAGGAAAAAAATAAGTATGATTATTAAAGTCCAAAAGTTTTTAGCAAGGGTAATTGGCAGATTGCGATTGTAATATTTTTTAATTTAAATTAACATACGACAACAGTTTTTAGTTAAGAATAGCACATACTTTGTTTTTAAAAGAAACATAGTGAAGTTATTGATCGTTTGAAGAGATCATACTTTGCCATAAATGCAAAGAGGCAATTTATTATACCAGTTGTTTTAACCTCTTGACTGTGAATATATTTGAGAAAAAGTGCTAAAAATTGAAGTATTTTTCTCTTTAATTTTGTTATTTATTATCATAAAAATGTGAGAAATAGATTATTGTCGTAAAAAAAAATTTAAACGAAATAAATACTGTTTCAATATTTTCACAAACATTGAAGATGTTAATGGATTACAGTATTTTTTTTTTTTGCTCAAACACAGTAAAATAAATTAAATGACATAATTTCTGGATAAATATAGAAGACTAATACAATAATATTAATATCTATATGAATTGTAATTAATTGCATGCCCCTCAGATTCCTTTGAATCTCACAAATCATCTACAGTATCCGAAAAAAGCGACAAAAGGCACGAAACTGCCAAACTTTTCGCTGGAAAGTAAACATGACATTGCCCCACTCAGACACAGTCCAATTAACATGTTCCCGGCACCACTCTAATCGTGCCCCTCTTGATTGGGCCGATAGAAAAACACATACCCGAGTACAGTGTACTTGTATGTAATCTTCGGGGTACAGTAGCTGCAGATATTGCCTTACCAATGGATGCTGTAACCACAGATGTCGCTCTGCGATTCCGCTTAGCTAAAATAGCAATATATCGATCTTCCGCGGGAGTTGTAACGGTTGGGAGACCAGCTATGGGCCTTCGGATAACTGTCTGTGTGGTTTCGAATTATTTCCATAAACGTGAAATTATTGAATGATGAACGCCAAAGAAAAGAGCAATATCTGTGATCAACTATCCTGCCGACTGTCCTACTCCGCTGGCGTGCTGCACCCCACAACACACCAGTGCTCAGAATCTTCCATTCGTCTTCAGGAAGTCATGGAAACACGTATTTCATGAAAACAAATTGTACGAAAGTTTTAAACACCGTCTATCAGCACTTACAATCAACTACTGTGACCCTTCATAAATCTGGCATCTTATAAGACTGATATTTTTGCATATTTCTT
>CM063506.1:47348224-47355724 GCA_032207245.1 Pardosa pseudoannulata | reverse complement strand
ATTTGGGGTAATTTATTTTACTTTCCTTAGACGTTAATTTCAATTGTATTAATTGGGGTTCAAATATGGGACGAGAAAAACCTAAAAGGAATAAGTGTAATATTTCTAATAGTTAATTTTGAATTTCAGTAAAAGTTCTCCTTACTGTGATAGGTAAGTTATGGTAATAGGCGTCTTCTAGGCAAAGTGTTTTCCAAATTCATTTCTCTATATTTTGCAATCTGTGTTGGCTTCATTTAATCTGAATATTACTTTCACTACTAATTATGTTCAATTGATCTTCGTCCTTAAAAATCAAATTTGTTTTTATCAAGTGCTTTTAAGCCTCTACATACAATATATTTCCTTATCCTTATTATCTTCCCAAAGTAACCATTAATTTATAACTCTTAGCTGACAACACACACATATACAAGGATATTCAGAATTTCCTTCAGGATTTTAAAACGCTACGTTAAAATAAAAATAGGTGTAAGCCAATTTGTGGTAATTTATTTTACTTTTCTTGGACGTTAATTTCTATTGTACTAATTGGAGTTTGAAAGTTGAACGAGAAAAACCTAAAAGGAATCTGTGTAATATTTCTAAAAAAAAAAACAATTTTTTTTAATCTCAGAAAAAATCTCCTTAATATGATAGGCGAATGATAGAAAAATACGTCATTCTAGGCGAAGTAGTTTCCCAACTCATCTCTCTATATTTTGCAGTGGGTATTGACTTCATTTAATATGACTATTACTTCCACAATTAATGATGTCTTCGATTGGTCTTCGTACATAAAAACCAATTATGTTTTTATCAAGAATTTTTAAGTCTCTAAACACAAATTCTTTCCTTATTATCTTTCTATTTTAACCATTAAATTCTAACTCTTAACAGTCATACACACATATATACAGAACTAATCATATCCCACAGGTTTTTAAAATGCTACAGTGTAGCGATCCGTTACATGACCCGAGCTAAGGAAAAACGGAAGGTGACCTTTCGCAGCGGACCATTATGGTTCGCGGTAAGTAGACACACGTGGTCCGGACAAAGCCGTTTGTGTACTAACGTCTTCGGCACAATGCCGAGGCAGTAGCTTAGGCGGCGGTACATTAAGAACTGTCAGTACGCCGGAGCCAGGGTGTCTACGCCTTTATGAGGTCTACTGCCGTCAAAAAGCTCGAGTAATAACTATTAATCTACTGATGGTCTAATGCATATATGGGCCCAGTTACCGGTGCCGCAAATGAATTTAAGTTGTTTTGATTGGTTGACTTAAAGGCCGCCAGCGTCTTTGCTTTTGCTAAGAAGTCGACTTTCGACATTGGGATCTCATTCCCGTCATATTTAATGTTTTTTCTACTTAGTGCTTAGAAGTAGGTCTCTGAGAATGACACTTACTCTCATTTTGGATAGTCCTGCA
This sequence comes from Pardosa pseudoannulata, assembly GCA_032207245.1. NCBI lineage: Eukaryota > Metazoa > Arthropoda > Arachnida > Araneae > Lycosidae > Pardosa > Pardosa pseudoannulata. The sequence continues at coordinate 47,354,313 of CM063506.1, read as the reverse complement.
TCCTTCGTTTCATCATCGAACTCCAACGTGATACGAATTCTGAGCGTTTCAAGCCTCAGTGTTGAAGTCGACTGTATTGACTGTATAGTTAGCCCGGAGGTTATAATGTCAGCATCCTGTACCGGCACTAATTAGCGAACTGTTCCTGTGTTCGAGAAGGACTAGCTGCACTGTACCCATGTGTTGTAATTGTGTTAACGTTTATCTCAACACGAGCTCTCAGAAGAATTGAAATCTACTGAAACCTGCACATATCTGTACATAATTATTCACATGAATAAAGTATTTAATCCAGAGTAAACATATGTCCACCCTGTATCATTGCGGCCTCGCCTACCTTACTATAGGACGTCATTAGCAGATGGACTCACAATTACTGCATCATTGAATTGGACAAGCTTTCAAAGATACCATAGCTCCCCTGCTCTCCATATTTAACACCGTGGGAATTTTACTTGTGTGATTATATAAAAGGCCTTGTTTTCTTCTTACTTCACATAGTGATTTAGCAGAACTGCGAAAAATAATCGCAGATGGTGTAAATATCGTCGATAGTACCACATAAAATATATGTGGTACAATCACATTCACACATTTAATAATGTATGTTAAATAAAATACATATAGGATTTTTTTCTTGAGAGTTTATGTAAAAGGCCTTGTTTTCTTCTCAATTCATTGTGCGATTTAGTAGAACTGTGAGAAAAAAATCACACATTCTGCGAATATCGTCGATAGTACCACATAAAATATATGTGGTACAATCCCATTTACACATATTGAATAATGCATGTTAAATAAAATACATATAGGATTGTTTTCTTGAGAGTTTATGTAAAACGCCTTGTTTTCTTCTCAATTCATAATGTGATTTAGATGAACTGCGGGAAAAAAAATCACACATGCTGTGAATATCGTCGATAGTACCACATAAAATATATGTGGTACTATCACATTCACACATATTGAATAAAGTATGTTAAATAAAATGCATATTGAATAAAATGTAACTGGAACTGAACTATCGAATTATGGATGTCGTGTGAAGTTTACAAGTAGAACACCTGTAAGTGATGTAAATAAAATTTAAATTGCTTCTATGTTTAGTAAAAATTCATTTTCATTTTTCTTTTTATTAAACCTGGAGGGAACTAAAAATAGCCTTATTAATTAAATTGGCATAAACTTTTATAGTTATGGATTTTAAACAGTAAGTTTTAGTCTAATGAGCCATATTGTAGTAAAAATCTGAGCATAGCACTTACAAACTAACATGGTCTATTTATTCCTCATATAAAGAAATGACCCCATCCTGCTCCAAATCAACCAAGCACCCTGACAGACAAGCAGATGATCATTAGTATTAGATATGTAAAAATAATATCCAAAACTTTTTAAGGAACACCGCGGATGGCCTGAATAAGTCAAACAATTTAAAGCGCAGAGAAGAGTTAGTATGTTACGGTTGAGTTTACCAAGACAACTTGCTGACAAATAAACAGCAATTCGCACTCATCTAAATCTTCTAATGGCTGACCATTTGCATAAATGATTTTTTCAAACCACCTCCCAACAAGCAGAGAGAAGAAAAAAAAATGACTACAATCAGTCCCATTGAATAAATTACTCAGCCCAGTTTTAAAGACAATATCAGGGTTACCCGTTCCAATGAGTGGGTCTAGTCGAAAAAGCAAAATAAGAAGAAGACTGTGACTTCGATTGGCCCCCTTCTCCGGTGAAACTTCTTCTGGAGCAAAAAGACGGGACATTCTCTCGTACCAAGGCGTACCCTCTTTTGTCTTCCTCGTCCAGCACTTAAGGCAAAGTGGAACAGGGGGTTACTGTGGAGAATCCCATTTCGCTAAAGAGAAGGAGAAGGAAAAGTCTGCTGCAGAGAACTGACGGAAAAAGATTCGCTTTCTCAGAAACAGATGCGATAATTCATAACATACTGCAGTGACAGAGATAATTGGAGAAAAAAAAGAGAATAGATAAAGCTTTTATGTATGCGTTTTTAACTATTGGGGACGGATGCTTTTGTTTAAACAAAAATGTGGAAAAGTATGCTTTTCCCTTCGGTGTCATCGCACCCTGCTGTTTTACATCTCCGCTCTAATGGAGACAATTTTCTTTTGTCAGTGATTTTTTTTCAAGGCTGATATTAGCAAGGTAGTAATTTAGACATTTTTCATACACATTAGCCTGACCGACTAAATTATCTTATAACGTTTCAAAAAAGTACATTGATATTTTTTTACGATTAAATATAAAAAGAATAACATAACCAGCTCTTTAAGGTGACACAGAACTTTAAGCATACATTTTTATATTTTTATTATATATATATATACATATATATAATATGTGTAAAAAGTTAAGAGAGATACTTTAATGTACATTTTCCCTATACGAATGATAAAAATAAATACCACTGGGAAATAAAAACTGATTTTCAAAAGAATTTATGCTCAATTTCAGCAATTTTAAAAACGATGCACATGTCTAATATCTTTACCTTAAGGCGACATATTACCTATCAAGTCTTAAGAAATATTTCTTATAAATCATTTTCCGTTTCATTGTAGAATAAAATGTTCTGCTCTTTTAGAATGAAGTCTTCACAAATTTTCAATAACACTCCTTACCACTAGATTTACGAGCCTAGTCAATTTGACTCATTAAAAATTTGATCACTATATATATATATATATATATATATAAAACTATAATATCACATTTTAAAACCATACGTTGGTTTTTACTTAAGTAATAAAATATGTGTAAACTTTCATTCCCCTTTCCCGCAGACCCCTTCATTTCGCATTATCAAATGTGGTATACCTATTTTCACGGTTGTGAGCCAATTTGACTCGTAGAATTGTTTAACAGTTAATCGCATAACATGAAATTTATTGGTCCTATCAGGTCTGGGATATTTTCCAATTAGCTGAAAAGCTAAGAAGTAAATATAGAGAAGTTGAGAACACTTCCATTCCAGTGACAGAAACTCATACTACTGACGCGCGGAAGAATTGTCAAGTTCAACAATCATGCAAATGAAACTGATGTAGAAACCATTGTGCTAAATGTAATAGAAATGTTTGCGGAAAATGTGTTTCAAAAACAGATTTTATATGTAAAAAATGTTTTCCATGAATGTTTTGAAAATAAACATTTTATTTCAATTAATTTTGAACTATTTTCTTTGCAAAAAACTTCAATTTTCTTGTATGAATCAAATTGGCTCACTTCAGTAAAAATAGGTATATGATCCACATCCGTAAATCTAGTGTTAAAGAAATTTAGTTTTTGTTAATTTAAGTAATGCATTTGACTGAATAACATAAAAGTACACACACAACCACCAAATATAAAATTCACTATAGAAATATACATGAAATTCACTTGATATATTTTTTGAAATGTTTATATTAAAAATTAAATTTTTAACACTATTTTTTTAATCCTGTAAACTGAAACAATAAAGGTATACAATATGATAAAATCGTAAAAATTTCAAGTATTGTAAACAAATTAAATTATTTTTTATCGTAGTATGAAGTGAAATATACCAGTCGTATTAATATAATTTTGGTCCACATAAAATGATAATTAGCTTCTATTTTTTGTAAAAAAAATTTGGTTTCGAATTTACAAATTTTAAAAGTTACTTTGTTGGTAAATGTATTTCTATTTTTTTCACTTACTTTAGTGTACATATCTTATGTTTTTATTAAAATGTATTGTTTCTGTTTCATATCACAAAATAAATACTTTTTTATATCTTTTTTATCTTACCAATAACCTTGGAATAATTTTATTACAAACAAATGAGAACTTTTTATTTTATATTATACATAAAATTTATTTTTATACTGAAGTTTTTACAGTTTAAAATTTTCTATGTCTTGTTCATATACCTTATCTTCATATCATTTTAACGTATTATTTTCCCACTACAAGCAATAATCGAGAGAAGCGTAGTAATAATTAAATAAATAAAATATATTGAAAAAATAAGCATGGATTATAAAAAAGTAAATAGAAATAAAAATTTAAAACAAGAATATTTAAGGAAAACAAGTAGTATTTAAGCATGGATCCAAGTGACATGTTTCAAAAAGCTTAAAAAAAATTAATATGTCGGTAAAAAATGTACAGGTTTGTTTTAGATAACTTTAATTATTTATTCATTAAGTATTCCAAACGCGTTTTGTTTTTAACATTTTCGAGATTTGCGCTCTATTTTAAGTACTATATCTTTTAATTATTAATAAATCCATAAAACAATTATTTATGTTTACACCTTTAAAAATATTTCCTTACGTTCCTATAGCAAATATATGTCAAAAATAATATTCAGAACTAATTTTCTTTACGTAACCGTTTACAGTGAAATAAAAAGGTACTTTATGTTAGAATATTTTTATTTGAAAAAGTTAAATTAATTAGATAGTTGTATAGTTAAAAAATGATATTGCATTTATGATTTTTTGCATTTTTTTGCAAATATTATTTTAGAAAGAAACTTGCAATAAAGAGGTATGTGCCCAACACAAACAAAAAGTTTTGTTTGTGTATTTTCTTCAACAAATTTAAAATATCAAATACTGAATATTGTGCTTATTTAACGCATACAATAAAAATCCTTACTCAAAATAATATCAAATATGGCCATGTTTGACTGAGGTTTCACATTTTAAGTACTTAATACATGTTTAATAGCACTAAAACCACTTCATTATTATCAATATTTTCTCAAAATATTTTTATTTAAAGATCATTATGATCTATAAACATATCTTCTCTTTTTTTGTAAATGCTATTCAGTTTTTATTATACAGACGTATATCGGTAAAGCTTTGAGAAAAAGATACAAAATCGCTTTTCGATGTTAAAATCTCTTAACTTGTCGAACCAAAATACGGAACTAAAATCATTCTTTATCTTTTCCTTGCATGGATTATCCGTATGAATATCTAACTCAGTAAATATTTTGACAAACAACCCGGATTGTGGATAAGTGGTTTACATTCCTGGTATTCTAAAAAAGATTTTTTTTCAGTTATAAAAAAAATTGATTTCTTGAATCTCTGATAATAAATGAGTAGTATGATCAAATAAAACAGAAATTGGTAAGAAATAGATTATTAGTTTTAAGTTCGTTGATGCTAGGTCGGAAATTTTGTTTTTCTATAAAACAATTTTCTACAAATCTACATTAGTATTATTAACTTAAGCTAACGTAGCATGTAAATTATATGTAAATTTTTTAGTTAATAAGGTTTTTTTATAATTCTTACCTTGGGGTTTCTAGTTTATATATATTTACTAGTTTTTTTAGCTTGGGCTTACTTTGTATTTGACCATAATAGCAAAAACACTAATGCCAGTCTTGCTTATATTTCTAGTTCTCAAACGTATCGCCAGATTTTATTTATAATTATGTTACAAGATTTTTTAGTTAAGGGTTATTTTGTACTTGACTATAACTGCGAAATTACTAAAGCTAGTCTTGTTAATATTTCTCGGTCTCAAACGTGTCGCCAGATTTTATTTATAATTCTGTTCCATAGTTGTTTAAGTTTGGGGTTATTTTGTACTTGACTATAACCGCAAAAATACTAAATCAAACGTGTCACCAGATTTTATTTATAATTATGTTTTAAGTTTTTTACTTTAGGGTTATTTTGTACTTGACTATAACTGCGAAATTACTAAAGCTAGTCTTGCATATATTTCTAGGTTTCAAACGCATCGCCAGATTTTATATTTAATTCTGTTCCATAGTTGTTTAAGTTTGGGGTTATTTTGTACTTGACTATAACCGCAAAAATACTAAATCAGACGTGTCGCCAGGTTGTATTTATAATTATGTTCTAAGATTTTTTAGATAAGGGTTATTTTGTACTTGACTATAACTGCGAAATTACTAAAGCTAGTCTTGCTAATATTTCTCGGTCTCAAACGTGTCACCAGATTTTATTTATAATTCTGTTCCACAGTTTTTTAAGTTCGGGGTTATTTTGTACTTCACTGTAACCGCAAAAATACTAAAGTAAACATGTCGCCAGATTTTATTTATAATT
>CM063506.1:47340724-47343224 GCA_032207245.1 Pardosa pseudoannulata | reverse complement strand
ACTACTGTATTACTACTGTACGTTGATTAGCAACGTTAATAGATCTTGACATATTAAGTGGTAGAATAGGAAGCAGAGGTTTTGACAGTAACAGTGCTAATTTTGGTGACATTAATAAATGTTGTCGAAAATAATGGAAGTTTATGACAAACCACAGGTTTTTGTATAAAACAGAAACACACATTCATATTGACAACCGTATGAATATAGAGATAACTATATAAAATAATAGGTTTTTATTTACCCATGAGAGGCACTGAAATTTGTACTTTTTGTTGTTAGAATATTTTTGATAAACATTTCATTGCAACTTAAAAACTAACCAAGTATTAAATTTAAAATTAGTTCTTATATGAAAATGCTATAATTTGCGTCACATAGAAAGGAAAGTTAATCACTTTATACCTAAATTTCCAGGTCAAATCGAATTGATACTATGCAGACTACGTTTAAACAATATAAAATAAGAAATGAATAAATGAAATATTTAAAAGAATGACGTCATAAAAAGATAGAAAAATATAATTTTCACCTATTTATTATGTGATAAATTGAAAATTTTAATATCCTGCTTTTAACTGAGGAAAACTGCTTTTAAAACAATTACTTGGGATGACGTCACATTGCTAGAAATATTGCTTCTTTCACTTAGTTCTGATGCGATAAATTAAAATATTAGTTGTTTGCATTTAACCGGGGAAAATAATGCTTGGAATAATGACATAAAATGCTCGAAAAAAGAAGAAAGATTGGATTTCGAACGTTAAAAATTTACAAAAACCTTCCCAGGGATGTACCTAATAATTTCCCAAATTTTCACGGGGATTGGATGCATGGTTTTTGAGTCTATCGAGTACAGACAGACAGACACAAATTCATTTATATATATATATATATATATATATATATATATAGTGTGTGTGTGTGTGTGTGTGTGTATATATATATATATATATATAATGCCAGATACCTATAAATGTTTCGGATTACAGAAATATACAGAACTTTTAGATCAATTTGATACAAAAAATTTTATTCCAATTCAAATCAAACTGAATGACAATCTTTAGAATATTTACTAAAAAAGTTATGGACCAAATTCAATCACGTACTAAAACTATCTTCTCCCTATTTTCGCAAAGAACTTGTTAAATTTTTGTACTTGTTACTGTAAACCAGCATATGACGGGATTAGTAAAACTTTCAATTATCCAGAATTGTAAAGTACCCTATGAGGCAGGCAAAAAAATGGTTGCTCTTATCGCTGAGAATTATCTGGTACATGTTCAATAATTTGTTTATCTTCATACTCCTTTGAAGTCTCACGATACTTTGAATGCAGTTTAGAATCACATTGAATTCATTTAAAAAGTTTTCTTAGCTACGTAAAATTTATCGTTAATTTCTTCCGAGTTTTTCTTGCCACCGTAATAATGGAAGTAAAGGAATGAAACTATCATTTCTTCTACACCATGGAGGTAGACAGAATATGTTGTTAATACCTGTGATAAAATTTTCATTATAACAAAAATAATCGATGATTAAATTTAAAATTATCCCATATGTACCTAATCTATTATTTAAGCCAAATATAAAAGAAAATTATTTACGTCATATCTAAGTTCAGTGATAAAACTTATGAAAATAATGCAGACGATATTTAAATAATTTAAAGTAAGAAATGATTCAATGAGATGGTTAAAGGAAGGACGTCATAATGCTAAAAAAAAATTATACTTTTACCTATTTATTATGCGGTAAATTGATAAATTTAATTGTGTGTTGTTTCTTTATGTGTGTCGTGTGTTGTTTGTCCAAAATGTTATTTTCATCTACTTATAATGTGACAAATTGATAAATTTGTTTACAAGCTTTTAACCCTTTCAAAGTCAGTGGGAAGATTACTTCCCACCTACATGATCTTGCAAAATAAATCTGTTGGAAGTACAAACTCCATTATAATATAACAATGGCCGATTGGTTAGGGTGCTGGCCTTCGGTACCGGAGTTCGTGGGTTCGAATCCCACTGTGGCATGGATGTTCGTAGCCGTTCGGAATCGGCTTTAAGCTGTAGGTCCCGGTCTCATTAGCCCTCTTGTTGGAAAAAGTAGACCGTAGCACTCCAAACCAAACCATTATAATATATTAGCCTTTCTATTTTAACGAAGGGAAAATCGATTCCCGCTTCAGTTTTGAGCTGTCATCTATTGTTTGGTCAACTGAATATAATTAGCACTTATCTTTTGAAAGTTTGAAAACGTTGTGTGAGAAATAAATGGCCCACGAAAGGGCTAACCGGTTTAAATAGGGCTTCTAATAATGGCATTAAATGCTAGAAAAGGAGAGGAAGAGGTGGATTTCGAAGGTTGCTAATCCTAACTCATCAAGAATCCAATATGGATGCCTCTATTCACTCCATATACAACCGCTTCATAAATTCTAGGACAGACGGATAGATAACTTAGGCTATTATTATATAAGGAATGACTGTTTTTCCAC
>CM063506.1:47328224-47335724 GCA_032207245.1 Pardosa pseudoannulata | reverse complement strand
GTATTAAAAACAAATTTTCTCAATTCTATTTTCTGATATTTCTCTCTGCATTAGTGACCGCTTACTCATTTATCTGAGTAAAAGCATTCTGACACTAAGTCTAAAGGTTTTATTTGATTTGTAGTCCGATTTTGTATACGAGAACTAATGTGACCTGGATTTCTTAATTAAAACAGAAAGCTATATCCCGTGTTTCAACAATTTGATGCGAACCAGGGAACTGCATAATTATAAGGGATCCTAACTGACACATTTAAAGATGAAAAGTTTTGCAGACAATCAAAATAAATTTTGCATTATATAGTATATTGAAACTACGAGTGATTTCAAAAAATTGTGTATCTACGAAAGTTTATTGACAAGTAGCGAACAAGTAAATTTCACAGTGAGAAATTATTTAGTAAACGTGTGAACTTTTGTTTTGGATCGCTACAGTCTATTGTGTTGCTACAAAAGGGATAGTGAGACCAGGACCTACTGCTTAAAACATATTCCGAGCGGCTACGAGCATAAATACCATTAGCGTGGTTCAAACAAGCGAACTACAATACCTAAAAGCAGAGCCCTTCCATTCGCCTTTCGTTCGAATTAACACTAAACATACCAACACTTAATACATACCTACTTCTACCATAGCCGGTCAAATGACCGGACTTTATTTTTTCTGATTATAAATGTATGAAATATGAAAATTGGAAGGAAATAGACAAATAAACCTTATTATAATTAAACAAAATTGTATATTGTCAATTTTTATCTATTGCAAACACAAAGAATAAGAAGTTTTAATTCATTTCCCATCGCAATTTTTATATAAACCTTATGGGTCATTTGACCCGTTATATGGTATGTTTAGTGTTAAAGGTTATATTTATCCCATTAATTCCCTATTCATTTCTGCCACACACATATTGATGAAAAGATGAAAATCTTTAATCTTAGTTAGTATGTATTGTACAGAGTGAGACAAATATGAAATTCAAACATTTTTGAATACTGCAGCCCGTTTTCATCAGTGATCAGTTTTTATTCTAAACATTAAATGATGCCATTTTCAAAAGAAAATGACAAAAATTCTTATCACTTGCAAATTTAATAAGATATTTATCACTTGCAAATACTATGATGCGAAGTTTGCATAAAATGATGCGGAGTTTGTAATAACTATATTTGTATATAGTTATTTATAACGATTTCAATCGATATACCTACCAAAAAAGTAAATTGGAAGAATTTAAATAAAAAATTGTCGATAAAAAATAACGGAATTATCAACAATAGCAGGCACTCGAAAATTTAGTAGATTGTTTATAGTATTGCCATCAACCTGAACTGGAACTCGTTCCGGAGAAACATAAAAATTCTACCAACTATTTTAGCTTTCCTTAATATGGGACGCTAGGCATTAATAGGTTAATTAGGGGCAACTGACTGCATCCAGTGCCATAAATTTCATCAAATATTCATCAAAATAAAAATAACATCGTGAACTGTGATAAGCAAAGTGTAATAACATTTCTTCCAGAAAAGAATTTAATTTTTATATGCACATATATATGTCTGTGTTTGTACACATATATACATATTTATATTACATGTATATTTATAGATGCATATTTGTGTACATATATATTTTTATGTAAATATACATATATATATATAATATGCATATAAATATAATATATATATATATATATATATATATATATATATATATATATATATATATATATATACAGTTTTTATACTCTCTCTCTCTCTCACACACACACACATACATACATATTTGTATATACATATGTATATATGTATATATATATATATATATATATATATATATATATATATATACATATACATATATATATATATATATATATATATATATATATATATATATATATATATATGTATATGCATATATATATATGTGTGTGTGTGTGTGTATTTATAAATATATTTAAGAAAGCATTTTGCATGATTTAAAAAGATACTACAACGAATGTTCTAATGTCAAAAATCTTTACAATTTCAATTTATATATATATATATATATATATATATATATATATATATATATATATAGAGAGAGAGAGAGAGAGAGAGAGAGAGAGAGTTTTTATACTCTCTCTCTCTTTCGCACACACATACATACATATTTGTATATACATATGTATATATATATATATATATGTATATGCATATACATATATATATATGTGTGTGTGTGTGTATGTGTGTATTTATAAATATATTTAAGAAAGCATTTTGCATGATTTAAAAAGGGACTACAACGAACGCTCTAATGTCAAAAATCTTTACAATTTCAAATTTTGTTTATATTAACAGTTCACACAGACGTTGCTCTCTAAAATATGCTTTAAATTAGATTCTAAAATAGAAAACAATTACGTTTATTCTAAAACTTTATACGTTAAAAAAATTGGAAGAGTGCAATGCCTCCTTAAGGTGGTCAATTGGTTATCTGAATACATCCCGAATAAAAAAACCCAAGCGATGCCAAAGTAATTATCAATCTAGAAAACGAAAACAGTGTCGCGAAAATGTTAATCGGATTATGACTCACCTGATGGCCTTCACGGAACGTCCAGTCCCTAGTCTGGGCAAGCAGAAGGTGCGACACAGCCTCCTCAGGCAGTAACCCATGCACGCTGGACTTCCTAAGCGGGACCACCACAGAACATCCAATCAACCAAACAAAAGGGTCCAATCCAAAACAACACCTTCGCCGAAAAGAATCGGATTCGAAACTACTTCACAACAACGAACCCGCGGCACTGCCAAGCGCGCGCGAAACCAAGCCAAGTGCGACGGCAGGTATTTTCGGGCTTTTTGTCTTTCTTGAATAATTCTTTTCACAGTTTCTTGACCGATTAACGGCATTCACTTTGCCCGGAGCATCTGGCGCAGGATTACGGAGGCTTTTGTTGATAGCTATCACATATCGTCCGAGAGTTGCTTTCGCCTTCTAATTATTGTCATTAAATGCGGGAGACTAGTATTGCACTTTTAATTTTTTTCCCACAGGAGATGATCTTTGGTATTTGGTAGTCTATTGCGGAAACCTTTTTTGTTGTTGTTGTTGTTCTTTTTCTTCATGTATAATCTTTTAACACAATACGAGAGAATTAAATTGCTAATGCTATTTCTTCTGATGTCTTGAAGATGTAACATGATATGAACGGAGCAGAAGATTTTAGCTAATGGTTATTCGTGTTAGCGACTTCAATAGTCTGATGAAATCGTATACCTAGGGTTAGGGCTAGTAAGTATGCAGTGCCTGCATTGCACGCAGGCGGCCAATAGAATATCTACTATGTATACACATTTATGGGTTAGCCAAATTCTATCTTCTACGCAGGAATAGGTGGCAACCAAGTATTTCTACGCAGGCTGTTAAAAGCACAGAACCGACCTTGAGTATACCTATTACACGGCTTGAAAATAACTCCAGTATACATACAATATCGATAATTGATACTAATAAATGTATTAGAAACTGCATGGTTCTCGAACCGACAAGTGACTTCCTAGTCTTCGTTTTATAACGGTCATAAATAAAACTAACAAAAATTTACGCAATTCCTTTCACATAGTTCGTGTGTACAACAGAATGCTTAACGAAGCAGAATTTGGTTTAATCCTTTAAAGGTCACCTACATAAACTCTTTGGATTTCAATAAAATTAGTTTATAAATATTACCTATGAACCTTATAAATTCAAAATGTATTCTTTACAGTCCTTACAGCGGTTTCCATTAGAGGATACTGTAAGAGGGACTGAGGGGGGGATTAACTGACAAACCCATCCCCTTGTACAGCTTGAACATAATACTTTTTAAAATTTTAATTATATTGGAAGAACAAAAAATAAGTGTTCTTAAAAAGTGTAATAAATAAATAGTTTAATAATTTATAAGTGTTGTTTGAAAAGATATTGTTTGGGGTCATATGTGAAAAAAGTAAAAATCGCATTACTAACTTTCAGGTACAGCAAGTTTAAATACATATATTTCAAAAAATATAAATGCAGTGCTATCATTTATTGTAAGTTTTAAATGTCAAAAACATGAAAAAAAACATTCATATTTCTCAAAAAAATAGAGAAAAAAAGTTTAACAGGTGGTTTCGCTGTGAAACCATTGTCCGCTAAAGGATTAAGGTAGGCATGTATTCCACTGGTACCAACAAGCATAAATTCTTTATATTGATAAAAAAAATACTTAAGCTATTACCTGTTGGTTTAACCCTTTAAAGGGCACCTATATAAATTCTTTGTAATTTAATTAAATTAGTTTATGAATATTACCTATGAACCTTATAAATGCAAAATGTATTAAAATTTTTCTTTAGAAGCCTTAGGTTTGCATTAGAGAATACAGTAGGAGGGATTGAGGGGGGGTTCACTGATAAGCCCACCCCTTTGTACAGCGTGAACATAATACTTTTTAAAATTTTAATTATATTGGAAGAACAATAAATAAATATTCTTAAAAAGTATAATAAATAGTTTAACAGTTAATAAGTGTTGTTTGAATAAATATTTTTGCTTGGGGTCATACGTGAAAAAAAATTACTAACTTTCAAGGTACATCAAGTTTAAATACATATATTTCAAAAGAAAAAAAATAAATTAAGTGTAGTACTAACATTTATTGCAATTTTTAAATATCAAAAACATAAAAACTGAAAAAACCATTCATATTACTAAAAAAAATAGAGAAAATAATGTTTAGCAGGAGGTTTCCCTACGAAACCACTGTCCTCTAAAGGGTTAAACCTCGATGAATAAACAAACTAATGGTGTCTACTTTCCATATATCCTGTATTAAAACCTGTATGCGAGTAAACATGCCTTTGATATCGTATACATTATGTATCGTATTATGTATAAATGGCAAAAATATGAGTAAAAAGGTGTCTTAAAATTTCTTTAAATAATTGCTGACGAATCTTATTCTTCTTCTTCATTTATCAAATCATCCATAGCCTTGACCTCTATTAAAAATTGTGTGCTGTTACATTTCGCAGCGGAATTGTACAGGGAGCGGGCGTTTTGAGCGTAAATTTAGTTATTCAGTTAAATCTCAATAGATCGAAAATTATTTAATTTTTTAACCAACTTTTCGTATTTTATATTGAAATATATATATATATATATAAATATATATATATATATATATATATATATATATATATATATATATATATATATATATATTGGGTTGTTCGGAAAGTAATTTCGTTTTTTCCCGACAAAAGACTTAATTGTATTTTTTTTGCACCCAACTTCACATTTAAGCAGTATAATTTTTATATACTTTGAGAGCTCATATAGCAAGGCTTGTGTGTGAAAAATTTTTGGTTGGTGCTCTTTTAAATATGGAGAACGATAAGCAGCATTTTCGAGATATCTTACTGTTTTACTACAGAAAGGGTAAAAATGCTGTTCAAGACAAAAAGAAATTGACCGATGTATATGGAGAAGGTGTGTTGACAGTACGCCAGTGCCATAAATGTTTCGCTAAATTTCGATCCGGCAATTTTGATGTCGAAGATGCACCACGTTCGGGAAGGCCGGTTAAAGCTGATAAAGACGCGATAAAGGCATTAATTGATGCGAACCGGCGAATAGCAACACGTGATATCGGACTGAGGTTAAATTTATCAAATTCAAAAGTTTATGACCATTTGAAAAACCTGGAATTATCCTCGAAGCTCGATGTATGGGTTCCCCACATTCTCACAGAGAGAAATCTGTGTCGCTGCATTGACGTCTGCGATTCTCTTCTCAAACGTCACGAAAATGATCCGTTTTTGAAGATCAGCATCATTGGGGCCGAAATATGGGTTGCATAGAACAACGTCAAAAGCAAGAGGGCATGGAGCAAAAAAGATGAACCGGCTCAAACCATTTCCAAAGCCGATATTCACCAAAAAAAGGTGATGCTGTCTGTTTGATGGGGTGAGATTTTAAAGGAATTCTTTTTTTTTTTTTTTCTTTTTTTTTTTTTTAGCTTTTACCGGATAACACAACGATTAATTCGGAAGTCTACTGTCATCAGCTGGACAAACTGAATGATGCACTTCAACAGAAAAGGTCATAACTAATCAACAGGAAAGGTGTAGTGTTTCACCAAGACAACGCGAGACCTTACACAAGTTTGGTCACTCGCCAAAAGCTTTTACAGCTTGAATGGGATACAATGTCACACCCACCATATTCTCCAGATCTGGCACCATCGGATTATTACTTGTTCCGGTCACTCCAAAATTTTTTAGACGGTAAAAACTTCACCTCAAATAAGGAGGTCTAAAACCACCTAGATCAGTTTTTTGCCAGCAAAGACCAAAATTTTTATGAGCGTGGAATTATGCTACTACCAGAAAGATGGCAAAAGGTGTTGGATCAGAACAGCCAATATATTATTTAATAAAGTATTTGTTTATTATACTAAAACTGTCTTTCATTTCCACTAAAAAAACGAAATTACTTTCCGAACAACCCAAGATATATATATATATATATATATATATATATATATATATATATATATATATATATATATATATATATATATATATATATATATATACATATATTATATAAATTACATATATAATATATTAGGATAAATTAAAAGCTAAATTTTAATCTAAATTGATTTTTTTAATCAAACTTCCCGTTCTGTGGTTCAGCATCGACTGACGTAAAAACTAGTTTTTATTTGTCTAAATTATTCCAGAATCTATGTAGTAGACAAGAACATTCGGCTTCGTTTTCCTGTATATACCGTTATTTTTGTACCCACAAACAAACCACGTTGTTACACTAACCCATACTAGTACGTGACACCCGCTCAAGTATTAATCGTCAGAAAACGTACTAGTACGTGTCCCGCATACAATGTGTTAAGCGTAAGTGATGTAGTTCAAGTCCCCAGAAGAAAAGCTTTAAGAACTCTAATCTAACACTATCTTTTTAAAGTTTTAACTCCCTCTCATGCCACAAAGGATACCCCAGAATCTGGTTCAAGTGAATTCAGGAAACTGAAGCTGCTATTAAACCTAATTTGTTGTCCGGTACATACAGAAAATATACAAAATAACATAGAACAAAATATTTTCTGATATTAATGATTATGGTAAAATATGAAAACATAATTATATAAAATTATATTACCTTATATATCGAAGATATGCTGTTAGATGCCTCAATGTCTTAATGCTCAGACATCACAAACACTTCCGATAATCCAAAAAAAGATGTATTGCATCCAATAGATACTCAAATTTTACCTGCAATAAAAAAGACACAGCCGTTAAAATAACTAATTTTCTGATATTAAGAATAATTATAAAATTTCTATCGCAATCCTTATATTTAATCTTATCTCTCACCTGAATCTCGTATGACGTTCCCAATTTAAAAACTAAAAGAATAGATAACAGTTATTTTTAACAAGTTTTTGACACCTT
>CM063506.1:47313224-47323224 GCA_032207245.1 Pardosa pseudoannulata | reverse complement strand
CATTTCCTTAAAATTTCCCATAAATTTTTCACTACAATTAACAATATACCTAACGAAATAATTGCTGAGCTTCCGGGCTACTATTTCGCAGATCTGAAGTTCAGACAAAGGCCGCGTGCCTCTCTTCTAAATTAAGTATTTTTATAATTTTTTGGCTTTTTTGTGCTTTAAACTCACCAATATTCAAGCTAAATACGATTGTCTATTCATTTGTTACGTCTCTGAGCACTGGGATACACCCTCTGATCTGGTCAATGCAAGTCGTTTGCCAGGATCCTATTTACGTTCCTGTGCAGACTTTTTCTATGTTTTAGTATTATATTCACTACATTTACTTCTATTCATTCGTATTTAACCGGATCTTTTCTTATTTTAACCTCATGTAATCCTTATATATTCGCATATAATCTCATTTTAATCAATTTTTATCCATTATTTAATATAATATTATTTAAAATTATATAATTTTTATACAACTCAGTGCTCTTATTCTATATTTCATTAATCTATCATTCTGAACTGGCATCTTTATATTGTACATATCTGAATGAACCGATCCCTCGCATAACTTACTAATTTATTTACTGGAGATATGCCCTGCCGGGCCAGGTGCTCCACCGTTCAATGGAGAACGACGACGACGGATTATTATTATTATTATCAGTATTTTTATTATTGTTATTATTTCGGTATCTTTAATAAAAGGTGTTTTTCGATCTGCGGCTCTTTATTATGCTTCAACAAATTCCTTATGCTAAGATTGGGGTTTTCTTTTTAAGTCATTATGAGCTTAAAATAAAAAAAAAAATTGGTAAAACGTCTTTTCTCGTTTAGATCCCTTTTTCCCTGAACTTCCTCATATTCCTTTAGTTTTAGTTCAATAAAAAACAGTTTAAAATAATTTTTAAGAAGTTTTTATTATCAGTGACACCGCTTATACATCTTGGCCTTGTACGTGACTCCAAATTCGATTGAGTTCTCGATAAAAGTTGGTATCACGATACTGAAAAGTCGATGTTTCATGTTTGTTGAAGTGAAAACAGAAACAAAACAATATGTTTCTGTTGGATTTTTATCTCTTAAATACTATTAATTTTAAAGTATCATTCGTAACAAAGTTAAACTTTATTATGTTTATAATTTACCATCTGAATGTACTATCTGTTTTGTTCATTATAATTAAAATATGCATGTATTTGCACCCTCCCAAATCATTTAATCATTATATAAGACTTAATGAATTTTACTTAGAATCATGCTTCAGTAATAATTTTGAACATATATCTTGGATGAAATTTTAATTATACCAGTTAAAGTGTAATATAAGTATAAACGTCAGATGCTGCAGATGTATGGAAAACAAAACCTAATTGGGATTCTATAATACATAATAAATAAGCCCGAGAAAATGTCAGAGAATCATTCCAACACTCTATTATGGGCCGGAATAATGAGACGAACAATAAATCGGTGGAGCCTGTTTGATGCAAATACTAAGTCATTTTATTGTCTATACTAAGTATTTGATTGCCTAAGTCATTTTAAAGACCAAAGCTCTAGACAGCAAAAGTCTGGAGCTTTGGGCCCACGGACATCTGCAACCATCTGAATTAGAATCCCAAATTAAGAAAACAAACAAATAGGAGAAGGGGTAAATCCCAGAATGGTTTAAGTGGAGTATAAGTGGCATGGGTGGTTAGTTGATGGTATGAGCTGGAGAACAAAAGACTTGGATGAAAAGGCAGAGCCAGATGTGACCATTCTTATCCTCTCTTAGAGACCTCATAACAGTGAGCCAGTCTGTAAAAGACTCTAGCTACTTCAATGCTCTCCCTTGGAAGCCAGATAAAGTTCCCTGCCTATGTATAACAGGGTTTTTGTTTTTAAAAATTTTCCCCTATGTACACACCATTCAAGGACAAAATTGATAAATTTTGTTACATATTGATAGAACGGATCAAAAAGTTCTTATAAATTGTAATATTTGTAAATACATACTTAAAATATGGAGATGAACGTAGCTAAGTTGTTATATATCGAGTATGTCCTTATTTTCTATTAAGCAATTTCAATCATTTGGGATCAAAATGAACCAATAGGTTGAATTATAAGAAGCTTGGTTATAATCAATATAGATTATTTTAATCTTCGGTCAGTAATATTAGACGTGAAATAGACTTTTCCAGAGTATGGACATGCCATAAATTCATAATTTGTGTCTACTTCAAGAATTACCTTGTCACAATGCCAATTTTAAAAACTACCCTTTTAGTTTCATTTAACACATCGTGTGCGGATACATTTTGAAGCGGAATTGTACCGGGTTTTGCGAGTAAATTTAGTTATTCAGTTAAATCTCAATAGATTAAAAATTATTTAATTTAATTAGTCGCATCGACTGATGTAAAAACTAGTTTTTATTTGTCTAAATTTTTGCAAAATCTATGTAGTAGACAAGAACATTCGGCTTCGTTTTCCTTCGTTTTAGAAATATATAAATAACAACCATAAAACTTTTGTAAACAAAAAATATATTTTTTAGTGGATAAATTTATAATAGTATCTTAAATATGAAAAATCAAATAGAAATAGTAATGTATAGTTTTAATTTTTTCGAATTATGTTATATATAAATATTTTTACATTCCAGAATCTATGTAGTAGGCAAGAACATTCGGCTTCGTTTTCCTGTATATACCGTTATTTTTGTATCCACAAACAAACCATGTTACACTAACCCGTACTAATATGTGACCAGAGCTCAAGTATCAATCGTCAGTAAATGTACTAGTACGTGTCCCGCATACAATGTGTTAAAAGACCGAGGGTGACCTAAACGGAAGAATTGATGTAAACTTTTTACTAATATGCATGGATTATTTTACAGTCAATAATATTAGACTTAAAAAAGCCTTTGTGCAAAGAATTCGGCGAAAAAATAAATAAGCAGTGCAAACGTGAATAAGGACAGAAATTAAGTAGAATTAAAAACAATCAGGTGTATCGTAGACACATTCAAGCTAATACTGCAGTGTAAAGACAATAGATCTTAGGGAAAGAAGCATAACTAAGCCAAAGTTCTCCTTGGCTAATTTCTGATCCGGCCAGTAAGCCCTCCTTGTCTGCGAAATGAGGAAGGAGTTTAAGTGCGGCTACGATACAGTTGTTTACTTTTACCTTTTTTTCTTAATTTTCGTCTTAATTTGTTCACATTGCGTTTGCTTTTACATTACTTAATCAGTACAGTTAATCAGTACAAGTCAGTCCATATTCATTAAAACCCAATTTCACCCCATTATTTCTTAAAATCATATTCTCCTTTTTTTCTTTAAAAAAAGGAGATATTTCTTGCTTGGTGGATTTTAAAAAAGTTACGCCAAAGTAATATAGAGATATGTACATTTCTTTAGAGCAGTACTTCCCAACCTCTATCCTATTCCCCAGGAAACAAGATATTTTACAGCGTCTCATCGGCTTTTATTTTTTAATATATATAACAGACCTTTTTTATATAATAAAACTTTATTACAAAATGTTAAAACTATTAAAAGATTTTTTATAGCATGTATGTACAAATAAATTTAATTTTTTTACTATGTTCTTTTAAATTATTTCATGATTAAAAAATTATATGATTTATGAATATAATAAAAGTATAAACAAGATAATAATAAAGGATTTTCTATGCTAATTTTTGGTATGAAAATTGATACATACTTATGTTGGGGGACAAAAACATTTTTATATTGAGTACAAGATATATTTTGGCAACTCTCCTGTCAACTACAACTCCCTAGAAGGACACTCTTCCCAGGTTGAAAACCTCTGCCTTGAAGTGAAAATTTTTACAGAGTTTAAAAGGATAAAATACAAATAATAGTCATAGTAGAGGATGAAGTGCATAACAGCAAGTCGGAACAATTGACAAACCCAAGCTTGAAAGATTGGTTTGCAAATAAACATTGTAATTAAGAGGATGGCTATAATTACAGTTATAGTATTCATGGTATTATAAGATGAAGTTGAAGGTTGTAGCCTATTTCCCCTCATTGTGAATACAGCCATTTCAGAAAAATTAATATTTTATTAAGGCAGCATATAAACGGTACCCCGTGAGTTTAGTGCTTGCATAAATAAATGTTTATAGTAGTTCTGAGCTAAATTAATCAGTAGATATTAGTCTAATCAGGTAGCATTAGTATAACAAAAACTTCTGAAGTGCCATTTATATCCATTTAAGTTTCATTTCATTAACAGAATAGTTGGTTAAAATGACTAATATTATAAAAGTATAATTTTAAATATTCTCAGAAATTATCAGTAGGTTTTTTGAAATTGGTGATATAGCTTCTCTTCTGCATTCTTGAAACGTTTTTCTCGGTAAAATCTTGTGAAATACGAGGAGTGATCAAAAATAAGATTACAATGAAGTGAAACTGGTAAATTTAATTTTATATAAGCAATACAGCCAACTGATAGCACATACGAGAGATAATTTTTCGTCAATAGTATCTACATCAATTTAGGCACTTATAGCTTTGTGGCATACGCCCAGTGGCGTTGGGGTAGCGCTTCGCGCTTCCCCGACATAGGTCCGAGGTTCGATCCCCAGACTGGGCAAGGTTGACTCAGCCTTTCATCCCTTCAGTGGGTAGACAAACGGAGGATCAAGCATGCTTGAGAACTAAATACTGATGGTTCCCAGTAAGGTTGACCACTTAACCGGAACATATGCTTCCCACCCCAGGGCCCTTGGTCATGGAAACGGAGATTGGCACCGTAGTCCCTGCCCCCCCACCCTTAGGGGTTGTTGCACCGAGGAGTTTTTTGCTTTGTGGCATAAGTTTGAATATTACCTCCTGGTAAAAATCCTTTATGTGCTCAGTCACATTGTTATAATGTTACATGTTATAGTCACATTGTCATCGTCTGAATCGATTCGTCCCTTAAGTAGTCCTTCATGTGGGGAAGTTTCAAGATCTCGTTTCAAGAGGTTTGAAACGAAACCCCTTTTATAGGGAAGTTGATCGATGATGTCCCAGCAGTCGGAGATCATTTCTATGCCTTTGCCAAACTTTCTCCTCAATTCCCGTAGACGAGACATTACAGTATCTCCCTAAACTTCTACCAGCTTCAGGTGAAATTCAACCGGACCACAGAACTGAGAAACTGAGTATATTTCTGCCTAAGACCAGTTTTCATAAGAACCGCTAGTGTGATAGAACGGCTTTGCTCAAGTGGGTCATCGTAATTTTGAAATAGGGACCAAGCAGAAGACCTATAGACTTGGCTTGCCACCCCCAGAGGTATTGATTGAGAACTTAGAGGACACTATGACCACGAATATGTTTTACCTGCCCCAATCACCTTTAACGAACATGTCGGATTTTAGTCCGTCTCGGGCTCCGAACCCACAAACTCTCAGTTACGAGATAGTTGCCTTTGCCCTTTTCGAAACGAGTTTCTATCTGTGTTAAACTTACAACTAGAGCTGTAAAGGGTCTAATACTTTGCACAATTGTCGACCGCATGTATTAAAATTATCTCACACCACAAATGTCTCTATTGCAGATGAAACTCCAGGAATATCCCCCTTATAACCTTACTTTTTGATCACCCCTCGTATTTTGACAACACATATTTATTTATTTATAAGTCGAATTAGCATTTATTAGAATTTTATTTCCCATAAGGATGGTTAATAACTATGTCACATGCTCTGAAACTCTCTTACGATAACCTAACTAATGCATTAAGCATCTCATTAACTATGTTTCCAGGACATCCCTCATTCCATGCAATATTGAAATTTTGGGAGAAATACATGTACATTAGCTTTAATGAAATCATTATAAATCAAAATCAGTTTACGAGAAAATGTATTTAGGTGTTGTCCTAAAAGTTGATAAATATATGAACAAAGGAAATTCAGTCAACGAAATTATATGAATAAAATATCCGTTTCGTATATTCGATTAGATATCTTCTCTTTACATATTCGGAATCTGTGCACTGAAACGAGAAATGCTCGAAGCGGAAAATTTAATCTAGTTAATTGAAAATAGTTATTCAGTTACTGTTTCCAAAGATGCAAATTTGAAATAAAAGCATTTGTGACGACTGTTTAAGGGAATATAAAATGTATGTAATGACATGGAGAATTATTTAAAATTCAGTTCGTTGTTGGAAGAAAGCTATCCGGTTGAAACATTCAAGTTCTAGTTCATAAAAGAATTTTTAAGTATAATAAAATTCTTGTTAGCTATTTTCTCATGCTACATCTTAACACTCATGTGTTTATGTTTGCATTTCTTGTATAAAATCTAAAAATAATTCGTGATAATGCATTTAGAATTGGGAGTATTGCTCTTATATGGTAACTAGCTTATTCAAGCCCAACATTTCTTAATGAAAGTTTGTGCTTATTTCAGAATTTAAATCAGTATTTAGAATATATATTTCACCAACTGTTTCAATACATTGTATGCGGGATACGTACTAGTACGTTTTCTGAGGATCGATATTTGAACGCGGGACACGTACTAGTACGGGTTAGTGTAACAACATGGTTTACTTGTGGGTACAAAAATAACGGTATATACAGGAAAATGAAGCCGAATGTTCTTTGTGTATTGTCTACTACATAGATTCTGAAAAAAATTAGACAAATAAAAACTAGTTTTTACATTAGTTTTGTGATTGCTCTTTCCATTTTTTTATAATGCAAAAATATTTCTGTATAACATAATTCGGAAAAATTAAAACTATATACTACTATTTCTATTTGATGTTTCATATTATAAATTTATCCACTAAAATATAGTTTTTGTTTACAAAAATCTTATGGTTGTTATTTATCTATTTGTTTATACATTTCGATATAAAATACGAAAATTTGGTTAAGAAACTAAATAATTTTCGATCTATTGAAGTTTAACTGAATAACTAAATTTACGCGCAAAACGTCCGCTTCCGGTACAATTCCTCTGCAAAATGTACCCAGACACAATGTGTTAAGAACTAAAAAATCTCTGTTTCAAGAAACGAATAACATTTTAATTTTCTTCATTAATTATAAAACTATATTTGGGGATTCATTTCCTCAGTTGGTGAAAGAAAAGTAAGCATTTCTTGCACGAATATTTATAGAGGATCAAGGTACATAAAGAAATAAATGTACCAAGGCCCAATCTTACCAAAGATAAGATTTTTTTTTTAGAAAATAATCACCGATTAGATCTAGTCAACTATTGTGATATTGGCCCTTAATGCTAAAAAGTAACATGGGAAATACTTTTAATTTTCAAATTGGTAACAACTAGTGTTAGAAAACTAACATAAGATATAAAATGTTAACAAATTTCCTTGCAAAATCTGCCCCATTTGTAATACCCATTTTCTTGGGGGATCATTCTGATCAGTTATCATGTTAAATATATTTTTTTAAGACTGAAGTATTAAGTGTAACTCCTCACATCAAAAAATTTACTTTAAATTCTCCAGCAAGAATAAATGGCTTTCGCAATAATTTAAAGTTTCTTCAAGAAGTTAATCTGTAACACATTTCATAAAAATTTTCAGAGATATAATTCGATATACCCTTTGCTGTGATTTTGTGTTGTAATACAGGGTACTTCTACCTATTTTCAGCATTCGTCAGTGCACTATCATCGATTTGTTGATCATTTGTAATCTCTTGTAAGCACCATGTAAGAGGTCAACATTCTAATAAAGGAGTAAGTAAATACTTATGCTGACCCAACACGAAGACATACAGCAGAATGCATACTGAAGACCAGAGGTCACGAGAGTAACCACAATAGCTATAGAGCTACAGCTTACAAGAGTTCCGGTATGGTTCGTGTTATTATTGTCGATCCCTCATAAAGGGGTAAAAAGAAAATAATCCAGCCATTTATGTAGAAGTGCAGAATGCTAACTTCTATACAATATGAGTGATACTTTTGGAAAATATACAATGCAATTAAAATAAATTTTCCCTTCTCCTTCTCTTTAAATACTCAAATAAATGTTAAACGGTGTTACCACCTGTAAGCAGTATCACTTAAAGTATCACTTTTCTTATTTCTGTATCATTAATACATATATCGACAGCGGAGGCTTTTGAGCTATAAGTATTAATTTGCCTACACTTTTGTACAAAGGTTTCTTGAGTGTAATATATCTCAGTAATGTTGATTACAAAGGTTATTAAACAAAATGCCTTCAATCTGAGGATCTATACCGAGTGTCCCAAAAAGGCCGCATAGCTAAGCTCTGCAAAGCTAGATTCCTCGTTGGAAGTACATATAAACTACCCAAAGACGATCCATAGTTTACGAGAAAAATATGAAAAACAAACTATGACGTCACTGCCGGTGCAAGATAAAAACACTTTATTGGACGTATCAAAAACAGTATTTGCATATCTTTCCAGACGATAATGTTTAAAATGGGCATTCAACCATCACAAAAGCCATACATGGTCCCAGGTCAATTCGCATGCAATCCGGCCGCAGAAACATCAGGAACGTTGGTCTCTTAACGTGTGGGCCGGCATACTCGTGGATCGCCTGCTAGGACCATATTTATTGCCTGAACGGCTCTCGAGACAGTCGTACTTGGTGTTTCTGTATGAGATCTTAACCGAGTTCTTCGATGACTTACCATTAGCGGCAATACATGGACTTTGGTTCCAGCATGATGGGGCTCTGGCGCATTTCTGTGCTCCTGCACGTGTTTGGCTGGATATGCAATACCTCGACCACTGGATGGGACGTGGGGCCCCAAAACGACCGCATAAGCTCTGCACGGCTAGATTCCTCTTTGGGAGTACATGAAAACTGCCCAAAGAAGCGTTCCTGTGCGATTCATAGTTTATGAGATAAATACGGAAAACAAAGTATGACGTCCCTTCCAGTGCGAGAAAAAACACTTTATTGCCTTTCTAAACATTATCGTCTGAAAAGATATGCAAATACTGTTTTTGATATGTCCAATAAAGTGTTTTTTCTTGCACTGGAAGTTACGTCATACTTTGTTTTTCCGTATTTCTCTCGTAAAGTATGGATCGTACAGGAACGCTTCTTTGGGCAGTTTTTATGTACTAACAATCAGGAATCTAGCTTTGCAGAGTTTATGCGATCATTTTGGGACACCCTGTATATTCATGTAACACAATTAAAAAGTGTTGAATATTTTAGAGATAAAATTTGGGTCAATGTTTAAGTTCAAGTTTATCATGATTGTAAGTTAATGTTTCGGTATTTTCACTCTTTCAGTTCGTGAAAATGCAACAGCCTATCTCGTAGATAGTACATGAATTTGTCAGTCTGCAACGATGCTGATGCATAATTCATTTCTACATTCAAAATTCTTAAGGAAACATTTGTTTATTTCGTGCATTCCTCTGTCAAGTGAGTGTGATTCCTAAAGAAATATGAAAAAACTAACATATACCCCGTCATATGACGGGACCAGCAAAATTTTTAATTTTCCAGAACTGTAAAGTACCCTATAAGGCAGGTAAAAATATGGTTTGTTCTTTGCCTAAGAATTATCTAGTACATGTTCCATAATTTGTTTATCTTCATACTCTTCTAAAGTCTCCCGATACTGTGAATTCAGTTTAAAATCACGTTGAATTCATTTAGAAAGACAATTCAAAGTTTTCTTAGCTACTTCGAAATTATCGTTAAGTTCTTCCCATTTTTTTTAGCCACAGTAATTAATGGAAGTAAAGGACTACAACTATCATTACCACTACACCCTGGATGTAGATAGAATTTGTTGTTAACACCGGTGATAAAATTTTCATTTTAACAAAAAATTATCGAGGATTAAATTAGTCAAACCGTGTGGTTATGTATAAAAAACAAACCCACAAACGAACAAACTTTTTCATTTTCAAAGCTCTATAACTTAAACGCTAGATATTTATTAGTCCGTGAAATAGACTCCTAGACTTTTATGAAAAGAATTTGTTGTTAACATCGGTGGT
>CM063506.1:47293224-47308224 GCA_032207245.1 Pardosa pseudoannulata | reverse complement strand
CTCAATCACAGAATCTGTGTTAAAAATCATATTTATGATGCTGCCTTGTTTAATGTATTTCAGATTCGTCAGTGATTGCAGCAAAGCAATTGCAGAAAATGCGATGTCTATTACAGCTCCGACTAGAAAACGTCAAGCTTTGATGGAACAGTCCGGGCTGGGAGACGAATGCGACACGATAACGCCGTAATCACGTATAATTCGAAGATGATGGATTTCGAAGAGGCAGAAGGGTCTTGTCTTCCCCCTGCCCCGCATATCATGCAAATTCGGATCCACATTTCAGTAGGTTAGCGTTTCACGGTTCGTCGGGCTTGCGAAGGGAACGAAAAAAAAATAATAAAAAGTCGCGTCTTTTTTACACAATTGGAGCGACATTTCTTTTTGCTCTTGTTGTGCGCGCAGACATCGAGAATGGGCGCCATAGGAAGCGATATCCTTTTTCAGATGATGGGAAAATTGAGACACTTGTCTCTACAACTGATTTATGAGATTTATTTCGGGGGAGGTAATTGGAGAACAAGACTCGCGGGTTTGATGCCTTGTTTATACGAGTATTTTCTCGACTTGATGTAGAGCATCGATGTTGAATACAGATATGCGTACATAAAAATAAATATTTGGGCTGTCGTGTTTATGTTAAAATGTAGGTAAAGTTGTTTTTTATAGAAATACAGTAAAAATCGATTTACAAACTGTAATGTAACTTGTATGCCAAATGTTAGGTGCTTGTTATATACCATACATAATTTTTCACCATTTATTTTATTTTATTTTTTGTAAAGAATATACTAAACTTTATACATGAGTAAATATGATAACTACAGGCTATTACAGCCCTATAAAAATCCTGACTAGTTGATTTTACGAGATAATCCGTTGTGTTGCTAAATGTTCTAATATTTAACTAACTGCAGTCGACTATGGTCAAAACACATGATACTTTAACAAGAATTAAATAGAGATAAATATCAGTTTAGAAAAATTAATAACCGTATTATCGATAAAATGTTGACCGATAATTTGATAAACCTTATTAGTTGATTTTGCGAGATAATCTATTATGTTGCTTAATAATCAAATTTTTGACTAACAGCAGTTGGCTATGGTCAAAACGCAAGATACTTTAACAAGAATTAGGGAGCGATAAAAGATCCTTCTTGAAACAATAACGTTATTGTCGGTAAAATGTTGACCGATAATATGATAAACCTCACTAGTTGTTTTTGCGAGATAATCTGTTGGGTTTCTTAACATTATAATTTTTGACTAACTGCAGTCGGCTATGATCAAAACGCAAGATACTTTAACAAAAATTAAGCAGCGATAAAAGATCCTCCTATAAACAAATAATAATAACGTTATTGTCTGTAAAATATTGACTGATAATATGATAAACCTCTGAAAACTTGGCATTTTTATATAAGTTTTCCTCAAAAAATGTTTATTATTCAATTTTAAATGTTTTGGCTATGTAAACATTTCAGGAATGTTTACCAAACCAACATAACATTTTTCATAGCATTATAATTGAAATGATACTTTCTATTTGTAGGAAGTATCGGACAAAATATCTAATTAACAATCTAATTTGATTGAAACCTGTCTAATCAAACTCTCATTTATTGTGTGCATGAAACGGGCATCTTTTGTGGTTCTTACTATACAATTAACATTAACTATACATCACCTTTACTTTCCTTGAAAGTGATGGAAGTCTGTGCACAATTTGACAGAAAAAATTTAACACTAGGCTTACGGGACGCGTCATTTTTTGACGCATTTCGAATTTTATAAGAAAAGTAAAAAAAAACTTTTTGCACTTTTATTTTATCTCTTGTAGTGTCTTCTATCCATTGAACGAGGTAAATATATATTGAAGTTTAATATCTTTAAAAGTGTAGAAATATTGAAATTTTCTACGTGGTATACCTATCTCTACGAATATGCGCCAATTTGACGCGATCTAATGTAGACAAAATTTTTAGTAAATTAGTTCTACTCATGCAAATATTACAATAATAATAAATAGGAATGTACCGACAATACTTCGATAAGGTTATCCGATACTGTTATCTAAACTGAAACAAGCAATAAGCAACAGTAGGAAGAACGAAACGCAGAATGTCAATTGAAATCAGAGTGTGACGATATTTTGAAGATTTTAGTTGCTTGGTTCGAGTATTGAAAAATAAAATACTAGAATATTCTTTGAATTTGTAGTATTATTGTGAATTTCAATATTATCTTATATTTTCACATTTTACTTATAGTCTATAATTACATTGTTTTATGAGGGTTGTTATATGTATTCCCTCATGCGTCAAATTGACGTTTGTTTGTAGAGATAGGTATACAAGAAACTATAGATATATAATAAACCTAGTGTTAAATTTTTTACATAAACTATCACGTTTTAATTTATATAAAAAGTTCTTAATTTTTAGAAACAAAATAAATTCAGCAAAACTCATTAAATAAAAATAGGGCACAAACAAATACAAAAATTAAATACAATTACAAAATAATTAAAATACAAATAAAATACAGTTACAAAAATAGGGAACGTAAAACTCTAATGTATTTACGGTAATGTTTAAAAAAATATGATAAAGCGAAAATTAAAAAAAAATTCTTAATTTTAAAGATAACTCCTAAAAATTCTTAATTCCTAATAATTAATCTTTAATAAAAATTCTTAATTCTTAAATTCTTAAAGTGTGTTCATAGAGATAGGTATATAAGAAACATCCATAAACCTAGTGTTACATTTTTTTTTATATAAACTATCACGTTTCACTTTATATGAAAAGCTCTTAATTTTTAGAAACAAAATAAATTCAGCAAAACTAATTAAATAAATAAGGGAACAAATAAAATACAAAAATTAAATACAATACAAATAAAATACAATTACAAAAAATAGGGAACGTAAAACTCCCATGTACTTACGGTAAAGTTTTAAAAAAATATGATAAAGCGAAAGTTTAAAAAAATTCTTAATTTTAAAAATGACTCTTAAAAATTCTTAATTTTTAATAATTAATCTTTAATAAAAATTCTTAATTCTTAAATTCTTAAAGTGAGTTTGTAGAGATAGGTATATAAGAAACGTCCGTAAATCTACTATTAAATTTATTTTATACAAACTATCACTTTTCAATTTATATAAAAAGTTTTTAATTTTTAGAAACAAAATAAATTCAGCAAAACTAATTAAATAAAAGCAGGGAACAAATAAAATACAAAGATTAAATACCATACAAATAAAATACAATTACAAAAAATAGGGAACGTAAAACTCCCATGTATTTACGGTAATGTTTACAAAAATATAATAAAGTGAAAGTTTAAAAAAAAAAATTCATAATTTCACGTTTATAAAAATAACTCTTAAAAAGTCTTAATTCTTAATAATTAATCTTTAATAAATATTCTTAATTCTTAAACTCTTAAAATGTGTTCGTAGAGATAAGTATATAAGAAACGTCAGTAAACCTAGTGTTAAATTTTTTTAATATAAACTATCACGTTTCACTTTATATAAAAAGCTCTTAATTTTTAGAAACAAAATTAATTCAGCAAAACTAATTAAAGAAAAATAAGGAACAAATAAATTACAAAAATATTGCAATTACAAAATAATTAAAATATAAATAAAATACAATTACAAAGAATAGGGAGCGTAAAACTCCTATGTATTTACGGTAATGTTTAAAAAAATATAATAAAGCGAAAATTTAAAAAAAAAATCGTAATTTCACGTTTATTAGAAGAAATCCAATTCATCGTTCTATTTGGTTTAATCGATCGATCGATCGTATCGATTCCTAAAACTACCATTAATCTCAATTATGAAATTTAGAAGAAAAATTATCTTAAAAAGGGGAATATCTACATGCTAACGGTCAGGCCCCATATCAGACTAGTCTCTTTGTCCTTCACCTTATTCCATAACCACAGTCATAACAAGTAGCTACGCCAGCGACTACCCTGAGGCAAAGGTGTGTGACTTGTAAAATCCACGAAGGAGCACTTATTAATACAGCAATTATCTGACTAACGTATAACTGTTTATTTTAAAATAAAAAGTATCCTGTTTCTAGATGAAAATCAATTTTCATATACGTATTTCAAATTTATTACGACTTATAACTGGTTTCGGTTGTTTAATTTCGCAGAAAACTTATTACTTCTTTGAAGATATGATGTCTATATTTCTGAAACTATAAATATTTAATTTTCGTTTTTTTTTTTCCACGAATTCGATCCAAACGATTCCACATTTTTTATTGCATATTTTGTTCTTTTTACATTTTCAATCTGGAAAATGTTATTAAAAGCAATATTTCTAATTATTTTAAGCATACATAACAACTTTTTTTACAGGAAATAAGATAATGTGTTCCCTGGAAGTTATCTTTTCTCTCTCATGTGCGCCCGACAGGGAAGTTATATTTACAGTTGTGCCTATAGAGAGTACCAATATTTTTCGAAACTATCTATATCAAAATTTCATCAAAACTGTATGGAAAAACCGTGATGGAACTCCAGACATTTGCTTAAATAGTGTAACCCACGCGTTAAAACTCTATTTTTAGATATGGAACCAGAAGGATTTCTCCTAGAAAACATTCGAGAAAATTCCCTAGGGTTCCACGAGAAGAATTACCAAGAAAATAGAATCTAAAACACCAAAAGTGATAAAAATATCACTCCCTCCCTCTCTCTCCCTTTTCCCTCCCCCTCCCCCTCTCTCTCCCTCCCTCCGTCCCTCTCCCTGCTTCTCTTCTCATTCTCTATCACTCCCTTCTCCCTTCTCTCTATCACTAACTCTCACTCCCTTTCACTCCCTTTCACTCACTTCCTCCTCCTCACTCCCCCTCTCTCTCCCACTCACTCCCTCCCTCCTTCACTCCCTCTCTCACTCCCTGTCTCACTCCCATCTCACTCCCTCTCTCTCCCTCACTCCCTTCGCTCTCCCTTTCTCTCTCACTCACTCACTTCCATCTCACTCCCTCTCTCTCCCACTTTTTTACTCTCACTCTTTCTTTCTCTCCCTCCCCCACTCTCCCTCTCTCTCCCTCACTTCCCCTTCTCCCTTCTCTCTCACTCCCTCCCACACACACACACACGTGTGTGTGTATGTAATATATCAAAGCTATTACCCTCAAAATAGAAACATCCAAAAATCTCCTTCTTCCCCTTTTTCTAATTCTTTTTCCGCTGTCATTTTTCTTCAGTGAACACATATAGCACTAGTTCATTTTTTGTCTGTAGATGGAATTGCCTCTAAAAAGTCTCTCGGCCAGTCTCCTAAAAACTCAAAGTTAAAAACTACCTGAGTAATGAAAAACCTATCCGAGAGTAGAAGCTTTTAACTCAAACAGAATACACTTCTAAAACTAACATCTTGTACACATCTATACAATTAATTTGACATTTAAAACACAAAAGATATGATCAAAGCAGTGAGAACGACAAATAAATCAGATTGCCCGCACATTATTAAAGGCACGGTAACCGCGCCCGTACGGTGTAAGTACAAAACAGGTAAGTGGTTAATACTTCATAATCGTAGAAAGAAATATTTTGTATAATCTGTCAGAAAGAGCTTAAGGGGGTACATCGATTTTAAACTTACAAAAATACTATTATTTGGTTTGGTTTGGTTTGGAGTGCTACGGTCTATTTTTTGTAACACGAGGGCTAATGAGACCGGGACCTACAGCTTAAAGCCGATTCCGAACGGCTACGAACATCCATGCCACTGTGGGATTCGAATCCACGAACTAAGGTACCGAAGGTTAGCACCCTAACCAATCGGCCATCGTTCGGCAAATACTATTATTTAAAAACTAATAAAGAAATTTTTTGGCTTTAATTTCTTATATAAATAATAGGAAAAATACTTAAACAATCATATTTTGTTTGAAACGTAGTGTACGGTGTAAAATATGATTTATTGTCAATCGACAACACTGAATTTAATTGAAACAAATTTTTTTGATAAAATTTTAAACTATCAAACATACATGAATTTTAATAACTTTGATAAGGAATTTCCCCAAGATATTTTTAAAGTAATTAATTCTTATTACAAATACAAATTTTATTGTCAAACAATTTTATACTTTGGAATTTTTTATTTAGTCACCGGGATGATAAAATAACTGTTTATCCATACTTATGTTAAAGTAACAGTGTACGTCTCTCATTAAATTTTCACATAGAAAAAATTGCCTACAATTACACCATTTTCACATAGATATTTACGAAATCTAATCGCATACAAAGCATTTTTTCGATTTCAAAATATCATTTTCAGTAGCAAATGAAAAATATTGGGCAAATTGACATTAATAACTACAACACTAAAATGCACAAAAATTAAATAGACGTAAAGTTAGCAAATTGAAACTTTAGCTTAGATATTATGAATATTTAAAGAAAGAAACTAGAAATATTAAATAATGATGAACAGATTATTCTGTTCATCACAACATTTAAACAGTTATTGCAGGGGAATATCTCAAATATTTCTTTTCCGAAAGGAAATTAAATGAAATCTAAATTAAATTAAACTTTGTTCTAATTATTAAATTATAATCTATTAAATTATAATCTAAATTAAATTAATTTAAATTTAAATTAAAGATCAGGTGTTTATATTAATGTGATGTGCATCATTATGTAATTATTTATGACAAATATTGGACAAATTGACATTAATAACTAAAACACTGAAATGCACGAAGGTTAAACAGACTTAAAGTTAGCGAAATTGAAAGTTTACCTTAGATACTAAGAATATTTATAGATAGAACCTCGAAATATTAAATAATGATAAACAGATCCTTCGGTGCAATACAACATTAAAACAGTTATTGCAGGGGAATATCACAAATAAATATTTCTTTTCCGAAAGGAAATTAAATGAAATCTAAATTAAATTAAAGATCAGGTGGATATATTTATGAGATATGTATAAATATGTTATTTTTTATGTGCGAAATATAAAGAGATAACTATGTATTTTCATGTGTATATATAGTACTCTCTGTATAACTCGATACATCACCAAACATCTTTTAACTCCATATTAGTATCAAAACAGATAGTGATACTATATCGGTGTTTTTTAACTTTTCAATTATATATATATATATATATATATATATATATATATATATATATATATATATATATATATGAAACACAGCGTAGCATTCCCTGCTTCAGGGATGTAACGTGGTCGAAGGGGTGTAGTCGTCGACGAAGAAAATAAGATTTATCAAGAGAACTTTAGCAGCATCTT
Source organism: Pardosa pseudoannulata (assembly GCA_032207245.1). Classification (NCBI taxonomy): domain Eukaryota; kingdom Metazoa; phylum Arthropoda; class Arachnida; order Araneae; family Lycosidae; genus Pardosa; species Pardosa pseudoannulata. The sequence continues at coordinate 47,300,906 of CM063506.1, read as the reverse complement.
TATTTAGCAACGTCCAACAGCAAAATCGCTCAAAACATGGTCGTGCGGCCTTTTTTTAACTTTGGGGACGCCACAGGGGTGAGAAAATGAAGGCGTTTGATCAGCAAAGTAAGATGGCTAGTTACTTTCGCCAATAGGAAGGAGATTTTTCTAAGAGAAGAACGTTTAACGCCAAGAGGCTACTAAGATTATGACGGAATCACTAATTTGGTGGTTTTTTAATAAAGGTTTGGTTTGGTTTGGCTTTGAAGCGCTACGGTCTACTTTATGCAACACGAGGGCTAATGAGACCGGGACCTACTGCTTAAAGCCGATTCCGAACGGCTACGAACATCCATGCCATAGTGGGATTCGAACCCACGAACTCCGGTTCCGAAGGCCAGTACCCTAACCATTCGGCCATCGTTCGGCTTTTTAATATACTAATTTTAGCTTAAGACTAAAGTATTAATTTTTTACATTACACACACACACACATATATAAATGTGTGTATATAAATATATATTTATACACACATACATGCATGCATATACATGTCTGTATATATATATATATATATATATATATATATATATATATATATATATATATATATATATATATATATATATATATAAACGTGTATGCATGACGTAAGTTTGGTTTCGTTTGGAGTGCTACGGTCTGCTTTTTGCAAAACGAGGGCTAATGAGACCAGGACCTACAGCTTAAATGCAATTCCAAACGGCTACGAACATCCATGCCACTGTGGGATTCGAACCCACGAACTCCGGTACCGAAGGCCAGCACCCTAAGCAATCGGCCATCGTTTGGCATGTGACGTAAGTAAAATACACAATAAAATATTTTAAACGTTATTTGATAAAATTTATTAATGGCTTTTATTTTTAAAGTGAATATTTTTTACTTATTAGAATTCACACAGCTGAGAATGAAAATAATTATATAACACATAGATCTATTTTATTATTGTGTATTGATCAAATAAATACATTTACATATTAATACAACTGCTTTATTTTGACGCTTTTACATATGGTATACAACGAAATTCACGAAAAACATGGAAAACAAAAGGCTGTGCAGGCTTTTGTACATAAGTTCATTCAGTACATAAAGAATGAAATAATAATAATATACTTTTGAAGAGACCGTCAACTGATATTAAATTCCCTTCAGTCCATCTAAACGAGTAAAATTACTATGATAAATTTTGGCGAAAGCGGAAAATGTACAGTGTGGAATTGAATAATAGTTTTCCGGCGCTATAACAATCACAGAGTGGCATTTTAACTTTCTAGTTGAGAGCTTTAAATAATAAGCTATGAAAGTCAACGCCTCTTGTACAAAGCCGATGCGGGTATGTATGCATTGTTGGAAAGTGACTAAATATTTCCACAACATGAATAAGGAGTCATTTGTGGATGCAGTTCGAGAATGGCGGCATGAAAGGAAGAGGTCCCTTTGACTTCAGTACGGCGCTATTTTTCACAATTGGCTTTTAAAACCGGGTTGTAGTTTTCAAAGTTAAAAAAAAGAGGTACAGGTCGTTGACTGAGTAATTAAAGTTGAGTATTGCGCCAGTTTGATATTTAAGGTAAGAGGTAACTAAAACAGAAGAATCACTTCCTGTTGTGGCAGAAATACTCTTTAGTATTCACTTAACACAATGTGTGCGGGTACATTTCGCAGCAGAATTGTATCGGGAGCGGGCGTTTTGCGCATAAATTTAGTTATTCAGTTAAATCTCAATAGATCGAAAATTATTTCATTTTTTAACCAACTTTTCGTATTTTATATTGAAATATATAAACAAATATATAAATAGAAATATGTAAATAACAACCATAAGATTTTTGTAAGCAAAAAATATATTTTTTATTAGATAAATTTATAATAGTATCGTATATATGAAAAAATCAAAAAGAAATAGTAGTATATAGTATTAATTTTTTCGAATTATGTTATATATAAACATTTTTACATTCCAGAATCTATGTAGTACACAAGAACATTCGGCTTCGTTTTCCTGTATATACCGTTATTTTTGTACCCACAAACAAACCATGTTGTTACACTAACCCGTACTAGTACGTGACCCGCGATCAAGTATCAATCGTCAGAAAACGTACTAGTACGTGTCCTGCGCTCAAGTATCAATCGTCAGAAAACGTACTAGTACGTGACCCGCGCTCAATTATCAATCGTCAGAAAACGTACTAGGACGTGTGTCGCATACAATGTGTCAAGTATCCCAAACTAAAATATTCAATATTTTATGTTATGAACCATTTGTGATTGGTTTCAGTCTGAATGCCAGCCGTCGTAATGTGAACTTATAAAAAAGCTGAGATGGCATGCATATCTTGTTTGTGTAAATATGTTTGTGTATATATGATTGTTATGAAATCTGTATAGTTTACCTCGGCATTAAAGAGCAGTGAGTCCGTTTTAAATTATTTTTTAATTATTTTAATGTTTTTAATTATTTTTACTGCTTTAAAAAAATGCGTACTCTTTAAATCACAATCTTCCTCACCAACTAGTAAGAAAATACTTAAGAAAATTAATGCTGCAAACTAAATACTGCAAATATCGTTGCTAACAGGGGGACATGTGGGTCTATGTCAATTTAGTAACATAAATTCTGAAATTTTTTAAATGTCTCGTATTAAATTTTCTGCCTTTTTTTATCACATCTAATAACGAACTTTCCATATTGAAATTAGTTATCACATTGAAGACACGAAGCAGGAATTCCCGTCTTTTATTTTTCAACTGTTGGCAACGAATGACGGAAATTCACGTTTTTTGGATTTTTTTGTTATCACTTTAACAAAAAAATGTGCGTGAACTGAGACAAGACACTTTTCAGCGCATACCGTCTTCAATGTGTGAAGACAATCTCTTAAGAAATTATTTTGATTTCCAGTTATTGAAAATAAATTGACATTTCTTATACACGTATAGATACATTTTCAATCGTATATCATCCAGAGAGTAACACTACTTGTTTATGTAGATTATGGGGGGGAGAGCGTCTCTCGCGTCCGAGCTGAAGCCGTACATGTCATCTGGGCAGTGATAAATGAGAGACAACCTCAGCGGTATGCCTCCTTTAGGTATACGGGTGTCACAAGCTTGAGATGCCCTAGTGATCTGGGTCTTGAGTTCTTCCTGGTAGTCTCGATCTTTTCTCTGCAGAGTTTGCTCCTTATTAGGTTGGCCGAACGATGGCTGAATAGTTAGGGCACTGACTTTCGGAACCGGAGTTCATGGGTTCGAGTCCCACTGTGGCATGGGTGTTCGTAGCCATTCGGAATTGGCTTTAAGCAGTAGGTCCCGGTCTCATTAGCCCTCGTGTTGCAAAAAGTAGACCGTAGTGCTCCCAAACAACCCAACCCTTATTGGGTTGGACGACATTAAAATCGGGCCATCAGCAGCTTGGTAGACAGCAGCTTTGATGACCAATCATCGCTGTTGCGATGATTGGTCATCAAAGGTTGTTGCCGAATGTCTTCAGATTGGTCAACGTAAAAACACACTTATGGATTAAAACATTTCAGTACTCAAAGGTTCATTTTTTAACTGGAGTTACTCGAGTCTGTAGCATACCTTAAGCTACATTTGCTCCCCTGGTGGTGCTAAATGGGGAACAGTTTCGCATCCTTGTATTGGTATAAATATATAAAGTCCCTATATTGCCAGCTGCATTAGGAAAAGTTTTTAACTATCAAGAGTCAAGCTATTTAGTCCTCATCGAGCTGTTTGATTTGCTTGGAGGCTATAGCCAGTTATTTTGCTACACGAGCTTTATTAAACCCTAGACCTACTGCTTAAATTCTGTACCAAATGGCTATGAACATCCATAATAGCAATGGTATTTGAACCCACATGTTCCCAATACGGAGAAGTAGCGCTCTACAGACTCGAATATTATCCGACTCCTTGGAATATTTAAGAATGAGCATTTTGTCATAACTTTTTAATATTGCACTGCAACTCTATTTAAAATAACATAAATGTCGACAACGTCAAAAATAAATAAAGATCAAATTTTGTTACATATTCATTAACGGCAAGTCACGTACAAACGGTTGACATTGGCAACTTACATAGACGAATATCTAAATAGGTTAATTATAGTTATAATATATGTATATATGTTATAATATATAGTTATAATATATGTATATATGTTATAATATATAGTTATAATATACGTATATATGTTATAATATAAAGTTATAATATATGTATATATGTTATAATATATGAGTTTCTAAATTCTGTTGGAATGAATTTATTGTTGCATTTTATGGTATTCTAATTAAAATTCTCTTAACTTTCGTATTCCATGTTTTATTACTTTTCGTTTTGTAAAAAATACAGCATATGCGACGATTTGATTAGGCAAAGAAAACATAGACGAGGAATCAGTTTATAGTTGGCACGATTGTAAACCTGCAAATGGTAAATACAATAATACAAAATTTTCGTGGCTCTATTACATTTATTTGCATTAGATACTCTTTATAGTACTTGGTTGTAAAATATAAGATGTACCTGCTATTTTTTGCTCAGTTCACAATATCAATATAATGAATTAACACATTGTATGCTGAACACGTACTAGTACGTTTTCTGACGATTGATACTTAAGCGCGAGTTAAGTACTAGTACAAGTTAGGGTAACAACAAGGTTTGTTTCTGGTGCAAAAATAACGGTATATACAGGAAAACGAAGCCGAATGTTCTTGTCTACTACATAGATTCTGGAAAAATTTAGACAAATAAAAACTAGTTTTTACATCAGTCGATGCAGAACCACAGAACGGGAAAAAATTAAAACTATATACTACTATTTCTATTTGATTTTTCATATTTACGATACTATTATAAATTTATCCACTAAAAAATATATTTTTTGTTTACAAAAATCTTATGGTTGTTATATATATATATATATATATATATATATATATATATATATACAATATAAAATACTAAAACTTTGTTAAAAAATTAAATAATTTTCGATCTATTGAGATTTAACTGAATAACTAAATTTACGAGCAAAAACTCCCGCTCCCAGTACACAATTCCGCTGCGAAGTGTGCTCGCACACAATGTGTTAAGTGAAGGATACATTAGTAATAAATTAGAACCTTCATATTTCATTTCAGAGACAGTTAGGTAAAATTCCTTCGTTAAGGCGAAAAATCACTAGTCATTATAAACTTTCTGCTTCTTTCCCATAGTAAAATAAAGATTTAACCCTGTGTATCTCATAGATGTTCGTAAACGTTTGAAATCAATTTTAAGCATTAGGTCCCGGTTATTAGCCCTCGTGCGGCAAAACAGTATATCATAGCACTCCAAATCATTAATATGCCAACAACTTAGAATTAAAAAATATTTCCTCGAATTTTAGCACATATGTATTACTAGCATATAGCCCGTCATATGACGGGATTAGTAAAATTTTTAATTTCCCAAAATTGTAAAGTACCTTATGAAGCACGTAAAAAACAGTTTTTTTGGCTGAGAATTATCTGTTAAACCCTCAATAATTTGTTTATCTTCATGTTCTTTTAAAGTCTCCCGGTATTGTGAATTCAGTTTAGAATCAATTTGAATTCATTTAGTCAAAACGTGCGGTTGTGTAAAAAAACAAACTTCTTACTTTTTAAAGATATAGAACTTAAATGCTAGATATATATTAGTCAATGAAATAGACTACTATGATTTGTTGTTAATACCAGTGATAAAATTTTCATTGTAACAAGAAATAATCGATGATTAAATTTAAAATTATCACATATGTACCTAATCTATTATTTAAGCCAAATATAAAAGAAAATTATTTAGGTAAAAAGAAAATTTATCTAAGTTTAGTGATAAAACGTATGAAAATAATGCAGACGATATTTAAATAATTTAAAATAAGAAATGATTAAATGAGATGGTTAAAGGAATGACGTCATAATGCTAGAAAAAAATGATATTTTTACCTATTTATTATGCGATAAATTTAATCGCCAACTCTTAACCGGGGAAATAGGGCTTGAAATAATGGCATTAAACGTACGAAAAGAGGGGAAGGAGGAATTTCGAAGGTTTTAAAGACTCTCTTTGAATTTTGCTTGCCCTAAATCATCAAGAATCCAATATGGATGCCCCTATCCATTCCAGGCCAAACCACTTCATAAATTCGAGGACAGATGAACAAATAAATTAGGCTAGTATTATATAGGGTTTGGTTTGGTTTGGTTTGGTTTGGTTTGGAGTGCTGCGGTCTACTTTTTGCAACACGAGGGCTAATGAGACCGGGACCTACAGCTTAAAGCCGATTCCGAACGGCTACGAACATCCATGCCACTGTGGGATTCGAACCCACGAGCTCCGTACCGAAGGTCAGCATCCTAACCAATCGGCCATCGTTCGGCTTATTATATAAGGGATTCTATACATGTTAACCCTTTAAATTTCACTATTGAAAATTCTTTGGGATTTAATGGAATTTGGGTATAAATGTTATCTATGAACATTAAATATGTGAAATGTGTGAAAATTATTAAAATTTATTTTTGGTTGGGTGATTGGTTTTAACTGTGAAACTATCTACTCCCTTGCACAACTCGAAAATTATTCACTCTTAAAATGTTAATAAAGAACACTGCAATATTATCATTAAAGGGATATTACAAATAACTAAACTATTTATATGTGATGTTTTCGGTAGATATATTTATATGATGTCATGACTGGGAATAATCAAATACCTGATTTTTTTCCCAGTATATTTTAAAGAGAAAAATAGATTGTGTGTAGTGTACCCTTCATTAATAGTTTGAAGTGTGAAAAACATCCAAAAATATCATTATTATATCTTTAAAAAGAAGAAAAAATATGTTAATAGGTAGTTTTACTACGAAACCACTGTTCTTTAAAGGGTTAAAATGGCTTTAAAATTTTGGGATACAAAATTTTTGGGTTATCAATTTTTGAATAAATTGCAGATATACAACACAGTGACTGAGTGTTTATGCCTGCTAAATATATGTATAGGAATAATTTTAATTTAGCTATATCATGTTTTTTTAACTCGTACTTCTCATTTCAAATACTCCAATATAACTAAGGATTAAGCATTTACAGTTTTATCAGTCTTTGGGGTAAGCCGTTATATATAATTCCTTCGAATATCAAGTGCCATGTCACAAAGCCAGGATAAATAATGTTCAAAAATAAACATCTAATTCCATATTGCGTTTATGTTAGATAACAGGTAAATTCATTCATATTCTCTTACAAAATAAAACTGTATTGGAGGATTAAAAGGAAAGCATTAGCTTTCATCCTTCGAGCAATTAATTTCAATTATCCTTAAAGTGCAACGCTCCGCTCGTATCGGAAGCTTCTTTTCTCTCCGATCGTAATCGTTATCGTACATCAGCCTAATTTTACCAGCAAAAAACATGACAATGCCTGTTGCCACTGAAGCCAGATAAAAATCAGAACTCCCTTGGACCTTCTAAATCAGACTACAATCTCTCCAGGTTTTACGAGCAATTCGTTATGCGAAGGTAGCAAAGGGGGCCAGAAATGTCAAACGCTGTTATTTAGGCGAGAAATTTGAATGCAAATGATTCCTAGCGTTTCCTGGAAGCTACTGAAG
>CM063506.1:47285724-47288224 GCA_032207245.1 Pardosa pseudoannulata | reverse complement strand
ATAAAAAATTTATAAACAAATTAAATAATCATATTTGGTAAAAATGTGAGATTAGTATTACTAAAGTTCAAGATAACAGATATTTATTTTTTAAAAAAAATATATAACTAAAAGGAATTCTGAGATATCACATATTTAGAGAAAAAAAAGTGTTTTATCGATGTATTGACCTCTAAATTATCTGATTGCCGAAAACTTTTCATTGACTGAACATGAAAAATGATCAGACAAAAATTTCAGAGATAGTGAATATACAAAGAAAAAATTTATAAATATATATATATTTTATATATGATAAATGAAATAATTATTGATCAAAAATTAAAACTTATCTAAATCAAAAATCTTATCTAATATGTTGAATTTTTTAACATGTATTAATTTTTTCATTTAAAAAGAAAAAAAAACAAAAAAATAAATTGAATAATTATAAAAAAATAAAAATAAAATTCAGATTGGTAAAAAAAAAAAAAAAAAATTAATATAGAAAAAAAAATTTATAAAAAAAAATAAATCAAAATGGTAAAAAATGTAGAAATTTTACCCTAAATCAAGATAATCAGATAAATTTAAAAAATAATGAATTTTATATGCCTAAAAAAATCTGGAGATATCTAGAAAATATGATGCAATATGTTTTTATATTGACAGACACTCTAATAAAGATAACGCATTCATAGTGAAATATTCATTATATATATAATATATATAATATATATTAGTATTAAAAAAAGTAGACCGTAGAACTCCAAACAAAACAAAACCAAAAAATATGATCAGTTTGGGACAGCGTGATTTTGATAACAATAACCGATTGATAACAATAAACGATATTCAAAAATTAGATAAATTTACCCCCCCCCCTTAATCCACGCGTACTAAATTTCAAAACAAAATTAAAAACCACCCCTTATATTTATGTACTGTATATTATTCTTTGAAATATAAGAATTGTATACATAATTTTAAAAATGATGAGTTGTTGACTGTCTACAATTTTTTCTAAGAAGCTCATTGATAAATTGTTCGTAATCATAATTAACCTGTCATAACAAATTAAAATTTATATCTTTTGGTTTAATATTAAATCATTAAACTTTCTGGTTTCCATACCGACAAGCTGCAAGTAAGGAGCAAGGCATAAAATGTAAATACGCTCCTTCTCAGTTCCGATAATCATGTGTTGCCTTCTGCCTATCATGACAACTATTGACTACCAGCAGGGTGTGCGTATTTCTGAAAAATTCCAGGAACGTGTAATTTCCCACTCCTTTGTTCATTCTCTATTTCCCTAATTTGAAGAGGAGAGTTATCGGAAATTCAAACGACAGCGGGGAAAGAAAAAATTCTTTCTGAATATATTGTGAATATTCCTTTGCCAGTTAAAATGAGGTTTGAGAACTGATAACATTAACCGATGTACGATCCCATAAAGCGATAATTTTAACATACAAATGAATAGAGAAAATCGGGACCAAGTGATTTCGATAACAATAAGCGATTGATAACATTAACCGTGATCACATTAAGTGGAGTCCACTGTATATAATATTTCATGGCCGAACGATGGCCGATTTGTTAGGGTGCTGGCCTTCGGTAACAGAGTTCGAGGGATCTAATCCCACAGGGGAATGGATGTTCGTAGCCGTTCGGAATCGGCTTTAATATGTAGGTCCCGGTCTCATTAGCCCTCGTGTTGCAAAAAGTAGACATAGCACTTCAAACCAAATCAGAAATCAAATATTCTTTCGTGTGTAGGAACATAAATACTTTTAAACAAGCTTCATAAGATTTCTCGAGGCACTTGCGGCTTTGGCCCCAAGAAAACCTACTAAGTTCGTGTAAAATAATTCGGGTTCGTTTTTTAACATAATTCAAATGTGCCTCCAGTTTAAATATTGATGAAAAATAAACTAAGTTATAAACAAGAAAGTGAATAAAAAACTAAAGCTGTAATAAATATAGATAGGAAGTTTTTTCACCCCAAAACTATTATTTGAGTGTTTAGTCCATAGACACAAAGCAATCCACACTTGGGTGGTACCAGACAACCTTAAGTGTATATCCCTTCTAGACAAATTGTAAATCGTCGGGTTTTAACCTTTAGACGATACTTATCTACCTCATTTCAAGTATCCTTATTTACACCACTAAGCTCATTATTGCGGGGAAAGCAGAGAGACAAGCATGTGTGAAAATAATCTTAACACTACTAAAGCGTTCGAAAAACTAAGTGATGCTTCCCTGAACAGCCCTTTTATATGGAGAAATACACCGCTCACATCCTCCAGATCAGTGTCGTATTTTTGAAGAGATTTCTAGAAAACGGGGTATGTTCCTATGACTTTTTAACCCACATAATCAACCACTCATGCTGGAAAGATTAAAGCTGAGGGAGTTCCTCGGGTAAATGGAGACACTTTGGGAACACTTTTACTTTCCAGAGTGTTCTCTGCACAAATTAACAAAAGTAATTCTCTCTCACTGAGAACGGATTTTA
>CM063506.1:47281120-47285624 GCA_032207245.1 Pardosa pseudoannulata | reverse complement strand
GTTTTTTCCAACGTAGGGCCTTACTCTGGGAGTTGCGGTTCGTACCGCAAGTGCGGTATGACGTCACGTTGACGTCAGCTCACGGAAATTTTGAGAGCAAACGATACTTCGGTACTCTGGGGTTACATGCGGAAAGTTACCGATAGCTACAGGTTGCGGAAACTTTCCGGCAGCAAATTTGGTAGAGAGAACTTCTCGATAGTAAGAAAACATGGCGGCTTATTTGACTTACGAATATATAGCTCAGTTAAAAAAAAATATACCTGTTTTGTATAGTGCCAAAATGTAGAAAATTCCATGCCATCTCCACGGATACCACTGATATTAAAAGTATGAACTAAAAAGTTGTTTTTAAATATATTAATGCTGAATTTAGAGCAGTATAAAAGTATGATGTAAATATTGTGTATCTTCAGTTTTGATCTTATATTTTATGTTTTTCATACTAGTAGAAATCTTGTTAACAATGCTAAGTAATAAAAAGATCGAAGCCTTTATAACTTTCGGCTTTTATTTTACATATTTTAAGCACAAAATTTACAATCTTCATGGATACCTGTGATGTTAGTCTGAACCCAAAATTTGTGTTTACATATAATAAAACTGTTTTTAAAATACTATCAAAGTATGATTTAAATATTATTTATCTTTAATTTTCATCATATTTATATCTTTTATTTTCATCATAACCATAATTTTCATATTGTGATTTTCAAATTTTAATTTCTTGCATTTTATATATTTTAATAACTGTGTTCAAAACAAAACATTGATGTTTAGATTTTAGGTATTGATATATAGTAGTAATATGATAAATTTTGATGGAATAACTATCATTTTACAGTTTTTTCAGTACAAATATAACTTTTTATCAAGTTTTTTATCAATGATCTCAATGCAGTAATATTTACATCATAATATTCATCAGTTACATCATTTTTATGCATTCCATCATAATTGTAATGTATAAAATATATCTGTAAGAGAATGTAACTTGCAGAAACCCAGAAAATTCAACTGCAGGTCAATTAAGCTGCAGGTCCCGGTCTCATTAGCACTCGTGTTGCAAAAAGTAGACCGTAGCACTCCAAACCAAACCTATGGAAAGCGCCTCTATATGCTTAATAAAATTCCATACTGTATATAATAATGCTCCATAAAACTAATCATCGGTAAAAGTTTCCGTGAGACTTTCGCGTACTGGTACGATATTAAATTAATTATAAGCTTAGTTTGAACTATATTTATATTCTTTCCAGTCAGATCTATTTCCAATCAGATCTATGTGAACTACAGAAAATCTTTCTGATGGAATTTCGTATTCACACAACTTTGTTTTTGTATGCCTATTGATTTTAGATTTTTGGCAAGAAATACAAGCTCGAGTCCATAGTTGAACGTCTTTTCTAATGTTCGGCCAAATAAATTTTGAAGTCATCATTTTAACAGTTGATTTTATTCCTGGATGTGATAATCCATGAATATGTTGGAAGATTTGTTGACGAAAAGATTGAGGAATATATGGTCGAATATTTTTGGTTGAAGTATCGCACCACAAAGATTTTCCAGAAGGTAATGGATATTGTTTAAAATTACATGAAGAATTCGTACGCAAATTTTGTAATTCTGTATCTTGATCTTGCAAATCAGCTATTTTATCATAATTTATTAATGAAACTTCATTCATTCTGGATAGAGTATCGGCTATTATATTGCTTTCTCCTTTAATATATTTAATATTAGTTGTAAATTGAGAAATGTATTGAAGTTGGCGGCATTGGCGGGGTGCGGCTTTGTCAAGTTTTTGATGGAAAGCAAATATAAGAGGTTTGTGATCTGTATAAATAACAAACGTTCTGCCTTCTAAATAGTGTTTGAAATGTTTGATTGAAAGATAAATGCCTAATAATTCTCTATCATAAGTGCTGTATTTTTGTTGAGTTAAACTTAACTTTTTTGAGTAAAATGCTATTGGCTTCCAAGTTGAATTTTCAAATTGTTGTAATACTGACCCTATTGCCATATCTGATGCATCTGTAAATAAAGACAGAGGTAAATCAGAATTGGGAAATGACAACAGGATAGTGTTTGCAAACTCTGCTTTGCATTTTTCAAACTGTTTTTCAGCATCTTCTGTCCATGAAATCTTACTTTTATCATTCTTTTTTGCTCCTTTTAGAAATTCGTGAAGCAGTGCTTGGTTCTTCGCTGCGTCTTTTAAATAACGACGATAAAAATTAATGAGTCCTAGGAAATTCCTCAATTGACGAATTGTTTCTGGTCGTTTATAATTTAGGATAACTTGTACTTTCTCTGGCAATGGACGAGAACCTTCAGGAGTAATTAAGTAGCCTAAAAATTCGACTTGGGAAACAGCAAAAACAGATTTAGAAATGTTAATTCTTAAACCATATTCATTTAATCTCTCTAATACTAAATTAAGGTGATTTTCATGTTCTTCCTCAGATTTAGAAGCTATGAGAATATCGTCTAAGTAAGGAAAAAACAAAATTTAATCCTTGAAAAACTTGGTGGATAAATCTTTGAAATGTTGATGGGGCATTTTTTTAAACCAAAACTCATTACATTAAATTCAAATAAACCAAAAGGTGTAATTATAGCAGTTTTACATTTGTCTTTTTCAGCTATGGGAATTTGGAAATACGCTTTTTGCAAATCTATTTTTGAGTAAACGTTTGTATCCTTCAATATGTGATGAAAATCCTCGATTCGTGGTATTGGATAGCGATCGGGTAGAGTCTGAGCATTTAAACGGCGATAATCTCCACATGGTCTAATTGAACCATCCTTTTTTGTAACTAGATGCAAAGGACTTGACCATTGGGATTTTGACATTCTTATAATATTGTTATCAAGCATGAATTTAAACTCTTCTTTGGCTATGGCTAGACGCTTAGGATCAAGTTGGCGAGCTTTGGAATAAACAGGTTGGCCAGTAGTCTCTATAAAATGTTCAACATCATGTTTTATTTTTGAAGGAAAAAAATTAGGCTTACAAGTTTCAGGATACTTTGAAAGAAGATTTGTAATTTTTAGAGTTTTGTTTAATGTACTGACGTTGTTACTATTTGAAATAGCGGTAATGTCACCCTGGATACTGAGTTGAGTTACCCTATCAATTAATCTTTTGTTTTTTATATCAATAAGTAAATTATATTTATGAAGAAAGTCAGCTCCTATTATACCTTTGTTTACTTCGGCAACTATAAATGGAAATTGAAATTCTCGACGTAATCCCAAATCCAGGCTTAAAATTTGTACACCATACGTTGAGATTTCAGAGCCATTAGCTGCAAACAGTTTGAGTTCATTCTTTTGTTTGTTTTTGGAGGTAGCTGGAATTATGCTCACATCGGCACCACTGTCGACGAGGAAGTGCAAATTTGATCTTCGATCATGAACGAATAAACGAAATTTGCGACAATCCTTGAAATCTGTAGTAGAGTTTGTCGCCAAGTCCACTACAGGTTTGAGTTTTCCTGATTATCTTGCGTTTTCTTTGTCCAACTACAAGGAGATTTACATTTTTCGGGGAAACATCTGGATCCAAATCGAAAATGGTAGTAGCATAATTTTTCCATTGGGATCGAATTTTACACGTCGACCACTTCGAGATCGAGACCGATGACGAAAATTAGCATTCCTTATTTTTGTTCTAGCACCAGCACGCATATTTAATTCAGCCATTTGTTGTTCTAAATGTTTAATTCTATCAATTAATTCACTACTATAATTTTGAGTAGTAGTACTTGCGCTGCATATCTCTTGTTTAGAACTCATATCGTTGATTTTATCAGCCATAACAGCTAAACTATCAATATTTTCATTACTGACAACTAAAATATTTTTTATAGCTTCCGGTAATTTTCCTAGCCAAAGTGTTTTAATTAATTTTTCGGAAACATCAGAAGTGGCTATTGACTTCAATTTTTGCAACAGTTGGCTGGGTTTCATGTCGCCAAGTTCTATTCCAGTGATTAATTTTTGAATTCTTACACTTTCACTTTCCTTAAATAAATTTAAGAGTCTAAATTTTGAATCAGAATATTTAGTTTTACTGGTACTGCTAACTATGTCCCATACATTCTCGACATATTTTGGATTAAGTTGTGAAATTAAATAATTAAACTTCGTTTCCTCAGCTGTTATTCCGCTGATTTTGAATTGAGCTTCCACTTGGAAAAACCATATTTCGGGTTTATCAACCCAAAAAGGTGGTAATTTAACACTCACCTTGCATAATTCCTTGTCATCGTTGCTGACTTCACTGTTAACATCTGTATTTTCCGGTATAGAATCCTGCATTTTTGTCTTCTTATGACTTTCCGGGTCACCAAAAATATCGCGTACTGGTACGATATTAAATTAATTTTAAGCTTAGTTTGAACTATATTTATATTCTTATTCATTAATCAGGCATAATAATTCAATTAAAAGAAACGAAACATTTTCCAGTCTACTTAGAACAACAACTTTTATTCCA
>CM063506.1:47268620-47271120 GCA_032207245.1 Pardosa pseudoannulata | reverse complement strand
GTTAGGGTTAGCAAAATTGAAAGCGAGTTCGAAATCCACCCCATCCCCCCTTTTCGAGCGTTTAATGCTATTATTTCAAGCTTTATCCTTCCTCTTATTCTATGCAAAATTCATTCTTGATAGGATGGCAGAAACGGAGAGTAATATTTAAATTTCTGGACTGTTTCTACTTGACTACCTTACTTCATATACTTTAATTAGTTTGCTCACAACGAGTAGTCGTTGTACGTTTGGTAGAATGTCCGCCTATTTGACCGCTGTACTTCTTGGGTTGATAGTTCTATCCCCGACGCAGCCAATTTTGTTAATGTCTAATAAATTTAATATTTTCTGCCTTTTCTTTTAAATTCTTATTTCGAAAGTTGCTTTATTATTTTTAAAATAAATTTTTACTATTTTTTCAACTTTTTATGATTTTATTATTTTTATTTTATTAAATTCACGTATTGCTTTACGGATGTCCCTGCCCACATAAACATTTCATATTTTCTCTCCTTAAACTTTCTTCTCGTAATGTAATAATAACCTAAGTTATCTGTCCGTCTGTCCTCGAAGTTATGAAGCTGTTGGACCTGGTATGGATAGAGCATCCATATTGGATTTTTGATGTGTTAGGTTTTGCAAAATTCAAAGAGAGTAAAGTTAATCTTTTCCTAAACTATAGATCCGATTATGAAGTAAATTGATATGAATAAGCTTCGTATAACAGCGAAAAATACTGTCCTCTTTAAAACGTTCGAAATCCACCCCGTTCCCTTTTCGAGCGTTTAATGCCATTATATCAAGCCCCATTTTAAGAGCAAGCGATTAAATTTTTCAATTTTTCACATAATAAATAGGTAAAAATAACAATTTTTTTCTAGCATTATGACGTTATTCCTTTAACCGTCTCATTTAATCATTTCTTATTTTAAATTATTTAAATATCGTCTGCATAATTTTCATACGTTTTATCACTAAACTTAGATATTACATAAATAATTTTCTTTTTTATTTGACTTAAATAATAGATTAAGTACATATGTGATAATTTTAATCGATTATTTTTGTTCAAAGGTAATTCTCAACCATTTTTTTACTTGCCTCATAAGGTTCTTTACAATTCTGAAAAATTAAACATTTTACTTTTCCCGTCATATGACGGGCTATATGCTAGTTTAAAAATAATACCTGATACACGAAAATTTGATAGACTGTCTATAGGACTGCGTTCTACCTTCGTTGTAAAAGAAAACTCGTACCGAGAAAACATAAACATTCTACAAAATGTTTCTTTAGCTGATTGGCAGTAAAAGGTTAAGGGGGCGTAGTTTCCCAAATGTGGTCAAATATTCGAACTTTTATTAAACGGAACGAATTTTCCTTCAAGCATTCTTGCACATATATTCCAAATTTGAAATCTGTAACTTCGATATTTCAAAAGTCATTCATGTGTATGATTTCATAAGAGCAGTACTTTAGCAGACGGTGGACTTAACAAGGCGTTTTTGTAAATAAATAACTTAGAGTTATGAAACAATGTATACATATACATTGAAATAAGTAAATAAATACAATAAAAGAATTTAAGATTTTTCATTACAAAATCTGAACTTCTAACAAAATAACACATACTTTTGGAAATATGTGTTATTTTGTTAGAACATTAGATATTTTAAAAAATTATAACAAATATTTTTCGAAAATAATTGTTAATTTTTAGAAACTTCAGATTTTTCATTTTTTTTCGCCTGATTTTGTGTGCCGAACGATGACTGAATGTGTAGGACAATGCTGTTCGGTACCAGATTTCCCGGTTCGAATCCCTATGTTGGTATAGATGCTTGTAGCCCTTCGGAAGAGATTTTAATTGGTAGGTCCGGTCTCATTAATACTTTTATAATTAATTGCTCCAAACAAAGCATTTAATTCTGCCTTAAAGATAATATATATATATATATATATATATATATATATATATATATATATATATATATATATATATATTACAATAATGCAAGTATAATTTGAACATATTTAGTTGTTTTGGCTTTATTAGCATATTATGTGTGGCATCGAGTTGTTAACGAAAAGCTATAAACAAATTTATTTTAAAAATAAATATTTTTTTCCGCTTACAAAAAATTTTTTTAACCCTAGAAAGATAACCTACCTATGGAAGTTTAAAAAGACAGTCTATTTTAACATAAAATATAATTACTGATATTCGCTTATATAACAAAAGAGTAAATTAGAATCTCAACTGTCAGAGCGTATATATTATCAATTTCATCGTATATGTTTGAGTTCATATATTTTAAATTGTGTATGTAATGTTTGTGTCAATTGTAATGTACCTTAATGAATGTTATTGTGTTATGGATATATGAAAAGCATTAAGAATTATGTGTATTTTCACTAGCAAAAAGTTTTGAAGTTATAAAAATAATTATTTATTACTTAAAAAATTTGAAAAAATCTTCTTCAGACGTCGATTTGACGTAGGTTATCTTTCTAGGGT
>CM063506.1:47247408-47268520 GCA_032207245.1 Pardosa pseudoannulata | reverse complement strand
ATAGACATTTTTGGAGCAACACGAGTAAAGGAAAATAAACGCCTTTTTTTATTTTAGGGTCGATGCCGAGTCGAGAGGAGTCTTCGATATCTACAAACTGTAAGTTGTGTACCTGCTGTATCCCTTAGGCATTTAATATATAAAATCATTTAAGTTATATTTGTCCATGTTTTCTTTAATGAGTTTTAATTTCTGCTTTCTCAAACACTAGGACAACGCATCATTATTTTTACAGTCGCCTTTCAATAAAAAAAAATAAAATTGACATACAGATGAACGAAAAGCATGGTATGTTACACCATTGCTTAAAAAATCAGTTGATTTTTTTCTATCTTTCTACTATTGCAGATCATCGTGTATGTACGTATATGTGTGTGTATCAGGTTTGGAATATTGAAGTCAGAAATTAAAGCATTATTTAATAAAGAGTAAAAAAATATATTGTAAAGAGGAAGAATATGTTGAAACAACGTTATACAGAGCACATCACGCTAAATTCCAAGGGAGTACATTTTTGTCTAATAACTGTTCTGGCAGCCTTATAATATTCCCACATCTTACTAGCACACCTTGAATGGATGTAACATATACGCCACTGGGTAGTCGGATTTTATTCTAGGTGCCCCATGCAAACTCCAACTCTGATGTTCCAAGAGAGAACAAGTAAATCTTGCGAGCTCGTGACCTGCTATCAGATTGAGTTTCGTGTTGAAACAAAATGTCTAAAGTAGAAAATTGTGTTCGAATAAAATTTTAATGACTGTAATTCACGTTTTTCTCGCATTTCTTCAAAGACAGACAGACATATATATGTAATGAGACGGACTTCTCGATGGGTGGATGCAATCATGGCCATAAAAATGATACCATTTTAGCTAAAGACCTTTATTAAGATAAAGTTGGGGGACTGTTTCCCACCTCATCATAAGGACAGGACAAACTGAAGGATCAGCTAGCATGAAGTTATATGTACAAGACCCTTAACACCTGGGTCAACATCTGTGGGAAAAAATATGCCCAACGACATCGTGCATGTCCTTTCTGTTTGGAAATTTCCTAAATTGTCCGCTAGGGCAATGTAGAGTTATAATTGGTCAAGTCCCTAATCTGAGGGCATAAACTGTAGCCCCAGTGGTCAATTTAGGTTAAGGGTTAAAAAGGGGAATGCAAAATGACGTGGGAATTTTTAACCCTTGATTTTAATTTTGAAAAACCCCTGAAAATTTTCCTTACACACACACATACACAAATATATATAGAAATATATATATATATGACATAACTTAATATAACGTCCACATAAGTTAAAAATACTGTAAAATAATGTAACCGTGTTGATTGATGCAGACTTACAAAAACATCTTTTATTTGGAACACCAAATAGCACACAAGTCCATGAAAGGAAAAGAACACAAGACAGAAAATATTTTATGCTATATTCCATCTCGTTCTCAAAGAAAAAGCCTCGAAATCTGTGAGCTAGGCCTTTTATTAACGTCTGGAAGGAATGTGGGTCCAGGAATGATGTCATTCCGACAACTAATCCCTTTACTTAAATTACTTCTAGTTTATTCTAGAAGGTAGTAAGCAACAATGCGCGGGAAAAAATTAACTGGGCTGCTAGTTAGCATTTTATTTTAATAGAATTTTATTATTACAAAAAATATATATATGAGTGTGTAACCGGGCGAAATTATTCTCCCCGATTACAATGGAACATTTAACCCTATTTTTTGCATTGTCCGGGGTTACTGGACAGTAAGTGAATCTAAATGCAGTCTATGAATCTATTTGCAGTCATGACTCCATTAAAAAGAAGAGAAATCCAACGTTGTGGAACTGAAATTTATTGAGACTAAAAATAAACATCTTTATAAGACAAGAGCTTTGCATCGAATGCCCACGAAAACACACTTCCTTCCCAAAACTAAATACAGTAATTAAAATTCCCTCAACAGCGAGTGATTAAATGAATTTTTTTCCAAGAGATTACTCAGGGTTACTGACAGTACATAGTGAACTTTGATAACTTAAGTCAGCTAAGAAAACCACATAGGAAGCAGTTTAGACTTTGGAGGGGTGAAACTATTTTTCTGGAAAATCTGGAAAATGTGGCCAATGGGCAGAAAATTATCATTTACCCTAGCTTTAGTTTTGGGAGACGGATAAAAAGAATTTAAGTCAATGAATTCGCCTTTAAATCGGACAGTTTACTGCTAGGAAATTAGGTATTAAAAATAAGAAACGGAAAAAGAAAAATTTTAGATGAATATTTTAAGGTCCCTCCACACTATGGTCCACTACAAGCCATCACCACCGCCTTGAGGGGGTATGGTTTATCGTGGTCGATGGTGGCAGACGATAAAATAGCCTTGGCGGACGATGGCTTCCGAGGCGGTTTTCTCCAAAGATCAAAGGCAGCCAGATGCGCAACTAAAGTGCGCAGTAAACCCTATGGACGAATCCACGTGTTTGATTCATTTAGTGGCCCAGCGTGTGGATGCAACTCGTGACCCATCGTTCGAGGTCACCATCAGGAAGTGGTGAACAGTTTGCCAGAGTATTGAGGCTACATTAGATGCAACACACACACACACACACACACACACACACACACACATATATATATATATATATATATATATATATATATATATATATATATATATATATATATATATATATATATATATACGTATAAAACCCAACTTAACAAAACAATTTCTATACCTTAATATCGAAATGATTTGGATCTACTGTTTTAGTGTTTATAATCCCCAATACTGGTCACAGTACTAAATAAAAAATATATCAGCTTCATACATTGTTTAAGTGTGTGTATAATGTAAAGTGTTTTGATAAATCAATACGCTTATAAAAACAACAGCTTGAAATATATTTAATAAAAAATCGGGATAGAGATAAACAAAATTGTTAGGTTTTTTTTTACAATATTAGCACAAAAAATCAGCTAGTATTTTGTATCTTTCAACTCGTTGCTAATTTCCTATAAATATTTTTTTACCTAGTTTTGCGGTTATAATGAGGAAGAAATAAAAGATGAAATAGAAAACATTACCTACGTAAAAAAAAAATGAAATAAAATAAAAAATATAAAAATAAATGAGCAATCTTAAAAAAGAACTGGAGACAAACGAATCTTTTTCTATTTTTAGATGAACCACAGGGAAGTGATTGTAAATTTTCAAAAATTGCTGCTGATAAAAGGAATGCCGCCAGAGATGAACGACCAAAATCGAATAAATTACTACGAAACGCTCTGATCCAAATATCTTTTAAAAACTGTTACAAGATTGAGGAGAATGTATCAGCCTGTCACTTAAAGCAGTTGTCGGTGATTGGTGAAATATGTATTTAGAAAAAGGGAGATTACTTTTAATATTTGAATAGTATATGGAACTAAGGAATGGAAGTAGTTATTTCTACACAAAAACAAAAGGGACTAGTGTTCACATTTCTTTTAAAAAGGGATAGGGTACATTTATCAAACAGGGCAGTTTTATTCAAATGAAAGGGCACTTTTTACACAGTAGAAGGATTTTTATACAATTCATATTGCAAATGCATTAGTAATGCATATATTATGCGTAAAACCCAATTATATTGAATTTTTTAGAGGATCACATAAAATAATTTCATTGCTAAATACATTAATTAAAATCCTAATTAGGATCAGAAAAACATTTTACTAGTATACACTTTGTGCTTTGAATTATGGAACAGATAACAAACTGAAAAATTTATGTCAAATAAAACGTGTGAACTATTATTGAGTTTTATTAATACAAACTATATTCTATACAAAATATCAACTACCGCTTTATGAGCATATTTACTGATTTCTATATTTTGGGGGGTTTTGGTTTGTAGCGCTACGGTCTACTGCAACACGAGGGCTAATAAGACCGATACCTACTGCTTACAGCCGATTCCGAAAGGCTACGAACATCCATTGTGGGATTCTCGGGTTCCGAAGGCCAGCACCCTAACCATTCGGCCATCGTTCGACTTTTTAAACACTAGTAGATTTTTTAAGGGGTTTTTAATACTATTTCGAAAATGCTTATGAATAGTTTTCGAAATTTACATAAAAGATTCAATTTTCTAAGAGAAATAGTATAGTACAACTTCAATTTTAAATTAACTGAACAGACAACAATATATGAGTATGTAAAGATAATACACTTTTATTACGCACGAGTGAAATTTACCTGTATTTCTATTATATAATTTTGTACCATATATAACAATGCAACTTATTAAAAAACGTCTATTTCTATATTAATAATTAGTTAATGAATAATTAAATATAATATGTATTAATTAATAATTAAATATAATATTAATTAAAAATTAAATATAGTACTTATTAATCAATGATTAAATACAATATTAATTAATTATTAAATATATGAATTAATAATTAATAATTTTAATTAATTACTAATTGCTTACTAATTTGTTTAAATTTTTACTATTTATACTTCTAATGAAAAAGAAAATATTTTTTCTGGGTATAAAAAATGCAAACTATATTCTAATAATTAAATTAATAAATCAAATACCAAAACAATTTAAAACAATTTTATTGATATTTTCAATTTCTTACCAATTTTTAATTCTTTTTAAATTTTAAAATATCAAATGCCTTTAAAGTTTTAGGTTTATAGAACAAAAAAAAGATAATTCTCTTCGATTTTATACAAAAAGTTTGTTTCTATTAATGCGCAGTTCAAAAATTATCTTGCAGTTATAAACAATTTCCTTTTTTTTTATTTCGGGGTATATTTTTATGTTATACTACAAACGTATATTACTTGAAACGGTAAAACTAAACAACTTTTTTTAACGTGTTATTAAATAATTTGTAAAATATACATTCTATAATGAGAAGAACTTTTTTTTGTGATGAATCGAGAAACGGCTATTAACCCCTTGACTTACAAATAAAACGAAATGTGATGTGTCCGAGAAATACTCTTTAGATCTGGCTCATTTGAACAATTTTTTGCCAGTTGAGAAAGAGAGCGTTTTATTTTGAAATTTGAATTGCTATGTAATATTTAATGAAGTTTATGTAGGATGCTAATGTAAAATAATTAAGTAACAGTATAAAATTATGATTTAATATAATGCTGCACGACGACTGTCGGAGATAGCTCTTGACGTCTCGGAGACGTCAAAGTCTACTTTGGCACATGAGATGACTGACGTCTCCCAGACGTCATTGTATGTCAAGGGGTTAAAATAGAGATTTTAAGTCTCGAAAGATGTATCACTTAAAATAACTGAGAACTATGAACATGGCATTTAAGCGCATTATCTTGTCTATTTCAATGTCTTGTGGCGACTTTTCCATTAAGTAGTTATATTCAATTACAGCTTATTTTCATTATCTAGAATTTTTACGTTATCAGAATATTTTCATTATCTAGAAGTCAGGATTTTATTTTGAGATTTATATGCCACTGATAAAAAATTTTTTTCTTGATAGCTGTGATGCTTTTGCCTCAAAAAATTTACATTCAATTACATATTTTCGTTTTTATTAATTTCAGTTCATAGCATGTATTAAGTTTAACGATTCTTATGCCGAATGTAGTGTTTCTTTGGTTATCAGTCTGTTTTATTAGTAAGTATCTTGGTTGTATTGTCACGAAGATTCGAATGAACACACCGTTTAGCCTAACAGACGAATTTATTGAAGCAAAGTAGCAACTCGCAACTTTACAAGATCGAGAAGTTGCCTACAACTAGTGAGTATCAGCTTTTATACCCGAACAGAATATTCGAGAAATAACTAATTTACATAATAAAGAAAGATCTAGAATGTTCAAGAACATAAGGCAACAATAAATAACATTTTTAAATTAAAAATCCACACTTTGGATCAACCGCCATGGTGAGCATCGAACCCACAAACTTTGGGTCTGAATCTCGGGCTTTAACCATTCGGCCACTGAGCTCGTTAACAAAGTTTCTTTATGCGGCAGTATAACCAATCGAGCACACATTTTCAAATACACTTCGAAATACAATAATTTCTTTTAGGGTTTCAAGCACTACAGACAATATTTTGCAGGACTATGGCTAACGAGACCCGATTGGTTTAGAGCTCTATGGCCTGCTCTTTTGCTACACGAGGACTAATGAAATTGGGACTTACCTCTTAAAGCTGATTTCGAACGTTTAATTTAAATTCATAAAGCTAGAAATGTTTTAGTGGCTGGATGAAACATTTTATAAAAAAAAAGTTCCTCAACAAGAACCTTAAATTTATTTTCTGACAAATTAGTTTTTGACGTTTTATTATTTAGGAATAAGGTAATAACAAAATAAATTTTATTATATCAATGTGAAATTTATAACAGACAATTTACATAATGTTGAAAGTGTAATGATTAAAAATGATTGTAAAAGCGATACTTAGAATATTACAACAGATTTTATCAAATAATTTTACAGTGTAGAGGGATGAGAGTCTTATTTATGGGAAAGGCCGTCGTTAAATAATAAGTCTAGTTTCAGGAACCATTTTTTATTCGTTGGTTACATTCCACAACACAGTACAAAGAAACACATCACATGACACCGCACAAAAGCAACCAGATACAACATCTGTTTTATAAACAAGTGGAATATTTTAAGAAAGCAGCTGAGTTGTTACTTCATAGGCTGACATATTTGATCTCATAACGCTAGCGAAAAGTTAAAAAAAATTGCCTTTTTTAAAAAATATTTTTAAAATCTTCAGTTATATGTTTTTATATTTCAAAATGCTGTAGAAAGAATAATAACGACATTAAATTTAATGTTATTTCAAAATATGGTACTCATCCCAGTCGGCTATCTTAATATTTTATGAGATTGTTGTGTTATTAAAAGGTAATATTTTAGCAATTATGTACTGCCCACTTTATTAAAAAATGAAGGATATCATTTTTAAATAAAAAAAAAGTTTAAATCAAGTTTAGAAAAAAATATGTAGGCGTAAAAAATATGTAGAAATATGTATTTTCATAGGCGTACAAGGATGAGACAGCAGATTTTTTAAAATTAAAGTGAGGATAACACTAAGGGATATTAGCTATTTCGAGTTACATCCAAGGTAAATTTATCCGAAAATTTCTTTTTATAAATTTACCAGGATATAGGCGTATTATGTTTAATTATATCTAAAATTTCTTTTAGATTCGAAATGTATTAACACTTCCCGGACAATCTACAGAATGTAGTAATTTACATAGGATTTTTTAGAAGGCAAATTGACGGAGCAGGATGTTTCATAATAAGGGGCTTATTATCAAATCGACGCCTTGCATATTCAAGAACTGTTTAAAGTTTTTATGTACATAAATGTAGAGTATTCAGAGGGAGAGAAAAAAAATCAGGTGAACAGATACAAATATCCAGAACTTAAGGATGCGTGAAATCAAACACAAAACGGAACACTGAGAAGAATTTGTTTTCTGTCGTCTAAATTATTGCCCTCGATAGCACCTTCAGAAGGACTGTCTCTCTTTTTTTTAAGGAGTGGGGGAGATTTTGCTTGCTGGAGAAGACCAAAATAAAAAAGGAAACTTAGAAATTAGATGTCCATAACGTTGGGTTTTTGGGGACAACGTTAAGAGAGAGAGAAAAAAAAACGGTATCATCATTTACTCCTCCGTCTCGTCTCTGGAAATTTCTTTCAATTTGACTTTACGACAGGCCTAGCGTGACAAATCGTTCCTCTCGTTGTAAATTTAGATTTTTAGGCTGTTTTGTTCTTGTCGTAATAATGTGGCAGGATTTTGGGGAGAAAAATTCTGAAAAAGTGTGTTTCCAGTGTGATCCGTTTCTGTGCTGTCAAGGGAGGAACGTGATGGCCATTTGTATCAGACATCGAAAAATAATAAATATATGTCGGACACGGTCAGACAGTAGGAATAATTTATTCCTGTTTAGAGTTAGCTAAGGAATTAAATAACCTGAAGCAACCCTGTTTATTTTGTTGTTGCATTTATCTATGAGATATATTCATAATTTACTACTTTAATTCTCAAGACCGTCCTGTGAAGAATTTTGTTCGATGTAGACATATGTCAACAATGCAGCCTTTAGAGAAAGGGTTTGCATCTATGGAGACCCCTGCTGTGGATCGACTATTTTTAAAGAATTATCCGCAGGGATGACATCATATATAAAACCATGCTCAGAAAGGATTCACACGGTGCAGTTAAATAAAATAACTAGAACTAGACACAGGCATTTATTTACGATAGTACAGTAGAACCTCTTTTTAACGACCCCACAATACAAACAAACCTTCGTTAGAACGACCATCTTAAAAAGTCCCAATTATTTTACCATAGGAATAATCTTAATTTTAAATCATTATAAAGCCCCAAGCGTTAGAGCGGCCGCCAATTTTAGACAGCAGAACTCATGAGCAAGTGGGTTATTTTAAAATTATTGTACTGTGGTGCAACTTCAAGAAACCTGTACTCCTCTCTTTGTGTTTGCTTAAAGGACCCTTTCGTCACGTACGACATTGATGTCCTAGGTAGATGACACTCCAGACACTAATCAAACGACCCAGCTCCTCAGCGTCAATTATCTTCAATTATCTCTTGATGAGTTAGTTGCGGTAGACGAAACTTTACAGTGCTGTGAAAAAAAAATTTGAATTGTCCATATTACCGGAAATGAAGAAATCTGCGATTCCGACGACTGAGAAGAAATCGTCCAAGCTTTTGAAAAAATGAATGAAAAAGAAGCCTTTAATCCAATCAATGTTTTAAGTCAATATTTTGAAGGATAATTTAATTCTGAAGATATTCTTCAAAATCTAACGATAATGGAATCAGTGATAATGAAAAATTCCCAAATAAACTTGAAACAGGCGCCAATCAAAGACTTTTTTTTCAAAAATTCGGTAATGGAAATACAAATAAATAGACGTGTTCTCTAGGTATGTACTGTTGCATCATTTCTGTGCTCATTTTTTAATTTTTTTAATTCGTTACAACGATTATATGATGTTGGTCCCACAGATGGTCGTTATACCGAGGTTCTACTGTATAATGAATGACTTAGAGCTCTGGATATCAAACTGAACTAACGTTACAGAAGTTTAAAATGCTGAAAGTACATACAAGTTACATAAACAAACATCAGCACCTTCGATACAACCGAGCTATCTGCTGCTGTCACACTGACTCTTGTATAGGCTGACAACATATACAAACATTACAGATATTTGCATATTTAAAAAGATGCTGTGTTGCCCCAAATAAAAATACGATAATTATAAAACTTTACTCATAACAAATATCAATGCAGATCAATGAATTCATGTTACAATAATATGTGAAAATACATTACAATATTTATAATATATACAAGACACTATTTACAAAGACTGAACATTACGTCAACGGCCTTAATCACAAATGATGCGTATGACGTCAATCTTCGGCGAATTAAATCGGGGCAACGGCTTTAGTTTTTACTCAATAATTACCACACATCTCTTGTAAGAGGAGCGAATTAATATTTTCTTTACAATCGACAAAATTTTTGTAAAAACCATATAGCTTCCATACGATTTATTCATCCGAGGACAGAAATCACTATCAAGCAAATAATTATTTTGACATTGATATTTATATGTGTGTATACTGAATTGGTCGACACTAATAAGCATCGTGAAAAAATTATTCGTCAAGTCAGATTATGTACATATGTATGTAGTGTTATCGATACTCGGGGGTATCAAAAAACCCTATTGCTCATCGGTTCGTTTTGGTTTGGAGCGCTACGGTCTACTTTTTGCAACACGGATGCTAATGAGACCGGGACCTACAGTTTAAAGCCGATTCCGAACGGCTACGAACATCAATGCAATAGTGGGATTCGAACCCACGAACTCCGGATCCGTAGGCCAGTACCCTAACCAGTCGGCCATCGGGGTTCAGTCTGGTACAAATAAATAAGAAGGAAGACTGGAATGTATCTTTATTAGATACTCTGGATGGTCATAAAATGAACATCGACACTCTTAATTCTAATAATCCATGGAACAATCATACTTAGTTGGAGTCTTAAGTGAACTGATTATATATTTTTAGAAATTTCGAAGACTGTCTGTTTTTCGGACTACAAAGACATTCCTATTTCTTAAATCCTATCTTCTGATGACTCCGAATTCCCAAACTTCCGTTTGGGGATTCAAATCGAGATTGAAAGAGTTTTAAATCACAAAAACTTTTTAATCACACAGGAGTGCCAAGAAAGATTATACATTTGGGTGGGAGTAGAGATTCTTTAAGATTTTATTGGTGTATATCTAACCTAGACGTAGATAAATTACGATCTTTAGAACGTCAACCCAGAGTATTTATTGTCACACAACCGAAATAAAGTGTCCTTTTTGTGTGGACCTCTAAGGAGCACCATTGATTCAGTTTAGAGAAAAATGTGTGTGTGTGTATATATATATATATATATATATATATATATATATATATATATATATATATATATATATATATATATATATATATATATATATATATGACGAGATCCGGTGTTAAGGCGAATGGAATAATTAGTCCTTCTTAGTAAAGACACTTCTTTATTTAATATGGGGTTCCCGTTTCAGGCGTTGCTTACGCCATTTTCATTTATTCGTGGCGAAGCTAAGCGTTGAATGTGTTGTCAGCTTCATGTCCACGCGCTAACTGATTCTTCTCACATGATTAGTCATCAACTTCCTGTGAAATATCCCCTTTTTTAAACCTGACATTATATATATATATATATATATATATATATATATATATATATATATATATATATATAGATATATAGATATATATATATATAGATAGATATATATGTATATGTATAAATGTATATATATAGATAGTATTAGGGCCATTCTTTGACAGCTTGTCATTACCATTAGGTAATACTGCAGGAATGATTCTTTTATAGCAGGAAAGTTGCATTTGCGGAGATGCTCTTATTTTAGTGTAATGAGCTAAATCTCTGACGTCAGGGAAACAGGAAAAACCTTTCCCTGATTTAATCATTTCGGCTGAATAGGGCTAGTTACCGAGTAAAAGAATCTGCGGTATTCAAAAGCAACTCCGTAACCTGTTTAGCTACGGTCAGTGGTGTGTATGTATGTGTGTGTGTGTGTGTGTGTGTTAAAATTCTAAAGCAGTGTCCAACCAACTCAAACAGAAAGGGCGTAAGGCTTTGATATGTTTAGAAGTTAATATTTAACCATTCACAAAATTGGCCACTATCACGCACCTGCAGAAAATAACAGATAAAGTAGACGGCGAGTACAATAGTACACACACTTATTTACATTACACGTGTGTGTGTTTGTGTTTTAAAAGATTGAAACAAGGCAGTTAGTGGATGAAAAATTACCATAGAAGTTGGGGTCTCAAATTACGTTAAGTCGAGAAAATCACATATATAATTAAGAAGGATTTGACTTCGAGTAGCACAAAAAGAGACATTGAGAAGTAGAAAACATTTATTTGACGTAAAAAAGGTTACAATACAGTCAATTCTTCAGAGATGAACTTATAAATTCGATGAGGAGAGAATTTTATGGGAATTGTTTTCGAAGTTGTTTGAACGAGTCAGAAATCCTTGGCCTGTCTGTGTCGGCTTCGTGGATCTTCGTATCCAAACCTTCGAACAATTCATAAAAAAATTTTCCCTCAGTCTCATATGTGGCATTCAAGATGATACATTGCCTGTATTTATAATCATACTTTACTTCAAATAAATATTTTCTACTTCTAATTGACCTTTTTTTCACTCATAGTCAAACCCCTTCATAACTAATTTTGTGATTTTCACCTACTTATAATGACACTGTTCTATGGTCATTTTTATAACCTTGATGCCTACTACCATCCCTATGAATTCTGTCGGTCAGATTTAGCAACACTTTTTGGCAAATATACATATGTGACTGTACCTGATTTTAATGTCATAAACATTTAGTTCAATCTAATTAGCCCTCTTGTAGATTTTCAAAAATTTTCAAGTGTCTTATTAAATATCATTCAAAAATGTCTGCTTTCGGACTCGCTTTCAGTCTATAAGGTCCCTATTCAGTAAAATTTCTATATCGAAATTTTTAGGGACTGCAAAAGTCTACCTATAGAGCAATTTGTTGCAACGTCACAAACTACTATAATGCCCTTCCCATTCATTTTCATGTGTACAGCAGCCAATAGACAAACAATAAACTTCAGTTCCGTTTGAAACTAAAGCCATAATTGTCATAAATTGAGATTTGCCCTGCTGCGTGAAATCGCCTGATTCAAGAAACTAAAAGTAATCCAATCCCATAATATTTAATATGTTGCCACTCCCGTAAGTTAATATGGGGCTCAATAAGTGGACCTAAGTAGAAACCAAGAAATGTTACCCTCTAATATCGTCCATGATAATGAGCTAATAAATAAGTTAAGTACTAGTTTGCATCTTGTTAATTAAATCGCATAATTTTATAATGATGTTTAACGGTCACGCGTTATTTTCCTTTAAATTTCAGAACAAGTTAATAGAACGTTTCACACAATTAAAGGAAACTTTTCTCCAACTTGTGTCTCCTGATTCATTTACCATCACAGTAGTAACCAATATATATAATCTAGAAATGAAAGTTCTTCTGGGTTCAATTGGCAGCAATAATTTACCCTCGCAAGCTACGAGTAACAAAATGAAAAATAATGTAAAATCTTGAAACAAGTTCTAAAAATTTACAGTAGCTTTAAATAACCGCTTGTTTTAATAAGGCTTCAATCTGGGTTAAAGCGTTTTGGTTTGGTACTCAAGCCTTGTTATGTAGACAAATTTGAAAAAGAGAAATGGGCCTCCAAGTAGAAACATGCAGCCATCTGAGACGAACAGTCCGTACAAGATGACCCAACGTTTTTTCATCATAATAAACATGCAAAATTTTAAACAAGGCAGAGTTTATTAACCCTACCCCTTACCTGAAACGCACTTGATGCATATAACTTAAATATAAAAAAAGTATTAACAAGAAGAATTGTACTATTCCTACAAAATATTTTTAATGGAATATATTTTTAAAAATATTTTTATGAGACCATTCTTGAAAACAATTACCTCTTTGGCTATCATAAACTAATATTAAATTTTTTGTATATTTTGTTTTATCGCTTGAACTAGCCTATAATGTGCCTTTAAAAATATCGATCAAACTTCTTTTTTATTGAGCTATCTAGAGCACCTGAACCTCATATTGAGATCTTGATTTAAGAAATAAAACATTTAAGAAAAGTATTCCAATAAACTTTTCCCTGTTATTACAGAATATTGCTGTTATTTCCCTGTTATCACAAAATAGTATGAGGACTCGTCAATTAAATACTTACCTTCAAGGTGCTTTAACTAAAGTGACGCCTCTGAAAGCCTTAAGACACGTCATTCTGTAAGCATTGAAAAAAAAACGGATTAATTTACGATTCCTTTTCACGATGAAAAATGTGCGGATTACATTGTAATTTAATTATTTCCCTCATATTACACATTATTATGATTCGTCAATTAAACACCACCCTAGAAGGCATTTTAGCTGATATGACACCTCTAAAGGCCCTATGACACATCAGTCTGTACGCATTGAAAAAAAAACGGATTAATTTACGATTCCTTTTCATGATGAAGAATGTGCGGATAACATTTTAATTTACATATTTCCCTGATATTACGGAATATTATGATGACTCGTCAACTAAACACCTACAAGGCATTTTAGCTGATATGACACCTCTAAAGGCCCTATGACACATCAGTCTGTACGCATTGAAAATGGATTTAGTTTACGATTCCTTTTCACGATGAAGAATGTGCAGATTACATTTTAATTTACATATTTCCCTGATATTACGGAATATTATGATGACTCGTCAACTAAACACCTACAAGGCATTTTAACTGATGTGACACCTCTAAAGGCCCTGAGACATCAATCTGTACGTATTGAAAATGGATTTAATTTAAGATTCCTTTTAAAGATTAAGAATCCAGAGATTACATTGTAGTTTATATATTTCCCTGTTCTTAATATTATGATGATCCTCAATGCAGCACGTAACTACAAAGTGTTTTAGATTTTAACAGTGTTATATAAACAAATCTCAAATAATTCCATACACATTGTTAAAGCCATATAACAAGTCAACATGTATATGTACTTGTTATGAATCCTTTTACTGACGAAAAATGTGCAGATTTCTTGAGTTACAACAAAAAGTTTTCAACCGATTTATTTTAATTCAGGTTGATTTGTGATAAGACCTTGACTTGATTGAAAAGATTTCCCTATCACATGATATATTCGTGTATTATTCAACAAAAAAGGAATCGTAAATTTTCAACAATTAAAAGGTCTTATAACATGTCAATTAAAACCAAAATAAATAGGTCAAAAAATTTATGCAGTAACACATGAAATCCACACAGGCATATCCCATATATATATATGGGGGAGATTCATGCAAAAGCACAATAGATTTTATTTCTGGTGACGATATATCAAATCAATACAACAGACAAGAACTTTTAGAACATCGGGCATACACACTTTTAAATAGGGATTTCTCATGTAAAAAGACTGCGAATAATCCCTAAGCACAATTGATCACGTGATAAAAAAATACCCCTGTTTAAAGAGAACGCGTTTACTATTGTCTAAAGAAGTACAGGCAGAAGCTAAATTAAGTCTATAGCGTGTCTGGAGAGAAAAATCAGAATTACCGTGCAAAACCCAACGTAATTTATGAACAGAAATTATTAAATTAGTATTAAAATATGTAAATACCCTTATTTACATATTTTAATACTAATTTAATAATTTATGTTCATAAATTTTAAGTGTGTGTGTGTGTGTGCGTGCGTGTTATATATATATATATATATATATATATATATATATATATATATATATATATATATATATATATATATATATATATATATATATATATATATATATATATATATATATATATGCCCCTATTCTTTTTACTTGGAAACAGCTGGAAAATGTGTTGAATGGACAGAAAATTTACAGCTATTGCGAAGAAAGTCTTGGGAAATGTGTTGGAACAATTTTAAGTCGAGAAACTCCTTTGATTAACGCATTTTGTGACTAGAAAAATAGATTTTAAGAAATCAGAATCAAAGAGAGGATGTTTTTAAAGAGATATTAAAGTGAAATAAAATTGTTATGGTCCTGCATCTCCAGCGAAGATGGGAGCCAAACGATGCCCGAGTGGTTAGGGCACTGACCTTCGGAACCAGAGTTTGGGAGTGTGAGTCCCACTGTGGTATGAATGTTCGTGACTGCCCTCTGACACACTACTTGCATCTTAAGTAACCCTCTGACACTTCGAAGGAACTCTAGGTAGAAAACCTAATCAAAAACCCGGTACTGATAAGGAAAGCCAGGAGCATGGTTGACATCAAATCATGGCACCATCGTGCGGCAATGAAGATCTTAACCTAAAACCACACCACAAGGGGCAAAGGACCCCTTCACGAATGACCATCACAACTGCCCTGTGCAGTTATTGCTTCCCTCAAAAGCATCTGCTCTCATGTCAGAAAGTTCCATGTAGAACACCGGGTCGACCGGACTTTTAACCTGGGCAGAACTTCTGCAGAATATCCCCCGCACTTCTGGAAACTGTATTGGTTGTACTCATTTGTCTAGATTGTCTACATTTTTTTTTTGTTATTTTGAATTTTATGGGCGGAATGCTGACTTGGCCCCTACGTAACGCATTGTTGCCGGACAGTCAGACTGAACCAGCATTTCAACACCCTACACCCGACTTCAGGTGGGTGGCTGGCTCCAGGTAGTACACGGCTTTAAGCAGTAGGTTCCGGTCTCGTTAGCCCTCGTGTAGAAAAAAAGGTAGTCCAAACCAACCAACCGGTGAAGATGGAGAAAATTCAATCGACAGAAGAGAGACAATTAAATATTTCTTTTGTCTCTCTTATTACACCTTGATTGCACTTTTTTCCTTCCTTTATAGTTTATAACTAAGATATACAGCTGAATCTTTGTTATAGGGAAGCAAAAAGCACTCGTTACCGATAACTATAAATAAAAAGGGTAAATAACAATGTATATAGAAGAAGTGTACTAAACATAACATCGCCACGAGGTTGAAAAATCACTACCATTCATTCAGAAAATACTAAACATAAAATATACAGAATAAATAACATAACTGTTTCAGTATCAAGATGGTATGATGATGTTTTTCTACTAGGCTATTTATTCTGAGATTTTCCTTAAAATAATAAGCTGTCCACAGTGCAATTTTACAAAAAATAAAAAAAAAAGAATTCCAGCTCTTCTTTATTATTTTAGCAATTGGAACGTTGTATTTTTGAAAAAAAAGCACTAAAGCTGAGTGCATCTGTGAAAACATTTTATTTCTTATAAATACCTAAGTGATAATCCTTGCAAACGAATACGTTTTATTCCAGTTTCATTCTTAAAATAACAATTCCTTTTAAATGGCATCATTTTGAATGATTAAATTGTCATTAAATGAATTCACAGAATTGTTTTCATTCATACATAGACTCAAATGTAACCTCTAGTATTCGTCTAGGCATCGATTATATTATATCGTTTTATAGTGATGTCTCAGTTTTCGTAGATACTTCGTTCGAAAACCTGTTGTGAAATCTGAAGCTAGCAAAAACCTAGGCAACTGTCAAGTCCAGGGTGTTTTTCCGATTATGTTTAAACGATTTGTTTTATTTCTGTGGCAATAACGGTTTTGTATTCTAGTAAAAATAAATTTTGAGTCATATACAGCATTTAGAAGTAATAGTGTGCTGACATGTTGATAGCAGAATTATTCCTTTTTTTTCTTGAAATTAATAAAATATTTTTTTCTCTCAGCAGAACTATAATGTCGAAGTTATAAAAACTTATTTGTTCATTTTGTTAGTTTTACAGTTAAGTTGTTTTTCACCAACTTAAGATAGGACGGTGTAAAATCCATGGTGTTTGTCACCTATATTGAAAAGATTTGATTTGTTTCTATAGCAGCAGTGGTTTTGTATTCTACGAGAAATAAATTTTTAATTGAAACACCGCATTTACAAGTCATAGTATGCTGACATCCTGCAGGCATAATTATTCCCTTTTTTCTTGAAATTAATGAGAATGTTTTTCCCTCAGCAGAAATATGATGTCGAACTTATAAAAACATATATTTTTATTTGTTCGTTTTGTTAGTTTTACAGTTAGGCTGTTTTTCACCAACTTAAGATAGGATGATGTAAAATCCATGGTGTTTGTCACCTATATTAAAAAGATTTGATTTGTTTCTGTAGCAACAGTGTTTTTGCATTCTACGAAAAATAAATTTTGATTGAAATACTGCATTTACAAGTCATAGTATACTGACATGGTGTAGCATAATTATTCCCTTTTTTCTTGAAATTAATGAGATGTTTTTCCCTCAGCAGAACTATGATGTCGAACTTATAAAACCTTATATATTTTTATTTGTTCGTTTTGTTAGTTTTACAGTTAAGTTGTTTTTCACCAACTTAAGATAGGATGATATAAAATCCATGGTGTTTGTCACCTATATTAAAAAGATTTGATTTGTCTCTGTAGCAACAGTGTTTTTGCATTCTACAAAAAATAAATTTTGATTGAAACACAGTACTTACAAGTTATAGTATGGTGACATGCTGTAGCATAATTATTACCTTTTTCTTGAAATTAATGAGAATGTTTTTCCCTCAGCAGAATTATGATGTCAAACTTATAAAAACATATATTTTTATTTGTTCGTTTTGTTCGTTTTACAGTTAAGTTCTTTTTCACCAACTTAAGATAGGATGATGTAAAATCCATGGTGTTTGTCACCTATATTGAAAACATATGATTTGTCTCTGTAGCAACAGTGTTTTTGCATTCTACAAAAAATAAATTTTGATTGAAACACAGCATTTACAAGTCATAGTATGCTGACATAGTGTAGCATAATTATTACCTTTTTCTTGAAATTAATGAGAATGTTTTTCCCTCAGCAGAATTATGATGTCAAACTTATAAAAACTTTTATATTTTTATTTGTTCGTTTTGTTAGTTTTACAGTTAGGCTGTTTTTCACCAACTTAAGATAGGATGATGTAAAATCCATGGTGTTTGTCACCTATATTGAAAACATATGATTTGTCTCTGTAGCAACAATGTTTTTGCATTCTACAAAAAATAAATTTTGATTGAAACACAGTACTTACAAGTTATAGTATGGTGACATGCTGTAGCATAACTATTCCCTTTTTTCTTAAAATTAATGAGAATGTTTTTCCCTCAGCAGAATTATGATGTCGAACTTATAAAAACATATATTTTTATTTGTTCGTTTTGTTCGTTTTACAGTTAAGTTCTTTTTCACCAACTTAAGATAGGATGATGTAAAATCCATGGTGTTTGTCACCTATATTGAAAACATATGATTTGTCTCTGTAGCAACAATGTTTTTGCATTCTACAAAAAATAAATTTTGATTGAAACACAGTACTTACAAGTTATAGTATGGTGACATGCTGTAGCATAACTATTCCCTTTTTTCTTAAAATTAATGAGAATGTTTTTCCCTCAGCAGAATTATGATGTCGAACTTATAAAAACATATATTTTTATTTGTTCGTTTTGTTCGTTTTACAGTTAAGTTCTTTTTCACCAACTTAAGATAGGATGATGTAAAATCCATGGTGTTTGTCACCTATATTGAAAACATATGATTTGTCTCTGTAGCAACAATGTTTTTGCATTCTACAAAAAATAAATTTTGATTGAAAACACAGTACTTACAAGTTATAGTATGGTGACATGCTGTAGCATAACTATTCCCTTTTTTCTTAAAATTAATGAGAATGTTTTTCCCTCAGCAGAATTATGATGTCGAACTTATAAAAACATATATTTTTATTTGTTCGTTTTGTTCGTTTTACAGTTAAGTTCTTTTTCACCAACTTAAGATAGGATGATGTAAAATCCATGGTGTTTGTCACCTATATTGAAAACATATGATTTGTCTCTGTAGCAACAATGTTTTTGCATTCTACAAAAAATAAATTTTGATTGAAACACAGTACTTACAAGTTATAGTATGGTGACATGCTGTAGCATAACTATTCCCTTTTTTCTTAAAATTAATGAGAATGTTTTTTCCATCAATATGTTTGTTACAAAGTTGGGTATGCTTTATAAAACGTTCAGTATTTTGTTGGTTTTGTTTAGACCGCTACTGTCTATTTTGATCCTAAGCCAGGGTTAATGAGACCGGGGCCTACTGCCTATTTGAAAATATTTTTTCCCAGTTTAATGTTTTTTATATATTACTTGTAACTTCAAAATGTTCCAAGTACATAATTTAATCTGAATTTCTTCAAACTTTTCAGTCATTGTACATCAATATGTTTGTCACAAAGTTAGTTATGCTTTATAAAACGTTCAGTATTTTGTTGGTTTGGTTTGGAGCGCTACTGTCTACTTTGTCACTAAGCGACTAAGTTAATGAGACCGGGGCCTACTGCCTATTTGAAAATATTTTTTCCCAGTTTAATGTTTTTCTACATTACTGGTGACTTCAAAATGTTCCACGTGCATCATTTAATCTGAATATCTTTAAACTTTCGGGGAATTGTACATCAATATGTTTGTTACAAAGTTGGGTATGCTTTAATAAAACGTTCAGTATTTTGTTAGTTTTGTTTTTGTTTGGAGAGCTACTGTCTACTTTGATTTGCTAAGCAAGGGTTAATGAGACCGGGGCCTACTGCCTATTTGAAAATATTTTTTTCCAGTTTGATTTTTTTTCTACGTTATTGGTGACTTGAAAATGTTCCAGATGCATAATTTAATCTGAATATCTTTAAACCTTTGAGGCATTGTGCATCAATATGTCTGTCATAAAGTTGGTTATGCTTTATAAAACGTTCAGTATTTTGTTAGTTTTGTTTTGTTTGGAGAGCTACTGTCTACTTTTTTTGCTAAGCAAGGGTTAATGAGACCGGGGCCTACTGCCTATTTGAAAATTTTTTTTTTCCAGTTTGATGTTTTTTTCTACATTACTTGTGACTTCAAAATGTTCCAGGTGCATAATTTAATCTGAATATCTTTAAACCTTTGAGGCATTGTGCATCAATATGTCTGTCATAAAGTTGGTTATGCTTTATAAAACGTTCAGTATTTTGTTAGTTTTGTTTTGTTTGGAGAGCTACTGTCTACTTTGTTGTTAAGCAAGGGTTAATGAGACCGGGGCCTACTGCCTATTAGAAAATATTTTTTTCCAGTTTGATGTTTTTTCTACATTACTTGTGACTTCAAAATGTTCCAGGTGCATAATTTAATCTGAATATCTTTAAACTTTTGGGGAATTGTACATCAATATGTTTGTTACAAAGTTGGGTATGCTTTAATAAACATACAGTATTTTGTTGGTTTGGTTTGGTTTGAAGCGCTACTGTCTACTTTGTTGCTACGCGAAAATTAATGAGACCGGGGCCTACTTCCTATTAAAAATTTTTTTTTTCCAGTTTGATGTTTTTTATATATTACTTGTAACTTCAAAATGTTCCAAGTACATAATTTAATCTGAATATCTTTAAACCTTTGAGGCATTGTGCATCAATATGTCTGTCATAAAGTTGGTTATGCTTTATAAAACGTTCAGTATTTTGTTGGTTTTGTTTTGTTTGGAGAGCTACTGTCTACTTTGTTGCTAAGCAAGGGTTAATGAGACCGGGGCCTACTTCCTATTAAAAATTTTTTTTTTCCAGTTTGATGTTTTTTATATATTACTTGTAACTTCAAAATGTTCCAAGTACATAATTTAATCTGAATATCTTTAAACTTTCGGGGAATTGTACATCAATATGTTTGTTACAAAGTTGGGTATGCTTTAATAAACATTCAGTATTTTGTTGGTTTGGTTTGGTTTGAAGCGCTACTGTCTACTTTGTCA
Source organism: Pardosa pseudoannulata (assembly GCA_032207245.1). Lineage (NCBI taxonomy): Eukaryota > Metazoa > Arthropoda > Arachnida > Araneae > Lycosidae > Pardosa > Pardosa pseudoannulata. Next base: position 47,247,437 of record CM063506.1, on the reverse strand, counting down.
CTAAGCGACTAAGTTAATGAGACCGGGGC
>CM063506.1:47229908-47242408 GCA_032207245.1 Pardosa pseudoannulata | reverse complement strand
TAGACCAGTTACATTAGTCTATTTTTTGCATTTTCTAACACAACAAATGAGATCTTTAGATAGGGAATTGTTGCTTAAAGCTGATATCAAATGGCTACGATTATTCATGTCAGGAAAGTGTTTTGAACCCATAGAAGGATAGAAAACATTAAAAATCGACTACTATATAATTACTATAATACAATACAAATCAAATAATCTTTCTAAATTTTATCTATAATTTTATTTCTCTCAAACACTGTCATGCGAAATGTTCTTCTTAAGGGATTGAATATCCAAATTGATTGGTTGGTTTGGAGCGATTCAGTCGAATTTTTGCCACACATGTGTTTAGGAAACCGGGACATACTGCTTAAAGCCAATTCCGAGTGTCTACGGCAACCCATGCCAACAATGGGACTCAAACCAATGGGCTATGATAACGAAGAGCAGCACCCTACTTAATCTGCCATCTTTCAGCTAATGTCCAAATTAAATATTATTTAAACAAAACAAGCACTAAAAACTAAAGTACTTGTATTGATAATAGGCATGTCCATTTTCACCCCATTAAATATCACCCCCCCCTCCCGTTTCACAGTCTGCTAAAATAACGATGTGTATGAAAAAGACATTCATTTATGTTCACATATGGCAATAACTATGATGCACAATTATACTTTCCTAGCTAACATTTTCGTCAGACTTAATACTTATAAATATTACTTAATTGATTAAAACATTCTGGGATTCATAAAGACTTAAGCTCGCAGATATATTACAAATAAGAAATAATTTTCTTTTCAAAAAGTTCTATACACCCTTTAAAAATTATTAATCCTAGATTTACCAGAAATTTAAATAAATATTGAATTGCAATTGCAAAACTAATCATTTTGAAGCATTTGGTAAATCTAGTATTAAGAAATTGAAAATAAAAAAGTAGTTTTTACCTTAATACAAAACAAAATATATTGCACTCAGTAATACAATTGATCGTTAGAGAGTAAAAGATGATAATTCGCTTGTACTTCATACATAAAATTAATTTATAATCTACAAATTTCAAAAGTGTAATTTGGATTTAAAAACTTTAAAAACTTAACTAAAAAACTAGCGAAAATTAGTATATTCCAAAAGAGAAAAACACATTATCGCTTTGAAGCATATTTTTTATCAATATTTTCCTAATTTTTAAAGTAATACAATCATTTTAAACACTACTTTACGAAAAATAAATAAATAAATTTTACTGTCATTATTAAATAAATCTTAAATAATTATTTCTTCTCTAATACTTTTAACAAATTTTTTTATCCTTTTTTAAACAATAGTTTTTAACAAATCTTTGCATAGCAAGGTGGTAGCGAAGTGTGAAAGATTAACTATTTTTATAGAATGTTATTTAAGGCAGTTAATTGTATTATGGAGATTATAATCATGATTGTTATTACAATAGTTGATGGCTTCCGTCATAAAAGGAAAATATCGGATAAAAGAACATTTTTTAATCGAATTCAGCAAAAACATCTTTGATAGCATAGATGGTGAAATTTCTAAAATAACTCCACATACTTTGAAACTGGACATATTAAATATTACTCAAAACTAAATATCGTAATGAGGTTTCACGGATATATTTCTCATGAATATGCAAAAACAGTGGAAATAGTTATGCAATAAAATATGTACTTCAGTTCTTACAATTTATAAATAAGGTTTTAGGAAAAAAAATGTATTAAAAGTTGTTGAGATATTAAATTATTAAACACTGAGAATCAGGAAAATTAAAATAAATGTATGTATTTTTTTTTGTAACATATAGCAAAAGTTTAAAAAAACATTTCTTTATATATATATATAAAGAAATGTTTTTTTATATATATATATATATATATATATATGCTTGAATATATATATATTTGTTTATTTATCTATTTATATATTTGTTTACATATTTCAATATAAAATACGAAAAGTTGGTTAAAAAATTAAATAATTTTCGATCTATTGAGATTTAACTGAATAACTAAATTTACGCGCAAAACGCCCACTCCCGGTACAATTCGGCTGCGAAATGTACCTGCACACAATGTTTTAATAAAATTACGGTTTAAAAATTAAAAACAAACCAAGTGTCTGTAACTAAAAGAAGACCACGAGCTTTGTGTTCAAAAATCAACGGAGTAACACACAGTAACATACAGGGATAACAAGGTGGTTTTCATTTCAGATGAGTTGCAAATTAGTTTATCCAAAATAGATGGAACGATAAAACGTTATTTTATTATTACTTAAACATTATTTGCACTTTATTTTCACTTTCGAGGAGTTCAGACAACATGTACGTACCTACCAACATGCAGTCTTTAAACAAAAGAAACAGACTCGTTCGAAATTAAGGCAATAACAGTTCCCATTTCGGAACAAAATTGCGATTGAAATACCAGAATACAAATAAGTATCTGTAACTAAAAGAAGCCCACGAGCTTTGTGCTTAAAAATCCCCGGAGTAACACACAGTAACATACACTGATAACAAGTGGTTTTCATTTCAGATGAGTTGCAAATCAGTTATCCAAAATGGATGGAACGATAAAAAGTTTTTTTATTATTACTTAAACATTATTTGCACTTTCAAGGAGTTCAGACAACATGTACGTACCTACCAACATGCAGTCTTTAAACAAAAGAAACAGACTCGTGCGAAATTAAGGCAATAACAGTCCCCGTTTCGTAACAAAATTGCGATTCAAAAACCAGAAGCAAAATAACTGTATGTAACTAAAAGAAAAAGTCCACGAGCTTTGTGCTCAAAAATCCCCACACAGTAACATACAGATGTAACAAGGTGATTTTCATTTCTGGTGAGCGGCAAATCACTTTTTCCAAAACAGATGGAACGATAAAACGTTATTTTATTGTTATTTATTTAAACATTATTTGCACTTTCAAGGAATTCAAACAAAATTTACGCACCAACCAACATGCAGTCTTTAAACAAAAGAAATAGACATATGTGAAATAAAGGCAATAACAGTTTCTATTTCGTAACAAAATTGCAATTCAAAAACTAGAAGCAAAATAAGTGTCTGTAACTAAAAGAAGACCACGAGCTTTGTGCTCAAAAATCCCCGGAGTAACACACAGGGGTAACAAAGTGATTTCATTTCTGGTGAGCGGCAAATTAGTTTTTCCAAAAGAGATGGAACGATAAAATGTTATTTTATTATTATTTACTTAAACATTATTTGCTTTTTCAAAGAATTCAAACAAAATTTACGTATCTATCAACATGCAGTTTTTAAGCAAAAGAAACAGACTTATGCGAAATAAAGGCAATAACCGTTTCCGTTTCGTAACAAAATTGCGATTGAAAAACTAGAAGCAAAATAAGTATCTGTAAATATAAGAAGACCACGAGCTTTATACTCAAAAATCCCCCGGAGTAACACACAATAACAAACACAGGAAGCGTGCTGTCGAGGCAGCTAGGACATATAATAGGTTGTTATGCTCATGAGGAAGAAGAACACACAGTAACATAGAGGGGTAACAAGGTGATTTTTATTTCTGATGAGTGGTAAATCAGTCTATCCAAAACAGAAACGATAAAATGTTATTTTATTATTATTTACTTAAACATTATTTGCACTTTATTTGGACTTTCAAAGAATTCATACAAAATTTACGCACCAACCAACATGCAGCTGTTTCTTTTGCTTAAAGCAAAAGAAACAGACTTATGCGAAATAAAGGTAACAACAGTTTCCATTTCGTAACAAAATTCCGATTGAAAAACTAGAAGCAAAATAAGTGTCTGTAACTAAAAGAAGACCACGAGCTTTGTGCTCAAAAATCCCCCATAGTAACACACATATAAACAAAACACAGGAAGCGTGCTGTCAAGGCAGCTAGGACATATAATAGGTTGTTATGCTCATGAGGAAGAAGAACACACAGTAAAACAGTAGAGGGTAACAAGGTGATTTTTTTTCTGGTGAGCGGTAAATCAGTTTATCCAAAACAGATAGAACGATAAAACGCTATTTTATTATTATTTATGTAAACATTATTTGCACTTTAAAGGAATTCAAACAAAATTTACGTTCCTTCCAACATGCAAAAGAAACAGACTTATGCGAAATAAAGGCAACAACAGTTTCCATTTCGTAACAAAATTCCGATTGAAAAACTAGAAGCAAAATAAGTGTCTGTAACTAAAAGAAGACCACGAGCTTTGTGCTCAAAAATCCCCGGAGTAACACACAGTAACATAGAGGGATAACAAGTGATTTTTATTTCTATTGAGCGGTAAATCAGTTTATACAAAACAGATGGAACGATAAAATGTTATTTTATTATTATTTACTTAAACATTATTTGCACTTTATTTGGACTTTCAAGGAATTCAAACAAAATTTACGTTCCTTCCAACATGCAGTCTTTAAGCAAAAGAAACAGACTCGTGCGAAATTAAGGCAATAACAGTTCCCGTTTCGTAACAAAATTGCAATTCAAAAATCAGAAGCAAAATAACTGTATGTAACTAAAAGAAGCCCACCAGCTTAGTGCTCAAAATCCCCGGAGTAACCACACAGTAACATAGAGGTAACAAGGTGATTTTCATTTCTGGTGAGCGGCAAATCAGTTTTTCCAAAACAGACAGAACGTTAAACCGCTGTTTTATTTTTATTTATTTAGACATTATTTGCAATTTCAAGGAATTCAAACAAAAATTATGCACCAACCAACATATCGTCTTTAAGCAAAAGACTTATGTGAAATAACGGCAATAACAGTTCCCATTTCGGAACAAAATTGCGATTGAAATACCAGAATACAAATAAGTATCTGTAACTAAAAGAAGCCCACGAGCTTTGTGCTTAAAAATCCCCGGAGTAACACACAGTAACATACAGGGGTAACAAGGTGATTTTTATTTCTGGTGAGCGGTAAATCAGTTTATCCAAAACAGATGGAACGATAAAACGTTATTTTATTGTTATTTATTTAAACATTATTTGCACTTTCAAGGAATTCAAACAAAATTTACGCACCAACCAACATGCAGTCTTTAAACAAAAGAAACAGACTCGTTCGAAATTAAGGCAATAACAGTTCCCATTTCGGAACAAAATTGCGATTGAAATACCAGAATACAAATAAGTATCTGTAACTAAAAGAAGCCCACGAGCTTTGTGCTTAAAAATCCCCGGAGTAACACACAGTAACATACAGGGGTAACAAGGTGATTTTTATTTCTGGTGAGCGGTAAATCAGTTTATCCAAAACAGATGGAACGATAAAACGTTATTTTATTGTTATTTATTTAAACATTTGAAATTCAAACAAAATTTACGCACCAACCAACATGCAGTCTTTAAACAAAAGAAATAGACATATGTGAAATAAAGGCAATAACAGTTTCTATTTCGTAACAAAATTGCGATTGAAAAACTAGAAGCAAAATAAGTGTCTGTAACTAAAAGAAGACCACGAGCTTTGTGCTCAAAAATCCCCTGAGTAACACACAGTAACATAGAGGGGTAACAAGGTGATTTTTATTTCTGATGAGTGGTAAATCAGTCTATCCAAAACAGAAACGATAAAATGTTATTTTATTATTATTTACTTAAACATTATTTGCACTTTATTTGGACTTTCAAGGAATTCAAACAAAATTTACGTTCCTTCCAACATGCAAAAGAAACAGACTTATGCGAAATAAAGGCAATAACAGTATGAAAAATAACTGTATGTAACTAAAAGAAGCCCACCAGCTTAGTGCTCAAAAATCCTCATTGTAACACATAAGGTAATAAGGTGATTTTCATTTCTGGTGAGCGGCAAATTAGTTTTTCCACAACATATGGAATGATAAAATGTTATTTTATTATTATTTACTTAAACATTATTTGCTTTTTCAAGGAATTCAAACAAAATTTACGTATCTATCAATATGCAGTTTTTAAGCAAAAGAGACAGACTTATGCGAAATTAAGGCAATAACAGTTCCCATTTCGTAACAAAATTGCGATTGGAAAACTAGAAGCAAAATAGGTGTTTGTAACTAAAAGAAGCCCACAAACTTTGTGCTAAAAAAACCCATTGTTATACACAGGGGTAACAATGTGATTTTCATTTCAGATGAACGACAAATCAGTTTTTACACGACAGAGAAACATATTTTTTATGTATAAGTTGAACAAAAAAATTCACTTTTCTTTTACCATTTATTTAATCATTCTTTTGCCTTGTAATTCACAATTAATTAAGAAAAGATAATTTCTTAATTAAATTGTAAACATCAACAGACCATGCCAGCGAAAGTATAATACCATGATAAACTTTTTTCCGGCTTTGTACTTTCAAAAAATTCAAACAAAAATCTACGTACCAACTAATCTGCAGTCTTTAAGCAAAAGAAACAGACTCGTGCTAAGTAAAAAGCAATAACAATCACTTTACACTCATAGTATCCATATCTTAACAAAATTTCAGTTTAGAAACTAGAAGCAAAACAAGTGTCTGCAACACAAGGAAGCCCACAAGCTTTGTGCTCAAAAACCCCCGGAGTTACCACAAAGGTAACAAGATGATTTTCATTTCTGGTTGCGGCAAAACATTTTTTCCAAGACAGAACGAAAAAACGTTATATATGTCAAAGCTATCAATCTGTCGTAATTTGTGACGAAAATTTGGGCATCGGAGTCTCCAATAAGCCCCAGATTTTCTCCTTTTCCCTCCACCCACCCCTCGGCTAGGCAATTTCGACCAGAAATAGGATATACGGCTCCCTGGCAAAAAGCAGAGAAAACATGTGCATTTCTTATTCCAGTGAACAGAGAATTATGTCCGTTTTTACATCAAATGGGCTCATTTTGTTCCCTCCAGGGTTATAGCGTCCTTCATGCAGCACTGTCACGGACGACAAAAGTAGAGCGCCAGGAAAGAGTAAATTTCTTTTTTTTTTTATTTATTCCGTACTCATCCACCGTCGCATCTTCGGGTTTTTTTTTCTCGTACTTCAATGAAACGAGAGGATTTTTCGGCAAAGTAACTGTTGCAGAAGGGATTTGAAGTGATCGGTTTGTAACTGATTCCGAGAAAAATGGGGAAAATGAGGTAATAATGCGTCGCGACAACAGACGAATGAAAAAAAGAGGATAAAAATTGAATACAAAGGGGATAAAAATGACAGATTTTTTAACATCGTGTTAAAGGCTGTATAATGTGGTCTTTTCATTAATAAGGAGTGCTTCCAGGCAGCCTCCGAGGTGAGACGTGATAGGACTTTCATCGACAACGTATTAATTTCGAATTCTTGTAATAATGTATGCTCTAGAGCAGAAGTTCAACCATTTTTAAACAACTCCTTCTCCTTTGAAAGGGGTTAAAATGTAACGTCCTCTTTTCTGCAATTGTGAACTGTCAAACATTAAACTATTGTTCAAATTATGTATACATCTGTATCTGTTTATTAAAAATCAAAAAGTAAGAATTAACCAGAACGACAATCAAATGCAGTACAAAATTTTTTCTATTATTTTTCCGAGGCGAGACGTAATATGACTTTCATCGACAACGTATAAATTTCGAATTCTTCAAATAATATATGTTCTAGAGCAGAAGTTCTCAGCCATGTTTAAACATACACACCCCCTTTGAAAGAAAAAAAATTATTCCCTTTTCAGCAATTGTCAACTATTAAACATTAAAATATTGTTCATATTATCTATACCTCTGTATCTGTTTATTTATTAAGAATCAAAAAGTAAGAATTAACCAGAACGACCATCAAATGCAGTACAAAATTATTTCTATTATTTTCTCCGAGATGAGACGTGATATGACTTTCATCGACAAAGTATGAATTTCGAATTCTAATAATGTATGATCTAGAACAGAAGTGCTCAACCATTTTTAGACACACACATTCCTCCTTTTTGAAAGGAAAAAAATTCCAATTTCAGCAGTTGTGAACTATCAAATATTAAAATATTGTTCATATTATCTATACCTTTGTATGTTTATTTATTAAGAATCAAAAAGTAAGAATTAACCAGAACGACCATCAAATTCAGTACAAAATTCTTTCTATTATTTTCTCCGATGTGAGATGTGATATGAATTTCCTCGACAACGTATGAATTTCGAATTCTTCTAATAATATATGCTCTAGAGCAGAAGTTCTCAACCATTTTTAAACAACCTCTTCCCCTTTGAAAGGAATAAAAATTCCAACACCCAATTTTCTGCAATTGTGAACTGTCAAACATTAAAATATTGTTCTATATTTACACCTCTGTATCTGTTTATTTATTAAGAATGTAAAAGTCAGAATTAACCATAACGACCATCAAATGCAGTACAAAATTCTTCCTATTATTTTCTACGAGGTGAGACGTGGTATGACTTTCATTGAAAACGTATGAATTTAGAATTCTTCTTATAATATATGCTCGAGAGCAGAAGTTCTCAACCATTTTTAGACACCCCCCTCCCCTTTGAACGGAAAAAATCCTCCCTTTTCAGCAATTGTGAACTTTCAAACATTAGAATATTGTTCATATTATCTATACCTCTGAATCTGTTTATTTATTAAGAATCAAAAAGTGAGAATTAACCAGAATGACCAAATTCTTTCTATTATTTTATTATTTTTAATTTCATGTATTTCTTTTAACTGAAATAAAACTTATGATTATATGCTTAAAATGCCCAATTTTCATTTCAATAAATGCAAAACTCTTCATCTGGGCATCAGAACATGTGTGCATCACATCAGGTAGGTCCCGGTTTCATTAATCCTCTTTTTGAAAAAACAGTAGACTATGGCACGTCAAACCAACCATTATAGCAAAGAATATTTTTAGTTTTGTTAAATATCCATGAAAATATAGGAATTAACGTAAATAATATATGTTACTGATAAATTGGGAAATAAAATAATTAAATTTTAATTTATAGCAACTTTATTTTAAAAAATAAATTGTAGGGTTTTTTCACTGAATTTCTTGTGTTTGGTGCTTTTTTATTTATTCGAACCAAACAAGAGCAATATAAAAATATTAGTTAAATAATTAAAATTTAATTTCAACTTTTGGTATTTTGCAAACAAAAAATGTAAACCTTTAGGAAAGATAAAAAATGGGGATTTTTACAATGGTGATCTTTATAATCGCACATGATTGGGGAGGGGGGGTTGATACATAATCTAAGTGTTTTGATCCAAGAATGCTTTTTAATATATTTCCATCAGCATCAAAATACTTTACAAATTTTTTTTATTTTACCAGATGAAAATAACTTTCATACATAACTTCCAATAAACAAAATATAAATACCTTCTAATTTTCTATTTAAATATTACTTCTATCTCTATATATAAAACGTGCTTTTTTAGTGCTTTTTCTATTTTATATAGTAAACTACATAAAAATAATATATCTATGACATATTGTGTTTTATGAAACGATTATGCTTTAATTTGTTAATCTTTCCCAAGACAAAATCATGTGCGTGCGCCTGAAAAATATGTATTATGCTGAACAATATATCAATTTATCATCCTCTTATTCCAATTTTTAATTCTTCCGCTCTAAAAGTATCACTCTTTGATACAATTTCTCTTCCGTCTCTCTATTTTCAATTTATCTCATATGCAACTGGTTAAGCAGGCACATAGTGGATAAATGTATCACTATAGAAGAAGCAGGAGTAGCAAAGTGCCTATGAGGCCAGGTTATTTCGGAAAAAGGAAATGCAGATTTATCCAACGTAAACTGCTAGCAGCAAAGATTAATGATATTAAATTTGTTTCGTTCTTAGGATAGATGTATATTTTCCTTACTTTATATATTTAAATTTCAATATCAAGTTTCGCTAAACAGATTAAGTTATTAAGTGCTCTGCATTTTAATATATAAGTCGGATTATTTATAACTACTTCAATGCTTCTATCTTATGATTTATGAGTAAAACATGGTGTATTTAAATGTTTAGACAGGAAATAATAATAAAATAGCATTCTGCCGTTTAGTTTAACAAATAGAAACATTAATAAGGTATTATATTTGAAGAATTTAAAACGAGCTGGAAGAAGTAATAGTAATGTTTTGTAGTAGTTTTCAGAATGAATAAACGTTCAATACAATACTTCGTTTAAACTATATTTAAAGTTATATATATTAAGTTATATACTCTTAGGCTTAAGTTATATAACTTAAGTTATATACACTTAGGCGTAAGTTCTCTTAGGCTTAAATTATATACATTAAATTACATACTCTAAGGCTTAAGTTATATACCGGGTGGCCATAATTAAAGTGACAGTGCTCACAGTGTTCTGTAGCGCGATCTATTTTGCGAGAATGATGCCACATTTTGTAGGAAGATTAAACAAGACGGGGGACGAAGGATTCCGCGAAAAAACAAATTAGTTCCAGAAGTCACCGCTAGGGGAATATTTGCCGCTGTGTTATAGAAAATAGAGTGTTAAAAAATGAAAAATCAATACTGAAATTAAGTTTTTAATTGTGCCAATGGATGTAACGTGAAATTTGAATAAAGAACTTCTTCTGCTCAGCGTACGTGATATTGCAGATCACGAGACTTTATCGGTGTTTACGTAGATTTTACGCTTTTTTAAAAGTGTTGCCATATTGCACTTGAACTAAATCAGAAAATGTGCATAATAAAAGGTAATTTTATTATGTTCTATAACACAGTGCCAAATATTCACCTAGCGGTGACTTTTGGAACTAATTTGTTTTTTCGAGGAATCTTTCGTCCCCCGTCTTGTTTAATCTTCTTACAAGATGTGGCGTCATTCTCGCAAATAGATCGCTCTACAGAACACTGTGAGCACTATCAGTTTAATTATGGCCACCCGGCACATTAAGCTATATTAACTCTTAGGCTTCAGTTATATACATTAAGTTACATACTCTTGGCAGATAATTTAATATTAAACTACTAATTAGAATGTTCTTAAAGATTTGACTAGTGCCAATTGCATTACTTCTTAAACAATGATGTTTTCCTTTACCCTCTAAGCTCTTTTTTATGTATGAAAAGAAGTTTAGAACGTAATGCTGTGAAATACACTCATATTTAAAGATAAAATGCTTTATTAAAGAGAGAATGGAAAAATTAACATTAGAAGTGAAAATCCGTAAAGTAATCAGATAGATATAAGTAGATATAAAGTTAAGCGTTTCAAAATATACGATGTGAATATGGAAACTAAAGAACGTATAAATACGCCGTTGTTTAAATTTGATTTTTACGTTTGCTAATGTATAAATACGTGGGTACGAGCCAAAAAGAATAAATTTATGCTTCATAAAATGTTTTTTATTTGTATTTGGGAAAACTTTAATAATTTTTAGGACATTTTTGTAGCACCAAAACTCACTACAGATTTTTCCTACTTTAAAAGGATACCTAATACTCTAAATATCCATGAGAAAAAAAACTATATATATATATATATATATATATATATATATATATATATATATATATATATATATATATATATATATATATATATATATATATATATATACATATATACATATATATACATATATATACATATATACATATATATACATATATATACATATATATACATATATATACATATATATACATATATATATATACATATATATATATATATATATATATATATATATATATATATATATATATATATATATATATATATATATATATATATATATATATATATATATATATATGCTAGACGACCCAGCAGACTTGTAAATCCAAAAATTCTAAAATGTTTTTAAGTAAATTATAAATCGGACCATTTTGTAAAGAAAAAAAATTATTTTAAAAATATTTGAAGCCACGTTTCTGATGACGTATAGTCATCACAAACGTAATTAGATTAAATTAAAATTCCCTCATCGCCTATACAATGATTCGATCCTGGGGATTCTCGTACTAAAGTTCGTTGCGCTGACCACTGCGTCATAGATTTATCGCGTACTGGTACGATATTAAATTAATTTTAAGCTTAGTTTGAACTATATTTATATTCTTATTCATTAATCAGGCATAATAATTCAATTAAAAGAAACGAAACATTTTCCAGTCTACTTAGAACAACAACTTTTATTCCATCACAATTTTTTATAAAAACTTTACAGCAAAAACAAAACTTGCAAACGATAAACTTGTAACAAACTGCAAACGATTTTTAAACTAAAAACAAATCATTGAGTCTGTGCTACTACATCATTCCCTCCCCAGTAACAAAGTTACGATACTAATTAAATACATTAAAAGACAAATAAAATTAATAAATGTAAATTAAATACTACTATTTGTACAAACTAAAATTTACAAAATATAGTTCCGCAAGTATAGTTCTAAATATAGTCTTTATAACGAGAAGGCGGTTTTATTTCTCTGCCTGAACGAGAAAGGTTGAACCGTAAATGCTTAGGCGATGAAGCTTCTTTTTGCATATTTTGTGTCTG
>CM063506.1:47212408-47214908 GCA_032207245.1 Pardosa pseudoannulata | reverse complement strand
ATATACGAGGGTCACTGTGAAATTTTTGAGATACAAGTAGGTTTTTAAAGTTTAGGTGTATTCAAAGTAGTCTCCTCCAGCATCAATGCATTGTAGACGAATTTTCCACAAATTAAATGCCTAAAGTCATTCATTTCTTGGAATAGATGAAAAAATGCATTTATAGCCACATCAATCTCTTCCTCTGAATGAAATCCACTTTCACGTAATCTCTTTTTTAGATTAAAGAATAACCAAAAGTCACACATAGCTAGATCAGGTGAATACGGAGGATGTTTTATCACTTTAATTTGTTTTTGTTTAAGAAACTCAACTATTAATCCGGCTGTATGTGAAGATGCATTGTGATGGTGAAGCATTAGTCCCCTAACATTCAATTCTTGTAGAATTTGTGGAAGACTATTTAGTGGTGTACCAGTTTGCTGTTACTCTCTCTCCAACTTGATGGCTTTGACCAATCTCGTACTTCTGAAGTACTTCTTTCTTCACGTACTTCTAAAACGATATACATCACTTTTTTCAGTGGGCATTGTTTTATCACCATTGTTGGCATGGGATCATCTTCATAGACCCATACTTTGCTTTCTTGACGTGTTGGAAAGTCAAAAAACGGTATGTACGTTTCATTACCTGTTACAATATTAGAAATTATGAGGTGGCCATCATCGTTTAGCAATTACTGATTCTGACCCGCTCCCCTTTATGGTGTTCAGTTAGATTATGGGGAACCCAACGGCAAACTACTTTTTTCATATGTAACTTACTTCATTAATAATTTTGTGTATGGTTGCGGATTTAATGTTAAGTTCCTCCTGTATAATTTGATAGGTACAGCGATTATCACCCATTAACATTTTTCGTATGGCAAACGCATTCTCCGGGATGACTGCCGAAGGCGGCCTTCCTGTGTGTTCCTCATCCTGAAGAAAATTGCGACCTTTGCTAAATTCTTTAAAGCATCTGAATACAGTAGCACGAGAAGATTCATCACAAAATGCTAACTACACCCGTTGAAAGCATTCTTCTTGATTTAAACCTGCTTTAAAATCGTAGAAAATCATAGCGCGTCAACTCCATTTTCTCTTCTTTTTAAAATTTATTCTACGCTAAACAAGTTGAAGTCAGTCAGTAAAAAATCATCTCCTGTGTTAAAATACTTTGTATTTTAAAATTAAACCGTTATTTTTATTTTGCAAATTCTCGTCTGTGAGTATCTCAAAAATTTCAGAGTAAACTATATTATATATATATATATATATATATCTATATATATATATATATATATATATATATATATATATATATATATATATATATATATATCAGTGTTCATGCTGAATTATATGTAATCTGAGTCATTCAGACCAGCTAATGTCGTCCTCACAGTTGGATGAGAAAAACTAACTTTTCTAATTTTTATACGCTTACTACGGAACTAAAGCAAATGTTTAAAACTTAATATGTATTTAAAGAAAATGTGTTATTTTGAGCTACCCCACCCTAATCTAGACAAACTGCCTACGTTCAACTCAGAAAGGGGTAAAATTGGTCAGGAAAGCGAAATATACAGTCATAAATCTGCTCAGTAATCCTTACAGAAGATGACTATTCCGTACTTTCCCACAAGAATCCTTTGGGTATTCATAAATACATATTAACTTGAAGCAAAAGAAAATGAGTTTGCTAATACTTTAATGACTGGCCACTCCTGTTCTCGAACTAACCGATATATCATTTTCTTCATATAATATTTACTTTTCAAAGAACCGTCTTGTAATTTTTTACATGGTGAAATAGGTCACTGAGCAAGCGCCTTCAGCGCAGTAAGGCCTGAAGACAGCCGCATTTACAGCAATCCCCTATTTTTCAATTGTCTGAGTTAGGGATTACTTACACTACTTAAAGAATGCACGTGACGAGCAAGTTGTACTCAACTTCTTATATCCCTTAAGTACTGCCGATTACCGAAAATGGAAAAAATTAAAAATATACATACAGAGGTGATATTTTTCATACTGAACCTCTGAAGAAGGATAAAGTAAATAATACGTAAAGTTTTACACGGTTTTAGTGACATAATCGATAGAAGAAATTAGTTTTCTTTTTTCTACTTCGTCGGTCCAGTAGTTGTGGAAGAGTCAACATAATCTGTAATATAATTGGGAGTATTTAGTTAATTCCGGATTTAGTATTCGGTTAATACTTTTCCAGTATGAGAAACCACGTATTTCGTATAAACGAAATACGTGGTACCTCAGACTGAACAGCTTAAGCTCTGGAACAGTTATAATACGAGAATTAGATGCAGATGGTCAGAATTAACTGAAGGTGAAATAATTCTCTTGAAACAAGTGGATTCCTACTATTCACTGCATATTAATCGCCAAGCAGGTAAATTTGACACCACATATTTGCCAACTTTTAAGTATTGACATCAGTAACACTCTTCGGGAAAAAAAAATATATATATATGTGTGTGTGTATATATATGTATATGTAT
>CM063506.1:47194908-47207408 GCA_032207245.1 Pardosa pseudoannulata | reverse complement strand
TATATATATATATATATATATATATATATATATATATATATATATATATATATATATAGATAAACTCACTTCCAAAAGTTAAACACGAAGATGAAAATGCTAATTTCCGGAAGCCAATCAGAATTGAAGAGGATGCAATTCGCTGTTGAGGTAGATGGAAGTATGCAAATATGTTAGTTAATAGCCAATCGCGTTTTCTTGTCAAGAAATATGCAAAAAGGTCAGTCATTTAACAGATGTCAACTTTATAAAGGGTTACAGAAGTTGTCTGTAAGTGCTGATAGAAGGTATTTAAAACTTTCGTACAATTTGTTTTCAAGACATACGTGTTTCTATGACTTCCATAAAACGAATGAAAGATTCTGAACTCTGGCGTGCTGTGGGTCACATTAAAGAAGGACAGTCGATCACAGATGTTGCTCTTTTCTTCGGAGTGCATTATTCTGTAATTTTACTTTTATGGAAACAATTTCAAACCACACAGACAGTTGTCCTAAGGCCCTTAGTTGGTCGCAAAGGGTTACAAGCCCCTCGGAAGATCTATATATTGCTATTTTAGCCAAGCGGAATCTCAGAGCGACCTCCACACGTGTGACATCTATGGTTACAGCGTCCATTGGTAAGGTAATATCTACAGCTACTGTTCGTCGAAGATTATATATGAGTGGACTGTACGCCCGGGTACCTCGAATTTGCATTTTTATATCCGCCCAATCAAGAAGGAACAATTAAAGTGGTGCCGGGAACATGTCAATTGGACTGTGTATGAGGGGGGCAATGTCATGTTTACTGACGAGTCAAGATTTGCTCTAGAGCCAGATGACAAGCGTATAAGGATATGACTTGAACAAGAAATACGCAATCAGCCCCAAAACATCACCGAACATCACGCGTTTCGAGGCTGAAGCATTATGGTGTGGGCGGGGATTTTATTAGGATACCTGATCGACATGCACATCTTTAAACTGGTTCTGTGACAGCTCTCCGGTATCGAGTTGAAGTCCGAGAACCCATTGTGAGATTTTACGCTGCAGCAGTTGGCCCTAATTTTGTTTTAGTGGACAATAACACACGTCCCCATAGAAATGGCATCGTCGATGACTACCTGGAGAGTGAAGGGATTGCTCACATGGCTTGGCCAGCATATTTGCTCAACCTTAATCCCATTGAAAATCTTTGGGATGCTCTTGGCTGCGCTGTATCTTCACGTTTCCCACCTCCAGCCACTCTTATTGAGCTGGAAACTGCTCTACAAGAAGAATGGCGATTGCTTAATTCTGCGGCGGTTGACCACGTAATTGAAAGCATGGTCATAAGGTGTAACCTTTGTATACAGATGAGGAGGGATCACATACCTCAATGTTTTTTTTTTTCATTTTATGCTATTTATTTTCACTTTATACATAATTCTGTTTAAGTCTCCAGTATGTCATTATCTCATAACTTACAAAACTTTAATATTGTTTTCATTTCTATATATAATTATTGATTTTGTTTTATGCATAAATATATATGCTACATTCCTGTCGAATTTCGTGTCAATCAAAGCAGTATTTGTTGATTTTTTTTTTTTTTCATTTTACATCTTCGTGTTTAACTTTTGGGAGTATATATACATACATATATATATATATATATGTGTGTGTGTGTGTGTGTGTGTGTGTGTGTGAATGACACGTTTCACTAAACGACACTTGAGTCATGTCATCATCTTCATATCTTTATTTAAATCTCATCACACACTACTTTTCAATCATCATTAATGGCGTCTCACATTGGCGCCCAACTTCTAACAAAGGCAGGCTTAACTGCTACAGGTCTGACCGTGGACTGTGCATGTTGCTCTCTGCCCAGATCACTGCGCGTGAGCCGTATTTATGTGGCTAACTCCTCACGCCGCGTCACTCTCAGTAAAAGAATCCCTAAGTAAAATCTCTTAAAATTAATCTACATTTTACATCCTGACATATATATGTATATACGTATGTGTGTATATATATATGTATGTATATATATGTATATATATGTATAAATATATCTGTGTATATATATATGCATGTATGTGTGAGTGTATATATATATATGTGTGTGTGTGTATGTATATATATATATATATATATATATATATTATATATATATATATATATATATACGTATGTGTGTATATATATGTATGTATATATATATGTATATATATGTATAAATATATCTGTGTATATATATATGCATGTATGTGTGAGTGTATATATATGTGTGTGTATGTATGTATATATATATATATATATATATATATATATATATATATATATATATATATATATATATATATATATAAGCACAATTCTCGGTATGAGTGCACTCTTCCCCACTTTCAAACATCCCTGTTCTAAACAAAAACACACCCCATTTCGAAATTTGGAAGGTCATACTGCCGAGTCCCAGAACAATCGAATGTTATTGCACCAATGACGATACTACAGATTAAACTAGATAATTATTGACAAAATTTTGACTATCTGAAGTAGGTTCAGTCCCAATTACTTCGGATAATCGAAGTTCTAGCGTAATTTATGAACAGAATCAAACGTACGATCCATTGCCATCTCATCGTGTTAAAATATGTTACTGAAAGAAGAAATAAATAATTGTTTTTCTCATTTTAGCTGAAAAGAACCAATTCTTTCACTGGCAATGAAAGTCATTTAAATCGATGAAATACGATAATCTGTTCCACCCACAATCTCAATTTCCTTTTGTCTTCTTTTGCATAGGGATTGCATTGAACTGGGTGATTCGCCCATTCTCTCTTAACTTTTCCACCTGTATTGCATTCTAATCTCCGCTGCACCTTTTGGGTGGAGTGAATCCAATGTCAAATGCTTTGTTTTATAATCTAATAACAGTTGCAAAGAACATTTTGACAATGACATCATTTAATAGGTAAAACAATTGAAGTAAAAAGTTGGGGAAAGATGAAGGGTGCTCATAAACAACTGCATTTCACATACTTATTCTAAGCGAGCAATTTTCCACTTGAACAAAATATGCTGTTATTAATCTGCCATCTTTAAAGTTTTTTTTTCTTCCTGTACAGTCAGAGAAAAATAACAAATAAAAGAATAAATAATTAAAAATAAACAATTTAATTTTTTACAATACCAGATTTCTCAATTAACCTCTTAATGCACAGTTGTTGTTGTTTTTTTTTAAAAAAAAGGCCAGCCAAAAATAAATCAATTATTTATTGTAAAAAACACAATTTAAAACATTGTCTTGACAAGAAATTTACAAAAATACAAAAATAATCAAAAAATTTTTTTGCAATTCTGGATTTTGATAACATTGCAGAAAATAGTCGAACATTGCAATATTACAAGCACATCGACCGGCCATTTTTTGAAAAAGGCCAGCAAAAATAATAAATTTTTTAATGTAAAAACACAATTTAGAACATTGTCTTTCCAAGAAAATTACAAAAATACCAAAAAAAATCAAACATTTTATTGCAAATTTTGGATTTTGATAACATTGCAGAAAATAGTCGAACATTGCAATTTTACACGCATATCGACCGGCCATTTTTTTTGAGAAAAGGCCAGCCAAAAAAAATCAATTTTTTTAATGTAAAAAACACAATTTAAAACGTTGTCTTGACAAGGAATTTACAAAAATACAAAAATAATCAAAATTTTTATTGCAATTCTGGATTTTGATAACATTGCAATATTACACGAACATCGACCGGCCATTTTTTTAAAAAGGCCGGCCAAAAAAATCAATTTTTTAATGTAAAAAACACAATTTAAAACGTTGTCTTGCCAAAAAAAATTACAAAAATACAAAAAAAAATCAAAATTTTTTTTTCAATTTTGGATTTTGATAATATTGCAGAAAATAGTCGAATATTGTAAATGTACAAGCACATCGACTTTTTTTTATCTTTCTTTTTAAAATCCCATTTCAAAATAAACATTATCATCAGTAAAAATACTTATTTATACTTTTAAAACATAAATAAAAACAATAGTAGTATTTATATCAAATATCAGTTAAAAGGAAACTGTTTAAAACTGTTCAATGAGATATTTTAGCTTTTTCTAAACCTTTCACGTAGACAACTGTGATAATAGTCATGTCAACGGTAATAGTGCATCTTAAACCTCAAATGAGATAATTCTAGTAATATGACAGACAGGTCGAGTTTGCGATGATAAGTTCATTCAGTGGAACGCACTAATTCTCTGGAAAGTTATTATCTTTAAAATATTATTTATTATATTCTGACTTAGTTATTTAAAAGCCCATAAAAAATCATCAAAACAAAGCGTTTGAAAACATCTTCTGACAATGATTGTGTTGGAAATGTAGGTCTGTGTTTACTTTCCTTTTAACATATATGTCAGACTTCAAGCATTTATTTATTGAAGAAGAATGAGAACGCTGTAGTGTGATATTATTACTAAATATGTGAGAACAAGAAAGTTTTAAGCAATTATATAAACTTTTATTTTCTGATGGGACTTTGAAGTACCACTAAAATTTCTTCCCATCAGATAAAATAATTCTATCAATTTAGACTTGACATACCATTACTTTCCATTTAAATTAAAATATGAAAAACTTACTAATTTTTTAAATACACTATATATATGTACAAAATTTTTTTATAATATTATAATATTTATAACGTTACAATCATAATATTTATAACGTTACAATCATAATATTTATAACGTTACAATTATAATATTTATAACGTTACAATTATAATATTTATAATATTACAATTATAATATTTATAATATTACAATTATAATATTTATAATATTACAATTATAATATTTATAATATTACAATTATAATCTTTATAATATTACAATTATAATGTTTATTATATTACAATTATAACATTTATAATATTACAATTATAATATTTATTATATTACAATTATAATATTTACAATATTACAATTATAATATTTATAATATTACAATTATAATGTTTATAATATTACAATTATAATGTTTATTATATTACAATTATAACGTTTATAATATTACAATTATAATATTTATAATATTACAATTATAATGTTTATTATATTACAATTATAATGTTTATTATATTACAATTATAATATTTATAATATTACAATTATAATGTTTATTATATTACAATTATAATATTTATAATGTTATTATAATATTTATATTATAATTATATTTATGATATTATAATTATAATTATAATATTTATAATATTATAATTATAATTATAATATTAAAATTATAATATTTATAATATTACAATTAAAATATTTATAATGTTATAATTATAATATTGTGCATTTATAATATTATAATGCACAGTATATTTTTATATACTATTAAAGTGGTTTATTTTTCGTTTTTATTATCTTGCTGAATAAAGGATTATAAAATGACAAAATAATTACATCTTCCTGCCGTAGTTTTTATTTTTTTTACTGTAAATTAGTCTTTATGTTTCATCTTTACCTTGTCTGGTGAATTTGAAATATAAAAATAAAAAATTATTGGGAAAATAGTGCATTTTCTTCAAAAGAAAAAGGTATCTTTTATTCATATTTTAAAGTCGTCGCTTTTCACCCAGCTTTCAGTCGTGATAATTAAAGAGATAATGAAAGTTATATTTATTTCAAAATTCAAATTAGTTTTTGAATATACAATAACAATGCATTAACTTTACAAGCAATTTTGCACTAATGATATAAGAAATTTGAAAATAAAATAAGTCATTATCCTAGAGCAAATAACGCATTCAATTAAATTAAATTTTCATCATAAAATAATCTAAAAATATTTTTTAATTATATTTGAGTATATTTAAAGATTTTATGCTAAAGGAAAAATATAGAATAAGATTGGAGTCTAAAATTTGGGGGAAATGCGCAACTCAATTCGAAATAAAAGACATATTCCAAGTTAAAACTCATAATTTTTTTTAATCAAGTATAGTAAAATAAAAAAAATAAGTGTTACCTGAAAACGCATTTTAAATGCTATTAGACGAATGAAATTGCTCAAAAGGTTTTAATTATTTTAGCACTATCGAAAGGAAAAAATGTATCAAATGACGTCAAAATAATCATCTAAAGCCAATCAATTTTGCCTCAGTATCTGAAAAAGGTCTGCTCAAAAATCAATCAAATTCTATGGTTTGAAATAAAATTAAATCCGTCACAAATTGTTTAATATTACAATAATTTTTTAAAAAAAATTGCTAAAAAAGGGCTTCGATAGGTTTTGCGCGATGAAGAATTTTGTATGTAATTATCATTGTTTACGCTCAATTGTATTGACAGACACACGCACACAAAAAAATTTTATTTAGGAGATTTCTTTGCACAAAAAATTCATTTCCATAAAGAATTTAAAACTGCCTCTGGAAAAAATGTACAATAACAATACATTAACAATACAAGCAATTTTACTCTAACGATATAAGAAATTTCAAAAATAAAATAAGTCATTTTCATAGAACAAATAATGCATTGAATTAAACTTTCATCATGAACTTAATCTAAAAATATTTTTTAATTATATTTGATTATATTTAACAATTTTTTATGATAACGGAAAAGATAGAATAAGATTGAAGTCCAAAATTTGGGGGAAAAAATGACGCAACTCAATTCAAAATGATAGACATATTCCAAATTAAAACTGATAATTTTTTTTAAAGCAGGTATGGTAAAAAGAAGAAAAAAAGGCGTTACCTGAAATCGCATTTAAACACTATCAGATGAATGAAAATTAATAAAAAGGTTTTAATTATTTTAGCACGTATTGAAAGGAAAAAAATGCATCAAATGACGCCAAAATAATCATCTAACGCCAATCAATTTAGCCTCAATATTCTAAAAAGGTCTCCTAAAAATCAGTCAAATTCTATGGTTTGAAATAAAATTAAATCCGTCAGAAATTACTTAATATGATAATAATTTTTTTAAAAAATTGCTAAAAAAGAAAGGGCTTTGAGAGGTTTTGCGCGATGTGATGAAGAATTTTGTAGTTATCATTGTTTACTCTCAGTTTTATTAACAGACACACGCACACAAGACATTTTTATATAGGAGATTACTTTGCACAAAAAATTCATTTCCATAAAGAATTTAAAACTGCTTCTGGAAAAAATGTACAATAACAATACATTAACAATGCAAGCAATTTCACTCTAACGATATAAGAAATTTCGAGAATAAAGTAAGTCATTATCATAGAACAAATAACGGATTGAATTAAATTTTCATCATGAACTTAATCTAAAAACATTTTTTAATTATATTTGACTATATTTAACGATTTTTGTACTAACGGAAAAGATAGAATAAGATTGGAGTCTAAAATTTGGGGTAAAAAAAAGGCTCAACTCAATTCGAAATGAAAAACATATTCCGAGTTGAAACTGATAATTTTTTTTCAAAAAATCAGGTATGGAATAAAGAAATTAAAAATGTGTTACCTGAAAACGCATTTTAACCCTCTGACTGCTCAATTTGTAAACCGAAATCTCTTTAAAAATTACTTATTTTTTTGTTGCATAGTTTAAGTATATATATATGAATTGGAGTATTGAAATAATATTTTTTCTTGAAAAGGTTTTTTATATTGACTTTTATCTTGAGGTTTGGTTTGGTTTGGTGTGCTACAGTCTACTTTTTGCAACACGAGGGTTAATGAGACCGGGACCTACAGCTTAAAGTCGATTCCGAATGGCTATGAACATCCATGCCACAGTGGGATTCGAACCCACGAACACCGGTACCGAAGGCCAGCACCCTAACCAATCGGTCATCTTTCGGCGCTTTTATCTTGAGAAACTAAGGTTTCAGAAAAAATAATTTCAGATGTTATCACAAATTTATTTTTTAATAAATTTTAATTGAAATACAGTTACTAAAACACATGTCTTTAAAAATTTCCCAGTTCTTAAAATGTCTAATTTTTCTTTCTATCCCCTAGATTAGACACACAGAATCATGTTACTTTTTCATTAAATCTTCTTTAATTTACTTTTTACTATTTAAAATTCTTCATTCCATCTAATGAAAACTTTGATGGAATTGGGTTGTATTAAGTAATTACAGTTAATGTTTATTTATAACATACTATTTATAATTCTAATATCTAATATAACTATAGCTCTAGTTATATAATTATATTTATTACCTAATTAAATGTCTAATACTGTATATAATTTATTCCACTGGTTAAAAGGTGGAAAGGCGGAATATGCTTCTTAATAAAGGAAAAAAATTACATGCCCGCGAAAATCGCGGGATGAGCAAATTTTGCTACATTTGAATTGCCCGTGGAAATCGCAGGATAAGCAGTCAGAGGGTTAAACGCTATCAGATAAATGAAATTACTCAAAAGCATTTAATTATTTTAGCACGTATTAAAAAGAAGAAATGTATCAAATGAGGCCAAAATAATCATCTAAAGCCGATCAATTTAGCCTCAATGTCTGAAAAAGGTCTGCTCAAAAATCAACTAAATTCTATGGTTTGGAATAAAATTAAATCCGTCACTAATTGCTTAATATGATAATTAAAAAAACTAAAAAGGGGCTTTGAGAGGTTTTGAACGATGGTATGAAAAATTTTGTATGTAATTATCATTGTTTAAGCTCAATTGTATTGACAGACACACAAACACACAAACATTTTTCATATAAGATTACCTTGTACAAAAATTTATCTCCATAAAGAATATAAAATTGCTTCTAGAACAAATGTACTTTAGATGTCTCCAGTATATTTTTAATTTAAGAAAACCAAAGTTGAATCCCCTATATAATAATAGTGTAATTTATCTGTCCGTCTGTCCTCGAATTTATGAAGCGGTTGGACCTGGAATGAATAGGTCATCCACATTGGATTCTTGATGAGTTAAAGTTAGCAAAATGCAAAGCAAGTCTTTAAAACGTTAGAAATCCACTCCTCCCCCCTTTTCGAGCGTTTAATGCCATTAATTCAAGCCCTATTTTCCCCGGTTAAGATCAGGCGATTAAGTTTATCACACAATAAATAGGTAAAAATAACACTTTTTGGTAGCATTATGACGTCATTTCTTTAACCATCTCATTTAATTGTTTCTTATTTTAAACTATTTAAATATCATCTGCATAATTTTCCTACGTTTTGTCACTGAATTGAGATATTACGTAAATAATTTTCTCTTATATTAGGCTTAAATAATAGATTAGATGCATCGTTTTAAATTTAATCATCGATTATTTTTTGTTGCAATGAAAATTTTATCACCGGTATTAACAACAAATTCTATCTACCTGCAAAATGTAGTAGAAATGATAGTTTCATTCCTTTACTTCATTTAATTACTGTGGCAAAAAATTGGAAAGAACGATAATTTCGAGGTAGCCTAAGAAAACTTTGAATTATCTTTCTAAATGAATTCAACGTAATTCTAAACTGCATTCACAGTATCGGGATACTTTAGAGGAGTAAGAATATAAACATATGCTGAATGATAAAAAATTGAAATTTATCCCCCACTAGTTAACTCCTTAACTGCCGCGGGCGTATATATACGTCTTGTGCAGTCAATGCTTTAACTGTTTTGGATGTATATATAAGTATTCCTGCACTACGTTTCTTAGTACTCTCCTGATTGTCATTACGTACACTAACTTATACAAGATTTAACATATACAAAGTATACACATACGCATTACGGGACAGTTAATGCATCCCACCGCAAAGCTTATATATATACGCTCGCGGCAGTTAAGGGGTTAATGACTGGGGTTTGGTTTGTAGCGCTATGGTCTACTTTAACAACACGAGGGCTAATGAGACCGGGACCTACTGCTTAAAGCCGATTCCGAACGGCTACAAGCAACCATGTCACAGTGGATTCGAACCCACAACATCTGGTACCGAACATCAGAGCCCTAATCATTCGGCCATCGTTCGGCAATGACTGACCTTAAAAAGTGAAAATACGCAGCACAAATTTAGACTAAACAAATTTAAACGGGAAGATGTACTTTTGTGATGTTTTACCAACACTAAATAATATTTTACTAAAGTACTTTCCCACTGTGGTCTGCACGTGCATGCACAGCCGTGGGAGGGATTTAATAGAGGAATTTAGGACTCCAATTGTTCACGTCTAGTTTAGGGATCCCCGCAGAGAAGGTATAGATCACGGAATGGCAGCGTAACGGTCAAGCAGCACAGAAATGTAACCATGAGTTATGGGAGCAGGGGCTAAAAAGTAATGTCAGCTTGCACAAAAGGGGCTACTTTAATGAGCCCACCTGCACTCCCGAAGGGCATGCAGATGTGGGAGAATTTCCCGAAAACAAGCGATTGGAAAGGAAGAAAAAAGGGGCGTTGGTACCGAGGTGAGGAGTTTAGAAACGAAGTTAAGGAGAGGAGTTGAAGTGGGGATTCGAGAGAAGTGGGACAAGAATCCACCAGCACCAACTCGTCCCGTGCGCCCGGACCGACACCACAGGAGGAAAGTCCCTGCCTGATCATTTGGACCCACTGAAGGACCGACACCGCCCCGCTCACCATCACCAACTCGTCCCGTGCGCCCTGACCCACGCCGCGTGAGGAAAGCCCCTGCCTGCTCCCCTGTGCCTGTAGTGGAGGTACAGATAAACTAATATTTACAGTCACTTAGGCCTCTATTCATGATTTAAGCTTGTAATGGAATAATTAGTTCTTTATAAAAAGAATTGTAGTAATCATGCTGTAAATATAAGACATAAATAATTGATGATTATTGTCAACTCCTCGCACGTCCCCGGCTGCACTTTCTGATGTCTGCACGCCTTCTTCTATACCTGCTCGCCTATTGTTACTGGAGCAGGTATCTTGGGTTCGATTAAAGCCTATGTGGCCGACGATAAGAACTGCAGCGATTAAACTCTTGGCTAAACATTTATTATTAAGAAGATTTGTTAGAACATATATACACTCCAAATCATACCCAAAGAGGGCTCAAATAAGACCGAGGACAAAAACAAATTGTGCCGAGCGAAAAACACCTCCCTCTGTCTCAGCTCCTTTCACAAGAATCTCCGTTTTCTGTCGATCCGACCGGGCATCCCTCCTCTCCTCTTCGCGAGGGGCCGGGGTGGCATCCCCCCCCTCGATCAAGTTTTCGCCTCCACGGGAAAAAGTCCTTCTCAGCACCTGGAGCGAGCGGGGTCGCATCTCTCGCCCCCCTCCTGTAGAACCTGCATGGAACAGGGCTTGCCCATCCCCTCTCGGGGTGTCCGTCTTCGGCCGCCGAAAAAAACCAGGGGCCCATGTAACACCAACTCGAGTCTTGAGTCTAGTATTACAATTATGATATATGATAACTCAGGATCAACTTGTAAATGAATGTACATAATAAATATCTGAATCTCAGTATAAAGTATTATATTTTTACTGTGTTTCCCCCTTGTAACCGAACACTAGTGTAGAGGTTGTAAGTACATTACAAGAAATATCCTCCGATGGTATTATCAATCCTCTTCAATAAATAAATGTCTAAGTGTAACAATGTCAAGACCTAGATTCCCTACCCAATCATAGTCATGATGTTTCAAACAGCTTTTTTTGATAACTGTTTATAGGTTTTCTAAATAACTAAGTCGGAATGCAATAAATAATATTTTAAGATAACTTTCTCAGTGAATGGTTGCACTCCATTGAATAAACTTATCATCTCAAGCGCAACTTGGCATATTACTAGAATTATCTTTCATATTTGGGTTTTAAAATGCAGTATTACCGTCAACAAACTGTTATCACAGCTGACTACGTGAAAGTTTTAGAAACATTTTGGATAAAAGTTCTCTCGCCCAAAGGGCAAAAACGCTATTGTCAGTTTACACTTTGCGCCATTTTGAACTGGAAAGAAGGGCTCGCCATGATTTATTTCAAAAGTGTCAGCTAATCTCATTCGACCGAAATCTTTCGCTTTGTATGCAAATTGCGGAATGGGTTACGTTCTAAAGCGATATTAATGCACTCCCTTTTCCACATTAATTTCTAGATTTCTTACAGTCTGGGTGATAAAATGAAAGCAGACTTTTATTTTTTTAAATCTTTTCTATTTCTCTTCTTTTCTCAGTTTCAAAACTTTATTTAATAATCATAGTCTTGGGTTGATTACGTGAGGTCAAATATGATAAATATTTAAAATAATTCTGGAATTTTTCTAGGTGAGATAACAGTTTTGGAACATAAAGCTCGGGAAATTTAGAATAATACCGGAATTATTCTTTACTAATGTTTCTAAAGAATTTTAATTGTCGTGTTAAAATAGAATAATTTTGCTGTTAATTCTGTTTATATTATTTTCCTAGTCTAAAATTTTAAAAGGATATAGTTCTACATAACTAGAATTTGATGGGTAGATTTAAATAAATAAAAGTCTTATTTTGTACTTAAACATATTTATTAAATAATTTAAATCAACACATCTTTTTA
>CM063506.1:47119908-47189908 GCA_032207245.1 Pardosa pseudoannulata | reverse complement strand
AAAGAACATTAGTCTTCGTTTCCCTGTATATACCGTTATTTTTGTACCCACAAACAAACCATATTGTTTCACTAACCCGTACTAGCACGTGACCCGCGTTCAAGTATCAATCGTCAGAAAACGTACTAGTAAGTGTCCCGCTCTCAAGTATGTCAGTAAATGTACTAATACTTGTCCCGCGCTCAAGTATCAATCGTCAGAAAACCTACTAATATGTGACCCCTCTCAAGTATCAATCAATCGTCAGTAAATGTACTTGTAAGTGACCCGCTCTCAAGTATCAATCGTCACAAAACGTATTAGTACGTGTGCCGTATACAGTGTGTTAATATATACGAATTTTTCATAGACAAGTCTTCAAAACAATCTTTTTTTAATTCTATACAATTATGAACTATTGCTATAAATATATCAAATACAGTATCTTTATACACATACAGATAAAAATAAACTCGCATTTTCTCAATTTATCATAAATGAGGATTCAAATCGAGTAAACGTTGATTTTAAACCAATATTTATATTAAGATCAGATAAAATTTTAAAATAAACGTTTTCTGATTAATTTAACACTAAAATGTTTACTTGTCTCGCCGAATGTTATTACAATTAATACGTCTGCAAGACAATTTTTTTTATTTATTTTAATGCAACAAACAGCATAGGTTTTCATTAAAAATAGATTTATTGCAAATCGGAGTTATTATTTTCTTTACAAAACTTCTCAGATGTACGGATTACATTATAATCTTAATAAAATTCAAATCACATTTCATGAAAAAACAACCGAATTTCTTAAAAGAAGCTTGTACAAATTTTAACGGGATTGAACATACATAAGTCAAACTTACCATACTTTTAGTGATTTGGGTTCCGCATGGACATACAGTTCTTCGTTCCATAATCCTCTTTAATATTCTGAATGTGACACTGCGGCTTAAAATTCTTACACATATATTAACGCAGAACAAACTTCGAATCTTACAAAATCAGAATCTCAGCCCGCGTGCAGAGGGGGATGCTCCCTTCAAATCTACATGGCGTAATAACGTTCTATGAAATAATAGAAGCAAAACAAAGCAGAAGAACTTGCAAGAAATCAATCAGCTACAAAGTTCTTAACGCATCCGTTAAGTAAACACTCTTCTCGCAGGTGACGCTGTTTTCATTATCGAATTCACACATGGTTAAACGAGAATTAAGTAAAATATGCGTTGTTGTTTTAAGCACGCTTTTCATGGATGGGATGATTATGCATATACGGAAGAGTTCAATTGAGATATGCAAAAGATGAAAGCGTTTTTACATGCAGGCAGAGTATTTTCTTTGATACAACTGTTGCAGGTGGAAGTTGATAGAAAAGCCTTATAACTGAATCAGCGTGTTCCGCAGTGGCGAGGAGTGAGTTCTAACGTGAGGGAAGCTCTGTACCTTAGTATTTGATAGTCACAGACATACAAATATTATATTTACTTAATGGTATTTTTAACTTAAAAACTAAAGTGAGTGTAAGTGTACCTTAACCGCTTCCCTTACAAATTTTTTTGAAAAAAATTGCAAGAAATCATCCTATTTTTCAATTTTATTATTAAATACAAGGAAGTGAAACAAAATATAAGTATGTAGGTTTTTAAGTTGGAATTTTCATTTTTTACAGGTATAAAAGCATTTAGTTTTAATATTAGTTTACTATCCCGAGTTATCTCGGGCAAATGGAAAAAAAAGTTGAATATTAGTCTTTGTATGATAATTTTTTAAACAAGGAACAACACAAAGTGAACCTGACGTCCTGGTGTCTGGTCTCTTTTCTTATTGACTTATCTCTGAAATCTGCTTTACGGGAACACAAAGTACACTGTCTTGTTGGATTTGATTTTTTTTTTCAGTATCAGGAATAACATCTGGAAAATACCTTGAGGTTAACCTGAGTGGTAAAGGACTAATGCTGGGTCTGCCTCATATGGCAGAAAACATGTCACGGTGATTTTCTGAAATTAGTTTTTATTAGTGCAAACCACGTGACCAGTCTGGTGAAAAGAACCGCAAAACCAACAAAACTTTGCAAACTGGCAATCAAAGCCGAATATTACCTTTCATTTTCTCCTGTGCGAGTTTAAAACCGTGATTAAACAAACCGTACTGACAAACTGTGCTTCGTCCAAGTTTCCCCGAGATAATAATTAACTGCAATATGCACAAAACCGAAATAACTAATAATCAGGTAAGCGGTTAAAATAATTTTTCGGGCGTTGTATCCTTTAATGGCAAACGTTAGTGAATATCTCTTGTTCTTTCTTTAGCTTTGGTGAGTACAAAAAAATTAATTTCTTTTTCCCTCAGCCTCTCTTATACACAATTTAATGACCCTCTTCCCGCGTTATCCCATCCGAACGATGGCCAAATAGTTAGAGTGCTGAACTTCGGAACCGGAGTTCGGGGGTTCGAATCCCACTGTGGCATGGATGTTCGTAGCCGTTCGGAATCGGCTTTAAGCAGTAGGTCCCGGTCTCATTAGCCCTCGTGTTGCAAAAAATAGACCATAGTGCTCCAAAACAAAACAAAAACCAAATCCCGCGTTATCCCATGACTAACCGCTAAAAGCTTCAATAGACTTCCTCACACACCTATAAATTGACATGCACGGGTCCCCCCCCCCCAAAAAAAAAAAGCTTTCGGGATGTCTTGCTAAAAAATCTGATTATTTTTTCAAAACTCTTTTCTTTGTTCCCTCGCCAATGGGAATTGTCTTACCTTTGTGATGGGCGGAATTGATCTTTACACACGCACACACACACACAAACGAAAGGCCGGTCCTAGGATTTTAGCCGAATGCATTCAAAGTAGTTTTTGGCTTAAAAGGTATTGTATCGGCTTCCCTAAACATTTGACAGCCGGTGTACATACCTACACTACCCACCCAGTCCCGGACCTGTACACACATGTTATATTCATGCACATATATATACAAACACATATATATAATTTTTCATAGAAATTAGGATAATTACAAGTAGAATTTAAAAGTACATAAAAATTTAACAACATGATGTGTAATAACAGAAAAAAGGGATTGAGATGGATTTCATGTTTGCAAACGCCGTTGGAGAGTTAAGACTCCAATTTGGACATGAAACATTTTTGTGTAACTGCAAGCCTCACGCTAACTCACGTATATATGTGTGTATATATATATATATATATATATATATATATATGTATGTGTGTATATATATATATCAATATAATCCAGTATAATGTATACATATAATATAATACAAACATATAAATACACATGCATCATACATACATTCGTACACACACACTCACACACACACACATATATATATATATATATATATATATATATATGTGTGTGTGTGTGTGTGTGTGTCTTGGTCACCCTATCTACCTCTGAATAAGCTACCACCCCCCAGTGGCCGATTATGCCTTTCCGAGGGGAGGTAGAGAATTTAGAGGCAAATTGGGGGCGTTAAGACAGTCTTTTGAAAGAACGTCGCATACCTATATAGAAAATTAATAAAATACTTTGAAAGCACATTAGGCTTCATAAATAATCATTTTATCGAGCTATATAAAATTTTTATAATATTAACGGAATTGGAAGCCATATGTGGAGATTTAAGAATGATAACAAATTGTTAAATCTCCACCAGCCTCAACCATGTACAGATTGATGCATTCCTTTTAAATTTTTAATATACAATGTTTTACTATATGGCGTACCCCTGCTCTAACTCGACGATGATGAATGTAGTAACTGCAGGGATCACCACGTATATATATCCATTATCAGAAGGGATTTGTATGGTGCAGTTAAAATCACACAACTCACTTCAGGCGTACGCATTTTATTTAAGGAACAATAAATATACAAATAAACATCATCACCCTCGATACAACCGAGCTCTCGGGCTACTGGCACGCTGACTCTTATGTAGTCAGGCAGCATACAAGATAATTTGCATATTTACAATGGTGTGCTGCCACAAATACTACAATAATCAAACTGTACAAAAATAAATATCAATTTATATTACAAAATGTCAGGATACATTACATAAAATACTTTATAAAGAATAAAAAAATAAAAGACATTGATATGCGACGTATGACTTCAATCGTAACCAAAATTGCGTAATCACCACAACTAGGTTTGATGTAAATATCGCATCAAAAAAATTAATGGTCGCTTTAATTATATACAACTTTGTGCTTCTTAATAGATAAACAGACAAATAAAATAGGTGCATATAAAATGCAGCAATATCTTAACATTTGGTATAATTAATTGTTACGGAGGAGAGGAGAGTTAGAATTTCCTTTTCTTTTAATGTGGGCGGTGACGTAGAAAAGGTTGGGAACCTCTGATTTAGAGGTCCGCGATTTCCAGTCACGAGCAGCTTGTGGTTTCTCCTGTATTCAAGAAGATGCTTTTACTTCATAATGACCTTAAACTGACGTGGGTTGCTACAACAGAATGTCTAGCCTGGAGATTGTGGAACAAGCAACCTCATCTTCATGACCATTTGACAAGGCGTGGAGTCCGATGGACCTTGAAGATAGCATTTTATAATTTGTAAACCAGGAGATACAGATCGACTAGGAGACGCCCTTGTCTTGTAAAACGCTTAAAAACAAGCATAAAGAGGTTCCGATATGTTTCTTATAACTTCAAAAAGTAATAGAAAGGGAAACGGTGAAACTAAGTCCGTTTTAGGTTTCGTCCTTCAGAAGTTTTAAACGTTCAAATTTTAAATAATTTAACTAACAAAATTTGAAAACATTTTTTGTTAATTCTTCAAGTAATATTTCATGAAACCTTATTCAGAAATTAAATAAAAACAGTTAAAATTATTTTATTATTTTTTTCTCTTATTAATTTTGTCTTAAAATCTACGAATAGCTATTATTTGTTAATCTTACCTGTGCTATTTTATTTTATAACTAGCATATAGCCCGCCATATGACGGGATCAGTAAAATTTTTAATTTTCCAGAATTGTAAAGTACCCTATGAGGCAAGTAAAAAAAATGGTTTGTTTTTTGGCTGAGAATTATCTTGCAGCAAAAAATAATCTATGATTAAATTTTAAATTATCCCATACATACCTAATCTATTATTTAAGCCAAATATAAAAGAAAATTAATTACGTAATATCTAAGTTCAGTGATAAAACGTATGAAAATAATGCAGACGATATTTAAATAATTTAAAATAAGAAATGATTAAATGAGATGGTTAAAGGATTGACGTCATAATGATAGAAAAAATGTTATTTTCATCTATCCCCTATATAATAATAGCCTAAGTTGTCTGTCCACCAATTTATGAAGCGGTTGGACCTGGAATGGATTCCCCGGCTAAGGGCTGGCGATTAAATTTATCAATTTATCCACATAATAAATAGGTAAAAATTACAATTTTTCTAGCATTATGACGTCATTCCTTTCACCATCTCATAGAATCGTTTCTTGTTTTAAATTATTTAAATATCGCGTGCATTATTTTCATACTTTTTATCACTGAACTTGGATATTACTTAAATAATTTTCTTTTATATTTGTATTAAATAATAGATTAAGTATATAAGTGATAATTTTAAATTTAATCATCGATTATTTTTATTGCAATGAAAATTTTATCGCCGGTATTAACAAATTCTTTTCCTAAAAGCCTAGGAGTCTATTTCACGGACTAATAAACATCCAGGTTTTAAGTTATATATCTTTGAAAATTAAGAAGTTTGTTTGTGTGTTTGTTTTTTATACGTAACCACACGGTTTGACTAAATGAATTCAGCATGATTCTAAACTGCATTCACAATAAGGCGATTTCACGCAGTAGGGCAAATTCTTAAATTAAGACAAATCTGGCTTTAGTTTCAAACGGAAGGCAGTTTATTGTTTGTCTATTGGCTATTGTAAACATGAAAATGAATGGGAAGGGCATCATAGTAGTTCGTGACTTTGTGACAAATTGCGTTATGTAGGGAAACTTTAGAAGAGTATGAAGATAAACACATTATTGAGCGTGTACTAGATAATTATCAGACAAAACACAAACCATTTTATTACCTGCTTCATAGGGTACTTTACAATGCTGGAAAACTAAAAATTTTACTGATCCCGTCATATGACGGGCTATATGCTAGTTTATTATATAATAAATTGATAAATTTAATCGCCTGCTCTTAACCGGGAAAATTAGAGCTTGAAATAATGGCATTAAACTCTCGAAAAATATTATTTCGAACGTTTTACAAACGATAGTATTTTTTGCTGTGATATAAAGTCTATTTATACAAATTTATTTTAGAATCGGATCGATAGTTAAGGAGAAGATAAACTTTACTCGCTTTAAATTTTGCTAACCTATCATTAAGAATAATATGGACGCCTATTTCATTGTCCAAACACTTCAAAAATTTACAAACAGATAACTTAGGCTATTATATTTTATATATATATATATCTATATATATATATATATAATATATATATATATATATATATATATATATTATATATTATATATATTTATATATATATAATATATATATATATATATAAATTAAAAATTATACATATATATAATACATATTAAATATATAAATTTATATACATATAATATATATATATATATAATATATATATATATATAATATAATATATTTATATAATATATATATATATATATATATATATAAACTTAATTGCAAGTGTTACAGTTTACATCCTTTAGGACATACAGATTTTTGGCATTCGACTGCACTACAAAGGTATGTAAACATAAAAAAAGTTAATATAAACTTTCCATCAAAAATATCCGTTTGTATCCTCTTTTACTGCCAGGCCCTGGGCCCAACTTTGCCTTGATCGTGCCCTGGCCATCGGACTCTTCTTTCAATCCTAGCCATCCTTCTCTTTATCTCAGTAACAATATATAACATTTTGTAGATTTCATGTATTTCTCTATTTGTTCTAGCTCTCATTCGCTCTTTTCACATAGCGCTCCAAAAATTCTCCTCAGTATCTTTCTCTCCCATATTCACAACTCCAAACGATGGCCGAATGGTTAGGGTTCTAGCCTTCGGTACCGAAGTTCGTGGGTTCGAATCCCATAGTGGCATGGGTATTCGTCCCCTTTCGAAATCGGCTTTAAGCTGTAAGTCCCGGTCTCATTAGCCCTCGTGTTGCAAAAAGTAGACCGTAGCACTAAAACCAACAATAACCCATATTCTCAAATTTCATCACACTTTCTCAGAGTCCATGTTTCAGAAAGAACTAAAATTATTTCATGCAAATAATAGAGTTTTAATTTTTGTTTTCTAAGCATGGACAATCAAAGTATTCATCTATTTAAAAAAATATTTTTACTACAGCATCTGAGTAAAACAACATATTTGTGTTGCATTGTTGTAAACTAGTTGTGCAAACGACCGTTAAATAGAACTCGGGTTGCAACCAAAAATAGAAGTGCACAACTAGATTTTACAATAGCTAATACACAATTTTACCCTTCCATTGCTCTACGGATTTTGAGTTATGCGAGATGCATACAAACGTACGCACTTACAGATGCCACGACGAAACTAGTCAAAATGCTTTCAGCGACGGTCAAAATGAATGTCTGGAGCTTCAAAATTAAATTATTTTGTGCTTACTTTCAGGCGTAACACGTAGGGCCGGTTTCACCATAGTCGTTTAACGGCTAACTGTGATTAATCTCTATTTAACCTTTTTGTGAGCCATTTATTTCTCACACAACACTTTCTCGTGTTGCAAAAAGTAGACCGTAGCACTCCAAACGAAACCAAAACCAAACCACACAACACTTTTAAACTTTCAAACCTGAAGTGTTAATTATTATGCTTTGATCAAAAAATAGATGACGGCGCAAAACTGAAGCAGGAATCAGTCTTCCCATCGTTATAATGGCAAGACCAATATATTATAAAGGGTACTGCGCATCCCACATGAGTATTTTGTAAGATCATGTGGGTGGGAACTAATCTTTCCACGACCTTCGAAAGGATTGAACTGAGAATTGCGTACCACCATTGGTTGGCGTCATGGGTTAATCGCGATTAGCCACTAAACGTCTTTGATGAGACTGGCTCTAAAACTTGTCAAAGTTGCATTAGACATTGTAAAATGAGTATTTAGGATGAAACCTGAACACTGAATTTTATTCAATTACAATACAGTAGAACCTCGATTAATCGAAATTCTTTGTAACCAATTCCTTTCACTTTTTTTTTTTCACTTTTACTATCATCAAATGAGGAATTTGCACATGTGGGGATTCGAACAACTTAGTGTTTTTCTGATAATTTCAGACTCGTAATTCCAAAATGTTCTCAAAAATGTAAAAAACTGTCCATCATTTAAAAAATTAATTTTAAAGTTAAGCGAAAATCACGTGACATCAAAAAGCTCCGTGATTGGTTGTGATGTCATCGTTCATGCAGACCAATATTTTTGTATTGCTTTTAAGCGCGCACTATTTTCCGATTTTGTTTTTGCAAGTTCCTGAAATTTTCTAGCTATCAAAATTTATTTTTATTTAAACCTGAAGGTTTATTTTATCGATCTAGATAGCTTAGTTATCTCAATTTGTCATAAATGTCTCTTCTACCTGGATTTACCAAAGGACAATCAGACAACCTCCCGAAAATTGACAGCATGTCAATGTTTTCTTTCTTGGCAAAAAACCCGAATTTTATGGGAGCAGAAATACGAGGAATTAAAACCCAAAGGTATGTAAAATCATTTATATTTTTTTCCAATTTTACTTAACATGTATTAATACTTTATTCATGCTAAACACAGCTCTTTTGTTTGTAAACACAAACAAGTCAAATAAATATACATATATCATATACACACATTTGTAGTAGCATCGTTTTTTATAAATAGAGACGGATGTAATATTAAAATAAAAATTAGAGGAGGTATTTTTTGTGAGACCGGTCTCATTAGCCTTCGTGTTGCAAAAAGTAGACCGTAGCACTCCAAAACCAAACCAAAACCAAACCAATTCTTAGATATTTTAAATATGATGAAAAGAAATTTAAAATCTTTAAACGGCTTTACTTAATTATTTATACATTTTTAAATAGCAATACAATTTTATTGCCTTTAATATTAATGTCAAATTAAAAAATGTATAAAATTTCTCAAATTAAATTTAATTTTTAAAGTAATATCATTATTAAGTATTTTAAAAATATACTTTTTTTTCAAATTAGTCACCAATTTAATCGAAAAATATCACTGTGGTTTGATACACAAGAAAGTATGCATCTCTGAAGAAAATATTTATAATACCTTGAAAATACATAACCTTCCCTCCCCCGAGTTATTTATTAGATAATTATATGCTTTAGATATTTATATGTTTTTCGATATTTATATGCTTTATAAAATATTTATTGTACTTGAACTCTGTGATAATACTCGAAAATTAGCAGTTTTAAAAGTTAAATAGCAGTGGTTAATCAACAATCCTTTTAAAGGTATAGATGTATTTTTATATACTTTAATTGTTCTAAATAGTAATATTTAAACAAAAGCAAGCATTTATTTACGGAAAATGGTCTTCACAAACCCATAGAGATGATTTATATGATAATTTGAGGTTTAATTTCTCATCCCTTTTCATCGCAGTTGTCCAGATTTTACGTGTATGTGGGTCTTTCGGGACGCTGAAAAATATCTTCTCATTGCAATTAGTTGTTGTATTTTTACAGAGTGGCACAATACAATATTTAGAGTATGATTTTTTAATGCCAGACATAACAAAAAAATTTCTATTATATGCGATACTTTACACAAAAACAAATTTAAAAGTCGCCTTTTAACATGTAAACAGCATAGGCGCTCGAGAGACGTTAAAGAGTCCGCTATAAAACCTATTAGAAATCACTCATTAGGCCCCCAAATGAAAGAAAAATAGCTACTGTCCTGCTTACTTTTTTGTCTTCTATCGTTTAAAATCAAAATTAGAAACGTGAAAATTCCTCATTTCTCTTTACAAACATGCATGTTTAAATTTTTTCTTTTTTTCCCACATTTCATTTATATGAAAGCCGTCCTTTCCAAACTACGAGTGCAGATAAATATTTTGTAATTCCCTTTTTTAGAATTCCTTCTCTCAAGCACAATTCTCAGTATAAATGTACTCTTCCCCACTTTCAAACATCCCTGTTCTAAACAAAAACACACCCCATTTCGAAACTTGGAATGTCATACTACCGAGTCCCAGAACAATTGGATGTTATTGCACCAATGACGATACTACATATTAAACTAAATGATTATTGATGAATTGTCAATTATCTGAAGTAGGTTCAGTCCCAGTTACTTCGCATAATCGAGGTTCTACTGTACTTCCTTTTAGTACAAAACAAACGATAGAAACTGAACACTGGCCGATTAGTTAGGGTGCTGACCGTTGGTACCGGAGTTCGTGGGTTCGAATCCCACTATGACATGGATGTTCGTAGCCGTTCGGTATCGGCTTTAAGCAGTAGGTCCCGGTCTCATTAGCCCTCGTGTGCAAAACAGTAGACCGCTCCAAACCAAACCAAGCCAAATGATAGGGTTCTGTTCTTCAGTACTGGAGCACATGGGCTCGAATCCCACTGCAGGCATGGATGTTCCTAGCCAATCATAATCGGCTTTAAGCAATAGGTCCCGGTCTCATTAACCTCCGTGTTGAAAAACAGTAAACCACAACACTCTAAACCAAACCAAACCAAATCCTTTTTGTACAAGAAATTGAAAAAAAAAATTAAATCTGTTTGGAATTTAACAAATTTCAATATATTCTTATTAGTAACTAAACGCCTTTGGTGAGACCTGCTCTAAAATTTGTCAAAGTTGCATTAAACATTGTTAAAATGAGCATTTCTGATGAAACCTAAACACTGAATTTTTTTCGGTTACTGTACAGTAAAACCTCGATTATCCGATCCTCGATTAACCTAAACTCTCCGTTAACCAAAGTCAGTTTCTTCTTAACTTTTTTTTTTCTTTTTTTTCAGGAAATAATTTCACTATGTACAAAGATGCAATTTTAAAGTTGTTATTTTTTCCCAAATTCTTTTTGTATGCAAGCCGTAGTTTCCAAATTACGAGTGCAGATAAATATTTTGGAATTCCCTTTTTTAGAATTCTTGCAAGTACAATTCTCGGTATGAGTGTACTCTTCCCCACTTTCAAACATCCCTCTTCTAAACAAAAACACACCCCATTTCGAAATTTGGAAAGTCATACTGCTGAGTCCCAGAGCATTCTATTGCACTGGGACACTGGGACACTTACTCAGCATTCACTCATCATACATTGCTCTGGGAGAGAATGTTATTGCACCAATGACTATACTACATATTAAACTAGGTGATTATTGATGAATTCTCGATTATCCGAAGTAGGTTAGGCCCCAATTACTTAGGATAATAGAGGTTCTACTGTACTTCCTTTTAGTACAAAACAAACGATGACCAAACGATAGAAATCGAACGCTGGCCGATTGGTTAGGGCGCTGACCGTTGGTGCCGGAGTTCGTGGGTTCGAATCCCACTATGGTATGGATGTTCGTAGCCGTTCGGAATCGGCTTTAAGCAGTAGGTCCAGGTCTTATTAGGCTCGTATGCAAAACAGTAGACCGTAGCGCTCCAAACCAAACCAAGCCAAATGATTGGGTTCTGTACTTCGGTACCGAAGCACATGGGCTCGAATCCCACTGTAGGCATGGATGCTCATATCCAATCGGAATCTACTTTAAGCAATAGGTCCTGGTCTCATTAACCTTCGTTTTGCAAAATAGTAAACCGTAGCCCTCCACACCAAACCAAACACTTTTTGTATAAGGAATTGAAAAAAAAATTAAATCTCTTTGGAATTTAACAAATTTCAATATATTCTTATTACCTGTAGAATTAATTAACTATATAAGAGTGTGACATCAACAACTATCTAATCATTTAAAACTAAAAAATCACTTGAATTGATTTTTTAAAAGTAACTTTTTATCAATTCTAATTTTAAAAGAGATTGACGATGTTAGCCGATGTTTTTTTTATATGAAAATTAGGAAATAGAACGTTTATAGCATCACTAGTGTGATATTAAGCCCTCTAGCGATTTAAGTTTTAAATTGTTAGGTTATGAATAAGCCTTTTAGACGGCTGCATAATTTTTATTTTTAATGGAATGCTCTGAAGTATTAAGATCAAAATTTAATTAAAATGTATATGTAATAGTACTATTTTCTCAGCTTTCATAAAAGGCTTTATATTCAAACTTCGTTAAAATTCAGTTTTTGCTTTGAAAAAAAAATAACGAATATGTGTAATTACAATTTATTATAAATATCACACAATAGAGACATTAGAACTAGAATAGAAAAAACAAAGCTATCTTTCAAAACATATGTAATTACGACTTGGTTAAGGAGGGAATCTAATGCAAAATTTTACTAATTTCTGCGCTGCAGTATGAAATTTTTTTCTTTTAATTATAATATGCTGTAATCTTGAGATATGGAAAATTAGTAGATTTTACATTAAATTATATGGAAGAAAGAAGCTATTTTAAATCTTATACAATTTTTAAAAATATAAGAGGTCAATCTTGTTATATTTTTAAGTATTTATAATTAAATTTAATTATTGTCTCGTTCACCATTTTTTGAGGATAGAAAATAATATAGGAACAGGTATATTTATTTCTGTAAAGGATATAACATTTTAAAAATTAAAATGAACTAAGGGTTTTGTTACAAAAGTGGCATTAATAAAGGCGGAAACTAGATCCTTAGGCGTCCGTGGTCAAAAACTGACTTGTGTCCCTATCTCCAAATATAACCATTTAATTGGAATTCTGGAATTTTTTTTCTCAATTTTTCGTTATTCCTATCCGGAGGCGAATTGTCCTCGTTTGGATATCGCTCTCATCATGAAGCTCGTTTAGAAAGCATTTTGTGCACAGCGTGACGCCCCAACAATTGCTGCGTCCGTGGCAACTGCCATTTTTGCCAAGTCCTAGTTTCGTCACTGATCCAAATATAAGGTTTTTTTTTTCCCGGGACCATAAATTATGGATATAGAAATATAGAAGAAAAGAAAGACAGGGTTATAGCACACCAAACTATATCTAAACAACACTAACATGCAGTAAATACATACAGAAGCGAAATGCAACATAGTATCAAAAGACATGTAGTCTAACCACAACATGCTTTTTATTAGTTGAGAAAGACATGCAATTATTATAACAAAATCGATAAATACCATTCTCAGTGTGGTAACACTGAGAGAAATATACCATAAAATAATATTTAGAGGTACTTTGTGAGAATACAATTAAAGAAGCTCGTTGCATTTTTAAGTCATTGAACATCCTAAAGAAATTATTGAAATCGCGAAACCTTTCGTTGTTCAGTTTAATTAATGAATTAAAGAATCCTGGGACAAATGAAAAATGTAATCAAAAGACAGAAATTTAGCATGTATCTCAGCGTTAGTTTTGAGAGATGAGTAAAAAGAATTTAATTCTGAGAACGCTTTATTATCTGAAATTTTATGGCTGGAAAACTAGGTATTAAAAAATGAGAAGGGAAAATGAATAATATTGGATATTTATTAACTTGAGTCCCTACCTCCGAATATAACCATTTAATTGGAATTTTGAATTTTTTTTCTCAATTTTCGTTATTCCTATCCGGAGGCGAATTATCCTCATTCGGATGTCGCTCTCATCATAGAGTCCATTTAGAAAGCATTTTGTGCACAGCCAGACGCCCCGACGATTGAAGCGTCCATGGCAATTGCCATTTTTGCCAATCCCTAGTTTCGGCACTGATCCAAATAAAAAGTTTCTTTTTACCGGGACCATAAATTATGGATATAGAAATATAGAAGAAAAGAAAGACAGAGTTATAGCACACCAAACTATATCTAAACAACACTAACATGCAGTAAATAATACCTACAAAAGCAATGCAACATAGTATTAAAAGACATATAGTCTAACCACAACATGCTTTCTATTAGTTGAGAAAGCCCTTAAAGACATGCGATTATTATAACAAAATCGATAAATACCATTCTCAATGTGGAAACATTAAGAGAGATATACCACAAAATTTTATTTAGAGGTACTTTGTGAGAATACAATTAAAGAAACTCGCTACATTTTTAAGTAATTGCACATCCTAATAAAATTATTGAAATCACGAAAACTTTCGTTGTTCAGCTTAATGAAGGAATTATTCCTCGGATAACTGAAAAATGTAGCCACAATACAGAAATTTAGTATTTATTCCAGAGTTAGTTTTGTGAGATGAGTAAACAGAATTTAATTCTGAGAACACTTTATTATCTGAAATTTTATGGTGGAAAACTAGGTATTAAAAAATGAGAAGGAAAAAAGAATAATATTGGATATCTATTGACTGGTGTCCCTGCCTCCAAATATAAACATTTAATTGGAATTTTGAATTTTTTTTCTCAATTTTTCGTTATTCTGATCCGGAGGCGAATTGTCCTCGTTCGGATGTCGCTCTCATGCTGAAGCCCGTTTAGAAAGCATTTTGTGCATAGCGTGACTCCCCGACGACTGAAGTGTTTGTGGCCAATGCGATTTTTGCCAAGCCCTAGTTTCGGCACTGATAAAAATATAAGGGTCTTTTTTTTCCCGGGACCATACCATACTGAGAGACATATACCAGAAAATAATATTTAGAGGTACTTGTGAGAATACAATTAAAGAAATACGTTACATTTTTAAGTCATTGCACATCCTAAAGGAAGTATTGAAATCGAGAAAACTTCCGTTATTCAGTTTAGTTAATGAATTATTCCTGGGACAACTGAAAAATGTATCCACAAGACAGAAATTTAGTATTTATTCTAGTGTTAGTTTTGAGAGATGATTACAAAGAATTTAACTAAGAACACTCCGTTACCTGAAATTTTATGGCTGGAAAACTAGGTATTAAAAAATGAGAAGGGAAAAAGAATAATATAGGATATCTATTGACTTGTGTCCCTACCTCCAAATATAACCATTTAATTTCAATTTTGAATTTTCTTTTTCTCAATTTTTCGTTATTCCTGTCCGGGGGCAAATTGTCCTCGTTCGGATGTCGCTCTCATCATAGAGTCCATTTAGAAAGCATTTTGTGCACAGCCAGAAACCCCGACGATTGAAGCGTCTGTAGCAATTGCCATTTTTGCCAAGCCCTAGTTTCGGCACTGATCAAAATATAAGGTTTTTTTTTCCCGGGACCATACCATACTGAGAGAAATATACCATAAAATAATATTTAGAGGTACTTTGTGCAAATACAATTAAAGAAACTCGTTGCATTGTTACGTCACTGCACATCATAAAGAAAGTATTGAAATCGAGAAACCTTTCGTTGTTCAGTTTAATTAATGAATTATTACTGGGACAACTGAAAAATTTAGCCAAAAAAGAAAAGAAATTTAGCATGTATCTCAGCGTTAGTTTTGAGAGATGAGTAAAAAGAATTTAATTCTGAGAACACTTTATTATCTGAAATTTTATGGCTGGAAAACTAGGTATTAAAAAATGAGAAGGAAAAAAGAATAATATTGGATATCTATTGACCCTGCCTCCAAATATCACCATTTAATTGGAATTTTGAATTTATTTTTCTCAATTTTTCCTTATTCCTGTCCGGGGGCAAATTGTCCTCGTTCGGATGTCGCTCTCATCATGAAGCCCATTTAGAAAGCATTTTGTGCACAGCGTGACATCCCAATGATTGAAGCGGCCTTGGTAATTGCCATTTTTGCCCAGTCCTTATTTCAGCACTGATCCAAATATAAGCAGACATGCCAACATTCAGGCACTTGTGTCCGGAACAACAGCGTAGTTTGAAATTTTAAATTCTAATTACAGATTATACATAAGTACATATCTTGATGGTTTCTAAATAAAAATTAAATTTAAAATATTTACAAAGTAGTAAATTGTAAAAAATAATTAAAAATTCATAAATTTTAAAATTTATGAGTAAATTTTTTAGCTTTAACAACTTATTTTTCAGAACAGAGTTTTTTAAAGCAACATTTACCTTGATTCAAATATTTCCATTTTTCTATCATAAGGGATTCTAGAGCTTGTCTATTCAAATTTGATCTAAATTCAGTTTGTTTTTTCCG
The DNA here is from genome assembly GCA_032207245.1 of Pardosa pseudoannulata. NCBI lineage: Eukaryota > Metazoa > Arthropoda > Arachnida > Araneae > Lycosidae > Pardosa > Pardosa pseudoannulata. The sequence goes on along the minus strand of CM063506.1, from coordinate 47,173,689 downwards.
CACAGTACTGAAAACTTTTAACATGTTGTGTGAAAAGAGTAATATTCAGCATTATTTTTTTGCAGAACTTTGTATTTAATTGCTGAATTGTGATCTTTTAGCTATTCAAAAGCTTTGTTATTTTCCGGAGTTGTCAAATTTTCTCATTTCTCCGGAGCAGCTCCAGATATTCCGGAGTAGTTGGCATGTCTGTATAAAGTTTTTTTTCCCGGGACCATACCACACTGAGAGAAATATACCATAAAATAATATTTAGAGGTACTTTGTAAGAATACAATTAAAGATTGCATTTTTACGTCATTACACATCATAAAGGAAGTATTGAAATCGAGAAACCTTTCGTTGTTCAGTTTAATTAATGAATTATTTCTGGGACAACTGAAAAATGAAGCCAAAAGGCAGAAATTTAGTATTTATTCCAGCGTTAGTTTTGAGAGATGAATAAAAAGAATTTCATTCTGAGAACACTCCATTATCTGAAGTTTTATGACTGGAAAACTGGATATTAAAAAATGAGAAGAGGAAAAGAACAATATTGGATATCTATTTTAGGGGTAATTTTAATTTCTTACTTATTTATGTACACAGCCAAACACCAATTTCCTGCCACCTGTTATAAAACTGTATATCTGTGTGCACAAATCTTTCTTACAGGATTTACAATGTCATAATTCCATTAAAGGGCCAACTTGTTATAACACCAAACGGTATTGTAATCAAAAAAAATTTTTCATTTCTTTTTTTTTTTATTTTACACACATATATATATATATACAGTGGACTTCGCTTAATGACATCGCGGTTAATGTTATCAATCGCTTATTGTTATCGAAATCACTTAGTCCCGAATTTCTCTATCATTTGTATATTAAAATTATCGCTTTACATGATCGTTACATCGGTTAATGTTATCAGTTTTCGAACCTCATTTTAACTGGCAAAGGGATATTCACAATATATTCAAAATTAACCCATTCTTTTCTTTCCTTTCGCTGTTGTTTGAATTTACTAGAATTCTCCTCGGAAAACCCTTGGGAAATGGGGAATGAACAAAGGAGTGGGGTATTACACGTTCCTGAAATTATTCAGAAATACGCACACCTTGTTGGTGGTCAGTGGTTGTCAGATAAGCAGAAGGCAACACATTCTTATCGGAACTGAGAAGGAGCGTATTCACATTTTATGCCTTGCTAGCTTTTATGCAGCTTGTCGATATGAAAGCCAGAAAGCGAAATGATTTAACGTTAAAACGAATGATCGAAATTTTAAACCGTTATGACAGATTGATTATGATTACCAACAATTTATCAATGAGCTTCTTAGAAAAAAAATGTAGACAGTCAACAATTGATCAATTTTTTTTAATTATGTATACAATTCTTATTTTTCAAAGGATAATATACAGTACATAAATATAAGGTATGTTTTTTCATTTTGTTTTGAAATTTAGTAAAAGGGAATTAAAGGGGGGTACATTTATCTAATTTTGAATATCGTTTATTGTTATCAAAATCACAGTGTCCCAAACTAATCACATTAAGCGGAATCCACTGTATATATATATATATATATATATATATATATATATATATATATATTGTCTCAATAGCATATTCTATTTTTTAACTTATGCTTATAACAGTGTCACAGTTGTAAAACGTTTTGGCAGGAAAACACCAAAGATGGATTGTCCGAATAAACTCAACATTTTTATTTTTAGGTAATACTTTTTTAAAATTACAACATAAACAGTTAATTTTAAAACACAATCATTGTATCTTATATTTTTTTCAATAATATATACATATATATGGTTCCAAACAAAGTTTTGAAAGATTTACTTTCACTTTTGGAAGTTCACTATTAGTATATATATATATATATATATATATATATATATATATATATATATATATATATATTTATATATATACTAATAGTGTATATATATATGTGTATATGTATACGTATATATATATGTATATATATATGTGAATATATATATGTATATATGTATATATATGTATATGTATATATATATATGTATATATATATATATATATATATATGTATATATATATGTATATATATATGTACACATATATGTATATATATATACATATATATATATATATATATATATATATGTAATACTCAAACCAAAGATTTTATTGTACTATTTCAAAGTTGAAATAAAATCATCAGTTACTTATTTTGTTACTTAAAATTTTTGTAAAAATTTTATGTTAATGGAAATGTTCTCACTTTGTTCATACTTTTCTTTTTGCCCAGGGAGGATATTGTAAGGAAAATTCGCAGGGTTTTTAAAACTTAAGTCAAGGGCTAAACATTCCTGCATCCTTTTGCATTCCCCTTCTTAATCCCTAACCTAAATTGAACACTGGGGTTACAGTTTACGCCTTCAGAAAAGGGCTCTGACCAATTATAACTCCACATTGCCCTAGCAAACAAAAAGGAGAAGCACACTGTCGGAGGCAGATTTTTCTAGAGATTTTCCCACAGATATTGACCAGGTGTTAAGGGTCTTTTTACATGCTAGCTGACCCCTCAATTTGTTCTGTCCCTATGATGAAATGGGAACCCATCCTCCAACGTTATCTTAATAAAGGTCTTTAGCTAAAACGATGTTATTTTTTTTAGCCATGACTGCAACCACCCATTGTGAAGTCTGTCTATTACATATGTATATGCATATATATATATATATATGCCCTCAAAGCAAAAATTTTTCTTTTCACCATACATTTTTAATTGCTGACATAACATATTTTACACAAACTATTGGCGCCAAAGCTCAGTTCCAAAAACGAAATTCAAAAAAACATAACTAGCAAATGAAGAGAGCGGAATGTATCTTAATCATATTTATTGCAAAACCAACTAAAACCAATACTTCAACGATAAGAAGTATAATTAAATCCAAATGAGGGAATTTTCACAATAGCAGGATCGCATCCCCATAGAACTGAACGTCTGCTCTAGGTGACAACAAACTAGCGACTACACCTACTAGCGACAATTTTCGCCAGATGGTGCTCATAAATACAAACAAGAGCTTGCAATGCAGGGGCTCGAACACAAACTATACAGTAATACCTATCTTTTCTTTATAATATATAATTGCTTCCCTAACGACTCAAAAAAGACAGATCACAAAAAGACAAAGAGCTTTATTGAAAAGTGGTATAAACAATTACATAAATTGAAATGGATAGAAATATATGTACACAGTACTAATTATGTACAAAAATATAAAATTAATCACAACTAATAAATGGACCATGACATATATCACAAACATTTAAACATAAGAGATCAAGTTGTGACCTGTATAGACCCTGATATAAAGTACATATTTAAGTACTGAAAACGAAAATATATCAAAGAATCCATAATACAACTTTCAGCACAAAGACATATGGGTAACACTTAAAATCCTACAACAATCATGGTCTGCTTGCAATTGCTAGGACAGCTGTTATTTAACAACTCTGGTAGCCATATGCCTTTCAATCTGAACTTTAAAAAAAAAAATCTCAATTAGGAATTATTTTTAAATAAAAATCTCAATTTTGATAAAAGGAACATAGAGCTAAAATTGAAATACTGACAAAAGAAAAATATTGTATAGGAATAGTAAATAGGCATGTCAACTGCAAATGAAATATAACCTTGATAAACAGAAAACCAGTTATATTTCTACAGGTACAAATGTGACTAGTTCAAATTTGTTATAAAATTTAAAAAGCAGTTTCAGAAAGCTTAACATAAGGAATGATTAAAAAAAAATGAAATCCTTCCTCTTAAGTCACATTTTATTTAAAAAGGTACAAAGACTGACAAGTAATTTCTTTTATAAAAATATTAATTTTATTTAAAATGTAGGAATTATATTACATAAAATCAGATTAAATTTTATGACACTTCAACTTAACCTTTAACTACAATAGAGGTATTTTGTGAGAATAAACTGTCACCAGTTTTTCATTTTAATTAATTCTTAATAGTAAGTGGTCTATGGTTGAATATTATTAGATATTTCGGCAAAGACGTTAAAGTTATTTTAATTTTAAAACACTTTCTTTTTACTGTGCTTCTCAATATATTTAACAAAACATGTTGCAGAATTACATTTCACTACATTAATTACGAAAATCTAACCTTTAATTAATTTTAAGTAGTATAATACGTAAATAAAAACGTTTTCTTGTTTTAAATTTATCATCATACATATTTAAAAACACATTGGAACATACTATATTAAAATGAAAATGTATACAGTTTGTTAAATGGAAATCGGAATGCTATTTGAAACAGCAATTAAATTTTCTTCATGATTTATGACAAATTTAATAAGTTATTAAAATTTCCTCCATTGATGATAATATGTTGTATAGATATGATCATATAATTTTAAATCTTAATGTATAGTAACATAATTATATAGCATATAATTATATAATACTAATAAATACATCAAGTTCTTGAAAAATAAAATTAAATATACAAAGATTAAAAAGCAATTTTGATGATATTTATTTGAAATTTTATAATAATAATAATTTTCAAGTTTTAATCAAAAAGAAACTTTAAAAAAAAAAAAAAAGTAAGTATTTGCTAACATATATTTAGCATTTGGTTAAATCTCTATTCATCAAATTTTTTAACTAGATTTCAATTTAGTAAGAAATCTTGACAAACCGAAGGAAGATACTGAAACAAATCGTTAATAATTATGATTTAGAGGGGTGAGAATTTTTGAGGAAGCAATAATCTTTACAACAGCAGTTAAAGGTCAACGTGAAAGCTTATCTTAATTACAAAATTTATAATTATTTATTTTAAATATTCTAGTCTGTCATTAAAGGCAATACACAATATATATATTTTTTAAAAATTATGTTTCCATTTTAAAGGCCATTTAGGAACAATGTTTTGCTGCATTTAAAAATTAGCTAGATTTGTATAGAAACAAAATTGGGGATATTAAAAATATTTTTTAAATACTCATTTTTGCCATTTTCTTAGATGATGGAGAGTTTAATTTTGTGTATGGTGTGTTGTGATCAACTTTTTATAATTTCATATGGCTACAGACCTTTATGCCATCAATGAGATTCAAACCAATGGAATTTGGCTTCAAAAGGCAACAATTGTACTAGTTTGGATAATATTTGTTTAGATATGAACAGATTAACGACAAAAACATTAAAAGTTTTCTTGCAATATTACATATCAATAACACTTGAAACTATTGCCAATATTTTGGAGAAGTCCTTATAATCTTTAGCTGCCTGTAGCCTCAGCCAATTTTATCAAGAATATTGGCATCTTTTCTATTTTATTTTCTGAAAGGGATTATTAATTATTTTGTATTTATGTGTATAAGTGATTATTAATTATTTTGCATATTATTGTTAACATTAATTTTAATGCATGCAGTTTGCATAATTGATAAATATGTCAAACTGAAACTTTTTTTGTTTTTATTTAATCGTACAAAACTGTCATTACTCTATTCCATATAGATTAATACAGTGGAACCTTGAACTATCTTGTATTGATTTGGTCCTGAATTTGTTCCTCACCTTCCTTACATAACTGATTTCCATTCTTTATTTTAAGTATCTCTTACTTTTTACCCATTTTACAAAATTATTAGCACCTGGATGTAGTAAGAGGAAACCTGTGATCTATGGTACAAACGCTGATGAACTCAACTTTATAAACCCCTACAACAAATGTGTTGAACCTAAAACTCATAGGTCAGACACTATCTTACTCAGTTATTTTAAATCTCTTGAGAATTGAACTAATGTTGATTTTTTCCAGCATCCATCATCGAAAAAGTTTGGTCTCATTGCTTGGTGTTCTCAGAAGTACTATTTTGTTATTTAGTTTGAAGCACTTGCTGTCTATTGTTTTGCTGTGGTCTACTGTTTTGCAAATGTGTTGAAACTATAACCCATAGGTCTGACACTATCTCACTCAGTTATTTTAAATGCCTTGAAAATAGAACCAATGTTCATTTTTCCAGCATCTATCATTGAAAAAGTTTGGTCTCATTGCTTGGTGTACTCAGAAGTACTATTTTGTTATTTGGTTTGAAGCACTTACTGTCTATTGTTTAGCTGTGGTCTACTGTTTTGCAAAATGAGGGCTAATGAGACCAGGACTTCTTGCTTAAAGCCAATTCCAATTGGTTACAAATATCTAAATTAAAAGATTTAAACCTATGAATTTAGAAAGGCAGCACACTACCCATTTGGCTATCATTCAGCTATTGTTTTTCTCGAATTTAGAAGAACAGAAGAAATTAAATGAACAATTGTGTGGCTTATGCAAGTTTTAAACTACCAAACTGTACCACCAAACCTGACTTGTTCCAAGATGATTGGAACAAGTTTATGTTTATTAACATAAAAATTGAGGTTTATGTTGTAATGGATTGTACCTTAATAATGAATGAGGTCACAAAAGAAAAAATCCTGTGCATAAGACCAAAAACAAGATCATGAGGAAAAGCAGAAGGAAGACAGAGATGAACTAGAGTCAGTACATGTTTTTTCAAAGCACACAAATCTTTGTCAAAATTAAAATAACTTATGTAGAAGAACAGGGACAATGATAATATAGCAGCAATAGAATTTTGGTTTGGAGTGCTACAATCTACTTTTTTGCAACTTGAGGGCTAATGAAACTGGGACCTACAGCTTAAAGCCAATTCCAAACAGTTACGAACATCCATGCCACTGTGGAATTCAAACCTACAAACTCTGGTACCGAAGGCCAGCACCCTAACCAATTGGCCATCATTCGGCAGCATAAATAGAGGAGATTAGAATGATTATACTTTGCAGTCACTTATCAAAGTAGGTATTTAATTACAAAATAATATTTAAAAGACAAGTATCACTATAAATAAAGTTATATTTTTAAAAAGTTGTTAAGTATTTTTAATTAGCATTGCAAATCATTTTGTTTATTCACATACATACATTTTATTAAATTTTTAAATTCATTATGCTACCAACATTTGTGTTTTATTTCAGTCCCTAGAAAAACAGTAGTTCAAGGTTCCATTGCATAAGTATTAAATGTACAGTAACCAAAATCAAATTACCTACTGCATTTCCATACCAAGAGAGAATAAAAAATAATTGATACATATAAATACTCATAAAAACAATTTTAAATATTTAAATGAGTGTATATCGGATCACAATATTTTTTATTTGTATATACATTTAGTACAGAGAGAGAGATTTAAGTAACACTGCAGTGCCCACACAAACTTTTAATATGCTAGTGCTTAACAATGAAAAAGATGTCTAATAAAGAATGGCACTTCAATCTTTCAATAATAAAGGATAATAACATAATAAAGGATTGGTAGCAACCTGTATATACCATGCCATCGACAAACTGCTAGTTGCCATTTTATATTGCTCTTTTCAGTTAATTCAATATATTGCTTATTAATCAAAATGTGCACTTAATATTGTATTAAACTTAGTGTTAAGAGAAGAGGAAACAATGTTATTAATCAAAATCACAGATATTTCCAATTTGATTCACAATAGTAACAATAATACCAGTAACAACACTAATAATGATTACATCAACAATAGTAATAATTTCTAAAATTAAAGGATTTTTTTCTTTGACAATCAATATCAATACAATGAAGAATAATTATTTAATATCAAACAGACAACATAATTATACAATTCTTAAAGGATAAAATAAATGCGTCAATAAATAGCATACAGATTACAATTTTAAAAAAATGTTAGGGCCACAGATCAGGCAAGTACAGTGTAGCTATAAGTTTTTTAATGCAACAGCTAGATTATTATAACTGATTTTGCTTCACAGTCCTTCATTTCAAATAAATTAGTAATAACATCTTACTAATTGAGAATAAGATCTATGCTATTTCTGTTAAATTGATAATGTTAATAAACCCGATATGCTTCATACACTTATCAATTCATAAAGTGAGCTGTTTAAAACCTTTGACAAATTCTGATTTTTGGTTCCCTACGCACTCATTTCTATACAGCAGGGCATTTCTTTAAAGCAATTTAAAATTATAGTCAAATGATACAAGTTGCACATTTATAAACACCTAAAACAAACTCATAAAAATGTATGACATTGATAAATAACACATAGTAAGTGGAAAGTTTGCTTATTTGCTATCAATAGCACATTTCAATATGTAGAAGATTATTAAAGGCTACAAAAAGGCACTCCAAAGTTGGAATGTATCAGAAATACACTTTGAATCTCAAAGAGTTAAACACGAACATTACAAAAATATTTAAAATCAATAAATAAATTTAAACAAAATAGCCACATCAATTGTAAAAACTTAAAATAAGAAAACACATTACACTATAAAAGAATACTAAAAATAGTTGTGTTCAGCAAAATAAACACATGATTTAAAAAAAAAAAAGAAAAAGAATCCATAATGTCAGAAAATACAGTTTTAAAATGCTTCTAATCGAGGCAGAAGTGTAGTTTTTTTTTTTAGCCTAAAGTTCATGACTCATCTTCAAATATGGACACCATTTCCTGCATACTTTCTACCAAAAGGCTTAAAAATCTCTTTGAACTTGTATTTGGACAAGAAAATTTAGATGATACATGGAAGAAGATTCTATTATCAGATGGGAAAAGGTATGATACTCCATAACCATCATCTGACACAGGACCAAAACCTCCTCCAGCTCCAAGCTAATTGTAAATAAATAAAATTTTTACAAAAGTTACACAGAATATTTATATACAACTATAGACTATTTTGCCCTTTTTTCTGTTAGCGGAACGGTCAAGACAGATAAAAGAACTGCTATGTAGCTGTATGACAAAAATAATGCCCCTAATATCCATGACAAGATTAATAATCTATTGCTCTTGATTCTAGTTTTGAGTGACTGAGAAGGCAGAATTCTTAGCACTTGCTCCCTTGCTTCAATAAAATGTATCAAAGAGACTATTTTGATCAGAAAAGGTCAACATGTGGATTTCTTTGCCAGTTCACCATTGCCCTAATTGGACAAAAGAATTTATTTTGGTTAGGTTTTGAGTCCTACAGTCTATTGTTTTGCTACTCAAGGACTAAGGACAATGGGACCTACTACTTAACCCTTTAGCGGACAGTGGTTTCGTAGCAAAACCAACTATTAAACATTTTTTTTTTTTAACTTTACTTTTTGGAGTACTTTATTTTATCTTTTTGTAATTATTTGTGGCTTCAATCTCATACATCTGTGATATATGGAAACCAATGATGTAGAATCAAGAGCTTTTGCAATTTAAAAATTTTTTTGGAGACATAGATGAGTTTTCGATTTTATATATATATATATATATATATATATATATATATATATATATATATATATATATATATATATATATATATATATATATATATATATATATATATATATAATATATATATATATATATATATATATATATATATATATATATATATATATATATATATATATATATATATATATATATATACATATATAATTATATATATATATATATATATATTACATATATATTATATATAATATATATATATACATATATATATATATATAATTTATATATATATATTATACATTTTATATATTAAAAATACATTATATATTTTATATATTTTACATATTTTATGCATTTTATATATACATATTATACATTTTATACATATTATATTTTTGATATTTTAAATATATAACAGATAATAGTTCTACGTTTGACTTATTGATATTTTTTTTCTATTGAAATATATGTATTTAAACTTTCTGTACTTGAGAAGTCAGATTCAATTTATCTTACTTATGACCTCAAATAAAAGTATCTATACAAACAACACTTTTTAGTTGTTAAGCTATTTATTTATTATACCAGTTTAAGGATTATCATTTATTGTTCTTCCAGTATAGTTAAACTTTTAAAAAGGCATAATGTTCTAGATGTACAAGGGTAGGGGTTATTCAGTTAAACCACTTCTCAAACTCTAATTTGGTATCCTCTAAGGCAAACCCTTCTAAGGAATGTAAAAAATTATTATATATTTTACAAGGCTTATAGATAACCTTTATAAACAAATTACATTAAATTCCCATGAATTTATTTTGGTGACCTTTAAAGGGTTAAAGCTCATTCTAAAAGGAAAAATAATAACCCTGCCAGTAGTGGGAATTAAACTCACAAACTCAACCAAAGAGAAGTGTCCTATCCCTTTGACTATCATTTGGCTTGAACAAATTGGAGCAAATGTATAACTACACCCTTGCAGACACCATACTAGAAGACTTTTATGAATTGTGTTAAATATGAAGTAAAAGAAAGTCCCCATAATTTAATCAGTCAAACATTCAACCTATGACTGTGTGATACAAGCTTTTGTATTAAAAGGCAGAAATTTGTTTTTCAATTTTATTTTAAATAAAAAAAACCCCTCAAAACACTGTAATATAGGTTCATACTGCATTTAACTGTTATTGTACAAGACATTGAGAGATGAAGACATAACCATCAGCAGAGTGAGTCAAACAGGTCACTTAATAAATTCACTGCCAATCACACACCAGCATGTGATAAACACACTGGAAAATGCACTTATAACAGTGGGTTTGGCAGCAAATGTGCTAGGCCCACCTGAAATTAACCAAATGGTAAGACAAATTTCTACCACCAATGGAAACATAGCAAGAAATTTTCTATTGTTTGAGGGGTGGTTCTCCACCTATATGTCATATTTCAAAATTAATGAAAGACTGTAGCTTGCCCTTTGTAGAATTAACAAGTACATAATAAAACCACAAATTGAAATGAAAGATAATCACAATAATGGCAAGGAAAGGGAGACATGAAGTAACTTTAGATAGCTTAAAATTCTAGCCCCTAATATGAATATTTTTTAATTTTCTCCCCCCATAAACACCTTCTCAATATGACCTCCCCAATGGGTATCATCACCCATTGGGGAATTATCTTAAATTTGCTGGGGTTGTGTAGCATACTGCTAACTTTATGAAGATGTTCTGTTGCTATGGAATGAAAGTCACATTTTAATAGATAGGAATTGCAATTGGGGAAGGTACATTTGACACAGGGTAGCTGCCAAAATAAAATTTTTCAAATCCATGACTTTTCATGACTTTCCCTGATTTAGCAGATCATTTTCCATGACTAAAAAGCTTTCATTAAAGTATATATAAATAAAACTTCTGATGTACATACAAATAAAATATATGCTTTTAGAGAAATTACAGGAATTTTTGCATAAAAAACTATAAACTTACTTCTGATGTACATATAAATAAAATATATGCTTTTAGAGAAATTACAGGAATTTTTGCATAAAAAACTATAAACTTACTTTATAAGTGTTAATAAACTCACATACATAAAAATAAATTGTTGTATCTACATACCTAAGTTTAATCATATAGCAATTTTTCAATCAAAATGTTTCCAATTTAAATTTAGGGTACTTTGGTATTATCCAGGTGACCATGAATAATAGCCAAATATAACCCTATAATGTTTATATACAATATCCCTAGAGATAAACTTATATTTTGTGCAAAAATCTTAACTAATTTTTATTAAAAAATAATTATTATTATATTAATAAAATTTTAATCTACAATTAAAGAAAAAACCAGAATAATATACATTTACCCACCCATTAAGCTTTCTTGCTTTGAGTTTCCCTGGTGAACAAATTTTACTTGGCAATATGGTCAATAGGATAATACATAAAAACCAAACTCAGTAACTTCAGCCGAATGACAAGTAAAGATAGGATTAAACAATTCAATGCATTTTTTTTAATCGGTAGTTTAGTGGATCCATGACTTTCCATGACTTTTACTCATTTTATTTGAAAAATCAAGATTATCCATGACATAATTGATCCATTGTCTAAATCCATGATATTCCATGACTTTCCAGGTGCGCGGAAACCATGTACATATTATTAAGGTAATATTAAAGGAATTACATATGTACTCATTTATAACAAAAACCAGAAGAATTTAAAAATAAATTAGTTTCATAAAAAAAAAATATTAAAATTTGCAACAAATAAATAATGCATGATTTGGACCACTGAAATAAAAAAAAAAGTATTTATACCAACCTTATCATCAAAGATATGCAAATTTGCATCTGGCAAAGCTGTTAGTTGTGTATGAGGTGTCTGACTAGTAGAAAGTGTCCATGGACGGGTTATAGTTTTGAGTAAGAAATCACTCTCCTGCACAGAAAAAAGTGTTTTATGAAACAGTTTTACCAGGAAGCTGCCAATGAAACTTAAAATAATTTTTAAATGCATTTTTCAAAGAATCAAGGAAATAAATGAATATTCTGTACAACAGAAAACTACATATTTATTATGTAAACTCTTTGATAGTTCAAATAAATAATTAGTTGGATAAATAGTTTCTTTTAGAAATACTAAAGCAGTTAACTTAAAAAAATTATTCTAATTCTGAATGAAATTTATACATAGCTGACACCATACCAAATTTGAAAGTCTTACAATTTCACAAACTAAACAGACAAGCAAAATATCAAGGCAGAAAACATTCACAACTTTATATATACATATAATTTAACAAATCCTTTTTAAAGAAAACTGCTTGAGAATTATATACAAAGTAAATATAAATTTTTCATTTTTATGAAATTAGTAATATAATTACATGCTTACCCCATTTTTTTTTTAATAGAAAGATGAAAGAAATATGAATGAAGAACTTTTTATGCATATTTTATGCATATTCTTAAGTGTTATGTGTTTAAGTTTCTACATTAGCTAATAATTTTTTACTATACTCAAATTTAATTTTTTACTTATTAAAAGCACTTGACACAAATCTTAAGTGGTGCATATAAATATTATGTTCAAAATGTCCTTGCAAAAGTTTGTTTCTCCATGAAAATAAAAATCACATTGATTAATTTTGATAAAACCTATCAACTCTCAGTAACTTTCTTATTGTCGATTTCAACATTTGCTTTAAATTGCACATTAAAAAACACACATATGTGCATATGCAACAGATATGTATATGTAATAAGACTTACTTCATGGGTGTTTGTAGTCATGGCCCATAAAAACAACACTGTTTTAGTTAAAGACCTCTATTAAGAAAATGTTGGAGGACAAGTTGCCACTTCATCATAGGGACAAGACAAACTGAGGGGTCAGCTAGCATGAAGTTATATGTAAAAAACCTTTAACACCTGGGTCAAAATCTGTGGGAAAAACTCTAGGAAAATCTGCCTCCGACAGCATCTCTTTTTTGTTTGGAAATTTCCTAAATTGTCTGCTACGGCAAGGTAGAGTTATAATTGGTTAGACCCCTTCTCAGAGGGCATAAACTGTAGCCTCAGTGATTAATTTAGGTTAGGGGTTAAAAACGGGAATATAAAAGGAAGCAGGAATTTTTAGCCCCTGAATTAAGTTTTGAAAACTCCTGAGAATTTTCTCGGACTGTCTTAGAAGTTTTGAATTATATAATAACCACCAATTGAAACAACTTGGAATATAAAATAACTCATTTTCGTTAGACAATTAATACATTTTATTTAAATTTTTCATAACCTGAAGAAATAATAGTTCTATACTATGGTGATTTTTGTAGAAAGTACCTAAGCATTTTGCAATTTTTAATAATTTAATTTCATCAAGAATATTGTTTAAGAACTGTTAAGAAGATTGTCAAGTATTAAAAGTAAAGTATTCAACTTACATAGCCATATCCTTTGCAAGCAACATATAGAGCAAAGAGATGACGATCGATTCCTTTACCATTCATGGCATCTCTATAGAGTTGTTGGTGCTTCTCTGCAGCTCGTTTTAACAAATTTTGCTTCTTCACATTATCAACATCATTTTGCATCATACTCCTAATAGAATTAATACAATCAAGTGACAAAAAAATATGTGTATAAAATTTAAAATAAAATATTGACAAATATAGCTTTTTGGGTGGTTATTAATCAAGAAACACATACAAGGAAATTAGTTTTTAAAAATTCCAAAATAAGAATAAAAGCAAGCTGTTTTTATACTTCCACCAGAATTGCCAAAATGCTACTATTTTTAAAAAAATTGATTAGACACATCAAGAAAGATCAATATTTAATAAGAAAGAATGCTCTATTTTAAAATTGTTACAAAAATCAACTACTAGAAGTTAATTTTCATGGAGGAAAAAAGAAAATATATTAATATAAAACTTTGATAGCAAGATTTAGATCATGTTCTTTTATGCAAATTTGTAATAAAGGATTACAACTGTGGCAAAATTTCAAGTCTCACAGACCAAAAAAAGTTGCAATAGAGGGATGGTTTGGAGCCCTATGGTATACTTTTAACAACACGAGGGCTAATGAGATCGGGACCTACTGCTTAAACCCGAAGGCTATGAACATCCATGCCCCAGTGGGATTCCAACCCACGAACTTCGTACCGAAGTGCAGTACCCTAACCATTTGGCCATTGTTTTACATAGAAGGACAGAATTTTGGGTTCAAAAAACCTTAGGGGAAAAAGAGTGAATCTTTTACAATTTCAAAAGGATACAACTTTGACTACTTTTGGATATTGTGAACCCAAAAAATCCAAGGAAAAGAAGTTTTCTTTTTCAGTAAAACTTCCGTAAAGAAGCTTCTCTTGCAGGAAGATTATCAAAATTAGTCCTAGAAATAGACTTCCAGAAAAGAAACTAAAAAATATAATAATTTCATTTCAAGGCCCAAATTTAAAAGAAGTCAGTGAGTTTCTTTCCAATGCAAAGAGAAAATTTTGAAGGAAAAAAGGAGACAAAATTTGCATGGAAGTAATTGCAAATAAAATAAATCTTCTCTTATTTATAAATATGTGTAATGTTTATTATAGGCCTTGCTTAAAATATATAGTTTTTCACTTGAAATTTGAAGAACTCATTTTGTTTGCAACAGGACTCTTATTTTTCTCATTAGCAGGTCCCTGGGACTCAGATTGGTGGTAGCTCATCACGAGAACTGTATAATGTGTCTAACACATACTTTTGAAAAATGACATAGATTTCAACCAAAAAGTCATAATTTTAAAGTTGCTGCAATTTTTTTAAGAGCAAAGACCACCGACACATTAATACCACCAAATCATATTTGAAACATAAGCTAATTTATTAATCTTTTTCCCAATTCAACATTTTGTAAGTTAATAAAAGCAGTTGCAGCTAAAGATCCAAAATAAATTCACAGTTGAAAAATACCAATCAGAATCTTAAATACTTACAAAACAAAATCTTTGGACTCCACTGTACAAGATCTGACAGTTTCAGTCCTACCACATAAATATAATCTTGTCATAGAAGCTTCATAGGTTTGTACGAATTTTTTGGACTCCTTATAGTAAGCTAGTTGTAAAGCAAGTTGAACAAATGCATCAGGAGATATCTAGATTAAAAAAAAGATAGTTTGGATAAAATAATGAACATAAGATACAAATGTTCCTCAAAACTAAATAACTCAAAGAGGATATACATCTGAAACAAGAGTATGATTCTTATTTCTGTTAAATACTATTTTCAAATAGTAATAAACTTTGCAAAAATTAAAAAATTCCACAAAGCTTAAGATTATGAGTTAAAGTTCGAAAGGCAATGTTTTCAGTATACCAAGAAGGACTAAAAGCATAATCCAAAAATCACACCTTTTTTCAAGATTTATTTTCAAGATATAGTTAAACAAAATTTTAAAATATATTTTTTAAACTTAACATAACATTAATTTTCCAGCCAGTTTAATGATTTATCTTACAAGAATTTTTATGTCCATGAAAATAAAATAGTGGTTTATTATTAATAAAATATAAATACAAGATAATACATATTGTATAGCCAAAGTTTTTAATTTTCCTTGAACTAACTGATTTCATCTTGTTTGTGTTTTCTGCTTGAGATAATGGAGGCATTATCTGTATGTAAAAAAGACTCAAAGAGAGGAAATGTTTTTGATAAAATATAAACTTTTTACAGAGCTCATCAACTAAATTGAAAATGTAATCACAATACTTAATTTTCATATGAGTAATATCCTTGAAAACTACCAAGTATTAATAGCTAAGTTGAGAATATTATAAAAAAAAAAAAAAACTTGTACTGGCTATCTCCAGGATGCAAATTTGGTTTAATATTTTCTTTTCCCCTATATGTATTTGCATATCTACACCATATACAGCTAAGTTATAAAATTTAACAACCTTGAGTGTCTTCTCATTGAATTCAATTTTGAGTGTAGGGTGTAGAACAGGGGTGGGCAAAAGCTGGCCCGAGGGCTGGATATGGCCGTTTTGCTTATTTTATCAAGCCCAATGCAAAAACCTGCATGCAAATTTTTTAATTTCTTGTGTGCAATTTTCTTGAAATCAACAGTATTTGTATGCGTAGTGTACATATAAATAATGAAAAATATATAAATAATAGAGAATATTATAATTTGAACAGCTATAAACATATCCTTACTTTAATGTATGCAACATACATACTCTCATAAAGTGTGTGGTCGGCTTAGTACATAGAATTGAACATGCACTCCTCTCCCTCTTCGAGAGACAACAGACCACAGCATGCGTACTGTTTATTTTGATTTAGCACTAGTCGCGTACACGTCATTGAGACTAACGTTTGTTATTTTGCAAATATAATAATAAATTGAAAAAGTGGACTTTTTGTAGGTAAAATTTCAAAACATTGGTTTTATGTTATTGTCTATTTATATCTATGATAAAATAAAATAATTTGTATTGTTAAGATATAAATAAATATGAAAATAAAATCTTTCATTAACTGATTTACTTAACGATCATTAATTTAATATAATGGATCCTATTTCTTTAAAAATTATGTGACATATTTTACTGGCCACAAATTGTTTGCATATACACCTAAGTAAGACAATTTATTATTACTATTATCTTTTATTAACTGTCAAATTTCTCTGTCCAAATGCTTTAAAATGATACTTACAGTATTTTTGTCAAAAACATTTCTTGGGTAGGGAAAAAACTCCACCCAAAACATTTGCGTGTGCACAGCTCATGCGGTATAGTCCTCCAGCCCGGGAGACATTTTGAAAATTTCCTTTTGGTACGCACTTAAAAGTATTTGTCCACCACTGGTGTAGAATAATTAACAGAGCATATTTTTCTTTATGAGATATGCCATCAGAATGACAATGCTTGAGAACAATGTTTGAATAAACAATGTTTCTAAGTTTGACATCTTTAGTCTAAACCTTTAAATTCTTTTTACATTTTAGTCATAAGTCTATAAAACTTTAATTCAATTTAAATTGAAGTTCGTCAATTTTATAAATACATATTTTATATAAAAGACAAAAGAAAGAAATGAGTACAAAAATTACAACAGGGTTGCACTTCTTACATACTGAAACAAAGTCATAAAAATTGATTAAGGCTAAAACAAAATAAAACTTTATACTTTGCATTTCTTGATGACACCTTTGCCCCACTTGTTATGATCATATACTTCCAAATCTAAATCATCATTATTCTAGAAAGAAAAAAAAAAATTAGAAAAAAATCTATATACTTAAAATATATTATGTCAATACTAAAATTTAGTGATGCACTGCATAACTAATCTTTTGTTGAAATAAGAGATTGAATTAGTAAAATTATTTCACAAATGTTTAAGTCACATATGAAGAATTAAAGGGATAACATATATATCATTCTCATATACAAATTTCATATCAAATCTCATATCGCTAAAAAGTAATGAAAGCAAAAGAAACCAGCTTAAAAAATAACTCAGAGTAAAACCTCATTAAGTTGTCACTTTGTTTACGTCATATTTTTTTTTAATCCCACCAAGATCTCATTTGCAATAACGTTAAGTAACTGTGCTTTACCCATCACAAAATTTAATTTTAATCTGGATAACTTGTCACCCTCAAAAATAGGCAAAAGAATCTTTCTTCTCCATTTTGCATGTCATCCTGTTGTTTTGGGGCTCTGCCCACTTTAAGAAAACCAAGCCTTTATTGAGATTCTGCAACCATGCTTATCACTTCAGCAAAATTTCAGGAATGAGTTTTTGGAATCATACTGCTAATCATTCTAAACACACTTCTTGCTGTGACTCTGTTGAATTTAGACTTTTTCTTGACCTGAATGTGACTTCATTTCATCATAGTGAATAAGCCCCACTATTATATGGGCTATTTTTTTCTCTTGAAATTTCATGTTTGATTATGTTAACACCACAGGGAAATAAAAGTTTTCCTATTTTTTTTAACTGAATTACACTTTTTGAAAAATTAAATGTTTTAAAAATAGCTTTAGCCAAAGAACACCATATTCCCAGGACTACATTAAATGATATTCTTTCATTGAAACTGCACATTGAAAAAACTGACTGAAAAGGCAAAACAAAAGGGAAGAAAGAAATCGAAGCTTGGCGAAATTAAGGTTTCAGTTTGATGGCTAAAGCATAAATCATTACATGTGCCAATTTATGCCGAAATTCCTTTTTTCTTTTTTTTTTTTTTAACTAAAGAAAGAAAACTTTTGAAATTGTTGACTTGAACACTGAAGATTTTGGCAGTAGCAGTGGCTGGCTGGAATGATTCAAAGACAGACATTGCCTTTTTTTTTAGAAAGATTTGCAGAGAAGCCGCAGCTGTTGATGGTATGGTGCTATAGAAATCTGGAAGAATTATCTATGACATTTTATCTAGGTTTGATGTATCAAATCTTATTTTAATCTTGATGAAATTGGCTGATTTTACCATATTTTAACATAAATTTGCATTTTTGGAAAAGCAAGACAACCCTTCAGCTTGGAGTTAATAAGTGAAAATTAGACACTTAACCATTTTATTTTTCACTCTTTCTTTGCATCTACTGATTTCTTTAAATAGTTACTGTTTATAGTATAGTATAGTATAGGTTCTGTAAATAGTTTCTGTAATAGTGTAATAATAGTAGTTTCTCTCCCCATATCCCATAGCAATTCATGAAAATATTTCAGTGTTTTTTAGTTTGTTTTTTCATAAATTTCCCTCCCACCTAAGTTGTCAAAAACTGTTTAGTCCCATGAGTGACAATTTAATTAGGCATTACTGTTTCAATGCAGCTATACATATTACTCTTCTAGATTCAACCAAAAATTATAGTGAATAATAATAATGAAAGACATAATAGAAAGAAAACTAGCAATAGATTGGTTTGGTTTGGAGTGCTACAGTCTACTGTTTTGCACACGAGGGCTAATGAGACCAGGACCTACTGCTTAAAGCCGATTCCGAGCGGCTACGAACATCCATGCCATAGTGGGATTCGTACCCACAAACTTTGGTACCGACGATCAGTACCCTAACCAATCGGCCATCATTCAGCAAACTAGCAATAGAAGTTAAAATAGCTTTTAAAAAAATTAAATGTAGAATTGAAAATTACAAAATATATATCTTAAGATATTGACTACATATTCTACAAATATGGGTACTATTAAAATTAAAAATACATTTGATAATGATGTTGACACCCAAGGCATGAAAGCCATTCCATTATACTGAGAAAAATGCTAACATGCATAGAATAAAGTCAGATTTCTACCTCTGGTGATCCAGGTCTTTTGACCCACAGAAGTTATAATACTTCTCCCTTTATCTCTTTATAAGAGGTATTGTAAAATTACACAGTTTCCAGTTTCTTAATATGTTTATTAAATGTTATTAGTGCTTACTGAAATGTAGCATTATCTGGCATTTCTAAAATTATATATTGAAATCTAGAGAAAAAGAATGCAACTCATTAATGTCCAAATCATTTCTACTGAATATCTTAAATATAGGTTATTGCAGACTGCAGAGTCTAAAACAAATATGAAATCTACACTATTTGAATATTACAACCTGTCCTCATTAATGTTCTGCTATCATTTTAAATAACATACCATTTATAAAAAAAGAAAAACGTCATGATAAGAGATTTATCTTTTACTGCATGTGAATGCAGAACTGTAAAGTGAAGAATCATGAGAGATAGAGCAATTTATCATGATTTCAGTTAATGTACCTCCCAAAACAATAAACTTCTGTCCTAGACTAAAAAAAAGTTATAAATGTACATCCAAATGACAGTATAAATAGCAGATATGCAAAAACTTGGTAAATTGTTAATCTGCTATTTACCTTCACTAAAAAGGAAAACTTATGAAAAAACATAAAAATTCTACAAACTATTTTTTAACTGTCCCTAAAAAGGGATACTAGGCATTAATATGTTAAACTACATAAACTCAAAATATTTGAAACATATAGAATTTCATAAACAATTATTTCAAGTAAATAACTTCCAATTGAAATCTGAACATACCATAGATGAAAATATTACTGCTTCTTTAATGTTGACTTCAAGGTCAGGGGTAACTTCCCAAATAAGCCTTTGTGGCTGTTTTACTTTAGCCTGCTTGAAAGCTCGGCTAAATGGCATGCAATAACCATTTTCATCAAAAAGTCTTTCCAAAACTCTGAAAAAAAATTTTTTTTTATTTAAAATCGTTTTATGATATTTTTATACATTAATACATTTTTAGCTAAAAACGTCAAAAAGATAGTATTTAGTAAATGACCATTTAAAATACCATGTTAATGCTCTTTGCTCATAATTAATAGTGTAGTAATAGTATAGTCAAAATATTATCAACTATTAACTACAATAGTCAAAATATTATCAACTATTAACTACATAATTGTCTTAACTTATTGAACATAATATTTTTAAAGTTATCCTAAAGAATACAATTTCCAAACAAAACTATTATTTAGTTCAGCAGTTAGCAACTAGTGATCTGTGATGAAATTTAATATGTTTGCAGAAAAATTCTTATTTTATTTAAATTCAATGAGCTCATTTAATATAAATTTTAAGGGGAAAAAATTGTATTATATTTGAAACAGAACAGCATAATGTGAATTGATTTATTAGAAATTACAACTCTGACTAAAACAGCTACCTTAAAAAAAGTTTAAATAACCCCCTATTCAATCAGCAGAATAAAAGAAATTTGACGTGGACACATGACTTTCTTGTATACTTAACAAATTATACACATATATATAGCTGCACCAGTGGTGTGCAGTAGGTTTTCATGCAGGGTGTGCAGTGAACATGGATTTTCCAATAAATCTTTAATTATTGAGACATCCGATTTCTCCATTGAAACGGGTTATTTATTATAAATAGAAATTTAAAGAATACAACAAAAAAAATATTTACCTACGAGTAGTCGAGTATAACTATAAAAACAGCTAAACTTATGAGAATTCTACTAGCACTGAAGCAAAAATCATGTCTTTTGTTGTATGGTGTCATATCAGCATCAAAAAAGCAACACTTTAGGCTTCCATGAAAAACTTATGTGTTCAACAAACATAGCACCACATGGTGCCCGCCACTGCGGTGCCTCATCCGGATGCTCATTGGTGCCAACAAAGCGAACAGCTATTCCCCGTGCAGAGGATTTCACTGCAAGCTGGCACAATAGAGCAAACTGTTTCTTGTTCGGTCAGTGGATTAAATTATATTTATTAACTGTTTTTAACATTTGGAAATCATATATTCTGCGACAAACATCTTAACAATTTTCAAAAACAAAACCAGGGATATGGAGTTACAGACAGTATATAAGTTATATCTGTAAGACACAATGAATGGTAAAATTTGGACTGTTCTGTTAAAATTCGTTTCTTTAAAACAAAACAACATTGTTTTTCAGCTAATTATTTCAATAAATAGAATAATACATCACCGAAATTAATTTACCACACTACAACAACTCACTTTATATTGACGTAAAAACTTTTATATTTCAATGAAAACGAAATCTTACAATATATAAATTTAAACATTAACCAGGTGCAAAATCATATGGCCAGTTAATCAGTTAAAAAACCAAAATCGCTTCAGCACTTAAGTCCCCACTCTAATACAACGCTTAATAAACCGTACCTTCTGATTCTGAATGCCAAGTGCAGGAAAAATAGCTGCACTTGCCTCAGTGCCATAGTATGCTGTTCTTCACCAGTAGCCCATACATATAAAGCGTGATTTTCAATTTAGTGCTCAGTACATGCACATCAGAACTTCCTATGTTCGTTTGCACGCTACGTGGTGCAGCACCTAGTACCGCATGCACTGAGGGAATACGAGCAAGCAAATCAACATAATATTTGAATAAATTATAAATAATATTTATTATATACCATATAAAGATAGGTAAACATAGGTGCAGAAAATTATTGTCCCTCATAATTTTGCCAGGGTGTGCAGTGCACACCCTGCACATATGGACCACACGCCACTGAGCTGCACTTTATTTAAACTTATTTTATTTTAATGTGAGATACAATCCTCCAATTATTTAATAAAGTGAACAGTGACACATTTGCTAATATATTAGTTTTTAATAACATTTGAATTTTAAACAATTCACCAATGAGTAGAGATCAATTACTGTCATTTCTTGGTGAACAGTAGCATTTTAATATTTGCTATAGGAATGCATTGTGGAAAAGTTTAACTATAACAACAAACCATTATAATATATTCAAAAACTAGAAAAGATCTATAAATATTTCAGATGGGTGATTCAAAAGTTAAGCGAGAAAAATTTGTCCAATCAAGTTAATTTAAGTTCATTTTTGTTTGCTCAAAACAGAAATTTCTTCTTCTACCAGATTGAAATTTTTTGTTATACAGAGAACAGATAGGATAAAAAACAGAGTTACACAAAAAGACATTACAACAGTCCTAAATGCAAAATTCCAACATTCTACAGCTAATCATTTTTTGAGTTATGCAAAATTGTATACATGTATGTACATATAATATGCCATGGCAAAACTAGTAAAAATGCATACAGGTATGGTCAAAATGGATATTTAAAGTATTAAAGTCAGAGTTTCCTTGTAATACATACAGATGTAATGTACAAAGAATTAAAAAATAACAAATTCTATGTAATGAATTGCTATTAAATTTGATTGTAGTGAACCCATACACATCTTCAAGAAGTCATTTTTAAATTTCTGTAAAAAGGAAATATCCAGTATCTAGTGGAAAAGCCTTAATCTTTTACAACAACATACAGATGTGGAAAATATATTTGACTGTTCAGCTTGAAACGCAAACTCCTTTACATGGGCTCACATCATTGGAGCCAAGGATAATTAAATAATTTCAAACCAAGAGCAACAAATGTCATAATTTTGAGTATATAGTATTAGTTTTGATAAGTCCTTTTGAGTTATGATTAAAAAAATGCCATTAAAATTATAAATACACAAATATGCTTATCAAACAATTCATACATTAAAAAAAATTTTTAGTGGTCCGCATATCTAAAAGTTTGTCAACTGCTAATTTAGATATTAGACATGAAAAAAATTTAGATATTACTTATTAATATCTAAAATAAAATATATGAGGATATTTCATGCTTTTATTTTTTCATGAATATATTTACATTAAAAGACTTATATAATTATAAGCCATATATAATTATTGAAGCATACATGATAAAAGTGAAATTTTAAAAATCCTTCCATCATAAAAACATCATGTTTTTGTATACATACTGTTGTATATGAAATTTTGTGTTCCCATTCCACGATAGAAGACATTCAAAGGAAGGGAAAGTTTTAATTGGGAAAGCATGTTATCCTTTGTGATTTCAAAGTTTGCAGGTAAATCATATATTCTGCGACAAACATCTTAACAATTTTCAAAAACAAAACCAGGGATATGGAGTTACAGACAGTATATAAGTTATATCTGTAAGACACAATGAATGGTAAAATTTGGACTGTTCTGTTAAAATTCGTTTCTTTAAAACAAAACAACATTGTTTTTCAGCTAATTATTTCAATAGAATACATCACCGAAATTAATTTACCACACTACAACAACTCACTTTATATTGACGTAAAAACTTTTATATTTCAATGAAAACGAAATCTTACAATATATAAATTTAAACATTAACCGGGTGCAAAATCATATGGCCAGTTAATCAGTTAAAAAACCAAAATCGCTTCAGCACTTAAGTCCCCACTCTAATACAACGCTTAATAAACCGTACCTTCTGATTCTGAATGCCAAGTGCAGGAAAAATAGCTGCACTTGCCTCAGTGCCATAGTATGCTGTTCTTCACCAGTAGCCCATACATATAAAGCGTGATTTTCAATTTAGTGCTCAGTACATGCACATCAGAACTTCCTATGTTCGTTTGCACGCTACGTGGTGCAGCACCTAGTACCGCATGCACTGAGGGAATACGAGCAAGCAAATCAACATAATATTTGAATAAATTATAAATAATATTTATTATATACCATATAAAGATAGGTAAACATAGGTGCAGAAAATTATTGTCCCTCATAATTTTGCACATATGGACCACACGCCACTGAGCTGCACTTTATTTAAACTTATTTTATTTTAATGTGAGATACAATCCTCCAATTATTTAATAAAGTGAACAGTGACACATTTGCTAATATATTAGTTTTTAATAACATTTGAATTTTAAACAATTCACCAATGAGTAGAGATCAATTACTGTCATTTCTTGGTGAACAGTAGCATTTTAATATTTGCTATAGGAATGCATTGTGGAAAAGTTTAACTATAACAACAAACCATTATAATATCATATTCAAAAACTAGAAAAGATCTATAAATATTTCAGATGGGTGATTCAAAAGTTAAGCGAGAAAAATTTGTCCAATCAAGTTAATTTAAGTTCATTTTTGTTTGCTCAAAACAGAAATTTCTTCTTCTACCAGATTGAAATTTTTTGTTATACAGAGAACAGATAGGATAAAAAACAGAGTTACACAAAAAGACATTACAACAGTCCTAAATGCAAAATTCCAACATTCTACAGCTAATCATTTTTTGAGTTATGCAAAATTGTATACATGTATGTACATATAATATGCCATGGCAAAACTAGTAAAAATGCATACAGGTATGGTCAAAATGGATATTTAAAGTATTAAAGTCAGAGTTTCCTTGTAATACATACAGATGTAATGTACAAAGAATTAAAAAATAACAAATTCTATGTAATGAATTGCTATTAAATTTGATTGTAGTGAACCCATACACATCTTCAAGAAGTCATTTTTAAATTTCTGTAAAAAGGAAATATCCAGTATCTAGTGGAAAAGCCTTAATCTTTTACAACAACATACAGATGTGGAAAATATATTTGACTGTTCAGCTTGAAACGCAAACTCCTTTACATGGGCTCACATCATTGGAGCCAAGGATAATTAAATAATTTCAAACCAAGAGCAACAAATGTCATAATTTTGAGTATATAGTATTAGTTTTGATAAGTCCTTTTGAGTTATGATTAAAAAAATGCCATTAAAATTATAAATACACAAATATGCTTATCAAACAATTCATACATTAAAAAAATTTTTTAGTGGTCCGCATATCTAAAAGTTTGTCAACTGCTAATTTAGATATTAGACATGAAAAAAATTTAGATATTACTTATTAATATCTAAAATAAAATATATGAGGATATTTCATGCTTTTATTTTTTCATGAATATATTTACATTAAAAGACATATAATTATAAGCCATATATAATTATTGAAGCATACATGATAAAAGTGAAATTTTAAAAATCCTTCCATCATAAAAACATCATGTTTTTGTATACATACTGTTGTATATGAAATTTTGTGTTCCCATTCCATGATAGAAGACATTCAAAGGAAGGGAAAGTTTTAATTGGGAAAGCATGTTATCCTTTGTGATTTCAAAGTTTGCAGGTGGTTCTGTGTCTACTGGTTTGACTTACTCAAAAAGCTGCAGTCAACCTTATGAAAGGTGTAAGGCTATTACGCCCCTTTGAGAGATTCATTTAAAAATTTTCAAAAATGTACAATTGGCTGCAAGTGGGGATTTTCCTGTCCATTGACTTTATTCACTCCTTACATTCTGTCTATTGCCTTAGGAATAAAGTGAAAAGCTCTAGCTATAACTTAAGAATTGCTTTCTTATTGCCATGCTGCATAAGTAGTACTGATGTGGTGTGTTTACTTCTCTTGCTATCTTGAATAACTTTTCACACACACACACTACCTTGATTTAGCAAGATTGACAATAGTAAATAATATTGAATGAAATAAATCAATACAATATTATAGACATAATTTTAACTATGAAATTTAGTAAAGTTGTTAGCTATGTAACTTTTTTTACTATACTATATTATACAGATTTTGCAATTTTCTCGAAACATTAATTTCAAAATGTTATAACAGAAGAAGGTATTTAAACCAAAAAATAAGCATGTGTTAAAAAGCATTTTCAGTTATTAAGCTGTAATATTCAAAAGCCTGAATAAAACTGATTTTTTACTGTCTGTAATTTAAAGACTGATCAAGAAAAAGAAATCTAATTACAAATTATTAAATACCAGAAAGTTCTGTTCAATTATTGCAAGATTTAGTAAGCCTGCTGATGTTCAATGACTGTCTCTTTATCATTGCATTTATACACATCTATTCCTTTAAATTAACTTACACAAAAGTGTCTCATGCTCGCACAGTGCTACAGCAGTATATCAAAATTCAGTGGAAGTTATTGGTGAAGATGCAGTTTTGTATAGAACTTTCAGGAGATGGTTAAAAAATAAAGCAGAGAATTTCAACCAAAATGAAAACTATTAGAGATTATAGAAAAGCTTAGCTCAATAAACCATTTATCAGACCATATTCAAAAACTAGGAAAGATTTATAAATATTCCAGATGGGTGACTCAAAAGTTAAGTGAGAAAAATTTGTGTTATCAAGTTATTTTAAATACATTTCTATTTGCTCAAAACAGAAACTATTCCTGGACCAGGTGATAGCTGGTTTTGAAAAGTGGATTACTTTCAAAAATACTTTAAAAAGCTTAAATAAGAGAATGCTGTATATATGATGAGACATACAAGAACTAATACATTACAAGCTTTCTGAAACCTAAACAAACAGCTCAATTTAGATAGATACTGTCAGCAAATAGATGATTTAACATCTTCTCTTCCACACTCATAAAATTCTGAAATGAGCTTTAGTACCCTATTTTTCCTATGCATAAGATTTCTAAGCTGGAGTGTTAAAAGTAATGCATCAAATATATTACAACAATCTATTTCTTACTCTTCCCTATTTTTCTTACCTCTTTTTCTCCTTTCACACACCAAATGGTAGTACCAAACTATTTTTTTAGTAATTGGAGATAGTTTATTTGAAACTAAGTGTCAGCACTATTCAAACATGTATAGTTTAGTTATGTATTTTGTAATATAAGCTCAGTTACTCAGCCTCTTTTTGTGAATACATATGGTTTGTATCCTGTGATAAAATATATTTTTTATCACTGTGTACATTATGGAGACTGTTGTTCCAGAAGAGATAAAAATAATAAGAAGTGTAGGAAGAGAATTCGGTAATACTGTACAGATTGTGATGAAAGACTTTACATGTCATGCTTTAAAATTTACCACACAAGAAAAAAATACTTTTATTTATATTATGCATACAGTACCGGGTGACCGAGCTCCGCTCGGAGAAAACAGGTATCGAAGCTAACTCGAAGATTTAAATTTTCAATTGTGATTTATCAAAACAATACATGCCATAAGAAAATTTGTGAAACCATTAGTGAAAAGATAACCGGTTAAAGTGCACCATTGTAAACTATTCTAAACAAAGTTGTTTGGAAAGGGAACTATTCTGTACAAAATTAAAGTTTGAAAAGTCATAGGAAATAAAATGTAATTGATAACAAAAAATTATACAATTAAAGAAATGGTACAAAGTGAGCAGTGTAAAGATTTAAGTGTGTTGAATGTATAAGCATTCTGACAATGACGGTATCTTCTAGTTGTCCATTTGCGGGTATAATTGAGTTGATCGCTTGTTGTTCCAAAATTCCGGCTCCTTGAAGCATTTCATGTAGAGGTGCGTTCTGCATGTTGAAAATGTAGCTTGAAATCTGATGAATGTTGAAATGTCGAACTTTGTTGACGGTGATTTGAAATCGAAATCAGTTCCTTAACACGTTCGCTGCCACCGACGCACTGGCGCGTCAGAGCGGCACCTCCTGGTATGCCGACAACGCACTAACGCGGCGACTGACTTATATGATCTGTGTTTAGTGTGGCTTTGGAAATTGAACGGCGAGGTTGTTTCGGCACGTTAGTGAAGCATTATTTTTTTAATTTTTTGTGGTTGGTTTTCAAAATTTTTGTTTGCATTATTTTTTTTTTACTATATAGTTTATGTGTTATATATACTTTGCTACATTAATTTAATATTTAGAGTTGATAGAAAATAAAAATGGAAACCGATATCAAGAAATAAAGACAAATCAATAAAGACTTTTATTATTATTATTATTAATTCGTCAGAACTACAGCCAATCGATTCCTCGTGGTCGAAATACCCCGGGTACCAATTTTCACTTGGTTTGGACGCATGAGAAAAAAGTTTGTCCTCACCGGGGTTCGAACCAGGCCCTATCTGTAGCGCCGAACTACGTGACCTTAGCGCGTCAAAAACGATGCCAATCGATTCCTCGTGACCAAAAACCCCAGATCCCCAAGTTTACTACAGTTTATTAATTCTGGGGCGATTTTCGACTTGACAACCATTCCTCGTATTATAGTATAGGATTTAATAAAATTCTCTTTCAATATTTAAAACACATTTTTTAAATTGTGCTTGCTTATTGGAAAATCAACATTATTACAGTGACCCAGAATGTTAACTTTTCCTAAAATTTTAAATTTCTTTAATTTCAGGCTAAAAATAATCCAAAAGTTAAGAATTAATATATATATTGTACATACAACTATTTATATATAACTTTCTTAAATAAAAACATAGGTATTATTATGACTGTTTTCTTGCAAATTATATGGTTATTAAGAGCTTAAATACAGCAGTCAGAGAAAAGAAGCTGGCAATGTTAATGAAGCTTATCATACTGTAACATAATGCTAGACCACATATTGTTTCTCTTCATGCAACATATTTTGAGGGGTGAAAAACTCAAAACTGAAGTAGATGTAAATCAAGCATTGAGTTTTTCGCTTCTAAGTACAAAACATTTTTCAAAAATGGTATTACAAATTGCAATCACCTGGCAAAAAATCATGACAGAAATTATACTGCACAATAAATATTATTAAAGAAACAAAAAAAAAATTTCTTTCATGCCCAAACTGGACAAAATTTTCTGGTAGACTTAATATTAACTTCATTAAGACTATAATATTCTACTTACTCTCTAGACATAGCATATTCCCACATATGAGCCATAGCAGGGGCATCAGCAACGGTATGTTCACAATTCAGACCAGTAGCAGCATTTCCAAACACAATCAGATTAAGAGACTTATCAAACCAAATAGACTTGCCATCACCATGTAACAGGTATTTGCCTTTCTCAGTTAGGTTTGAAGGAACATAATCTGTTAACGTAACCTATAAAAAGAAATATTTTAAATAAAAATAAACTGTTTGATGAGTCATTTACAAAATCTTCACAACAAATAATTAAACAAATTTTGAAGAGAAATTGGTAAAAAAAAATCTTTCAATTTTTTAAAGTTACACAAGGTTTTACCACAATCTAGATCATTATAGAACTTATGTATATCTAACAAATTTGAAAAATAACATACAAAATATTTGGCCTGCATGCGTTTCACAATTAGAACATATTTTCAGCAATACATTAATTTCTCAATATATGTTTGAGAATCTGCACAGTTTATGTAACTAACATTGAAAAAACAAACTCTTATATATACATAAATAAAACCTGCATTTAAAAAATTTACCCTCTTTGATCATTGTAGAAAAAAATGTTAAGGCACAGAATTCAATATAAAAATTTGTTTATTTTTTCATTACTGTTTAAAGAACTTTGAATACTTTTTTCACGAGTATTAAAATAATAAAAACTAAAGATAAACATTTTCCTTCAAATCTACTGTAAGAGTTATTTATACTATATTACACAACAAAATTTGAAATAATATTCTAGTTTGACATGTAATAATTAAAAATGAGACACTCACACAAAATATAGCCTTCTCAATAATTCTTCGACTTTCTCTATTAACTCCAGAATTTAGATGAGTTTTACGAATGTCTGCCCACTGAGAACGCTTTAAAGCAGTCAATGCAGCAATAGATTTTTCAGCTTCAGTATAAGTTTCTGTCAAATAAAGAAGAAGTAGAATTGATAAGAAATTTATTTTTAAATAATTTACATACATAATAGACATGCAATATTATGCATCTGTGTCAGTATAAAAATTATTCTTGTAAATATATATCTGGGGGTTTTCTGAGTATGTGCATTTACCTCTGAGCCCACACTGTAAACTTAACCTGACAGTAGTACCATCACCTAACAAGAGAAATGAAATAGCAGAAAATTGCCCCCTCCCTCAAAGCAGTATTTGCCCAATTCTTTACTATTCCTACATTATCATTTAAGGTATTGCTCAAAACTGTGAAGACTCCCCTTTGTTCAGAGCATGTGTCAAATCAGCTGATCAGAAATCCGACCTGTTGACCAATTTACAATAGCGTGGTGTCGCAGAGTCTGGGATGTTGACAGTTTGATTCATTAGATGTTATGCCCTGATCGATTAGTTAATGAATCCTTGGGAATTCCAGAATCAGGACAGCGAATGAGAAT
Organism: Pardosa pseudoannulata; assembly: GCA_032207245.1. Taxonomy (NCBI): domain Eukaryota; kingdom Metazoa; phylum Arthropoda; class Arachnida; order Araneae; family Lycosidae; genus Pardosa; species Pardosa pseudoannulata. The sequence goes on along the minus strand of CM063506.1, from coordinate 47,142,810 downwards.
TCAAAAAAAAAAAAAAAAAAAAAATACTAGTTGTAACCTTAGCTGGAGTCTTCAAGTAACTGGAATCGTAACTGACCAAAAAACGGTTGGTGGGACTGTAACTGACCAAGATATAAAAAGCCTAGAATTTTGTGACTTGGGGCTTTTCGACATTTTTTTACATAGGTGCTTTGACCTTGTGGAGGCTTTTGTGTTTTTTGACTGGAGCCAGCTTTTTAGTGATTGTGTTCGGGAGACTCGTAAAGTTCACTCATATAAGGAGCAGCAGGGTCTCGGATACTGAACGGGAGATAGATTGGGTTGCATTGCACACTGGAAGAGCCTCCCCATTTGTGAGATTAATTAATCTTTAATTTTCCCAACTGTGATCGTTGTGGCAATTCATTGCCAGCCAAAAATCCTCTACATTTCTACTTGTTTTGGGGAGAATTAGAATCCTGTTGTATATATAACAGTATTTACTCCAGAAAGAATAAAAGTAATTTCCAATTTTATCAGGACTGTGATCCTTCTTCATGCTACCTCTTCACTCGTGTTCATTGAAATCATCACAAAACAGTGGTATGGCACCCAAACTATCATTATCGACTATTGTTAGTTGTTGTTGTTGTTGTGTTAATAAAATAAATATTTAAAAAAGAAATGGTTCATTAATATATGCTGAAAATTTAATTGCAACCCCATCCAACAAACAGGGATATTACTAGTTATAAATCAATTTTCAAGTCACACTTTTTAAAAAATTTCTGCCTAATTTCAGAAGATAACTTTAAATTATACAACACCTCTAATCTATTACAATTTTTCAAAAACATGTTTTCTTTCTAAAATGTTCAATGTGCACTAAGCTAAAATTTAATAGTCAATTTTGAAAATGAACAAATTCAGTAGTTTTTAACAGAAAAGTATCTAACATCTAAACTCAAATGATTTACAAACACTACATTTTAATTTAAAAAACTAAAAAAAAATTACTCAATGACTGATTTTTTTCTTTCCGTAACATTCTTGAAGACTATATAGTTTCACACATTATAATCAAAATTCAAAAGATTGTTAATATCTCAGCAAAAAATAATAAAAATAACAGGAAGGATACACAACAGTTTTGATACAAATTTTTAATGTTACAGATTTGTTATCTTAAAAAGTCGCAGGTACAAGAATATGCTACAAAGATAAAATATAAAAAATATGTTGCAATGAGTAAAATTTGATGGATTTTCAAGACAAGAAGACCCCTGACAGGTCAGGCCTTCCTGTGAATTGATTTGATTTAGAGTGTTACAGTCTACTATTTTGCTATTCAAGGACTAATCAGACTGGAACCTACTCCTGAAAGCCAATTTTAAACAGCTATCTACATACATGCTGGCAGAAAGATTCAAACCTGCAAACTCTGGTACAGATGGGCAGCTCTATACCCATTTGGTAATTGTTCAGCAATATTACTAAAAATATATCTTTTGATTTACAAAGTTTTGATTTTTGTATTTCTAGCCAAATTTTAATGTATTATCTCTTTTTGTATACATTAAGAATATCACATGCTCTGCTACGTTTTTCTGTTTTCAAACTTTAATGGCTTTGAATCTACAGAGGGTAGCAGCATCTTTTGAACTTTTAACTCCTCAGCAGTGGTTTTAATTTTATCCAGGTACAAATAATACTTCAATTTAATCCTATTCAAAAATCTGTTTTTGTTTGGAGTGTTACTGTTTACTGTTTTGCTACACAAGGACTGTAGAATTCCAAACCATAACTTAAACTCTTGCTTGTTTAATCCATAATTTCAATGAAACCTTTTTAATGGTTTTCTTTAATGATGAACACACAACAGTTACACATAATTTGTCTCCAGCCAACACAGAGAAGAGTATTTCCCACATATACAAAAAAAGAATTAATAAACAACACCTTAATGTGTCTGCAATGTACAACAAACAACTTCAATCCTAACTGAAACTTTTACAGCAAAATCAAAAAGAATGGAATGCAGAAAGAGTGGTGATGCCATCCGTTGAACAAAATAGTAACCACAACAATAAACACTACTGGTAATTATACACTGAACGAGGACTAATAAAAACCATGACCTACTGCTTAACTAATTCCTTAAAATTTAGCAAAACACTGAAAAAAAAACCCCACTTTTTAATTGCTATATTTAACTCTTTTACTCTCAGTAAAGAAAAATGTTTTTATGAATAAAAACAAAATGAACAGAAACCAAAGAAAAGGCATAGCGAAATATGTGAAACAGCTACTGAAATAAAACAAATGGCATATTCCTGCCAAAATTTCACTAAAAATATTGTTGTCTGCAATATTATGTTACAATGAAAATAAGGTTAGACCCAGAAGCATTTAAAATAATAAGAATAAATTTGTGTTAGGTGGTTAAAGATGGTTCCAAACTTCCATTGAACATCCATCCCAACAGCAAATATACCTTTATTTACTTCAAACTTCATTTGAAAGAAATTACAATTTTAGCCTTTAGACCAGAGGTTCCCTACCTTATCTGGGCTATCACCTCTTTTACAAGGAAAACATTTCCAATGCCCCTCTTCAATAATAGTTAATTATACAAGCTTACAACTGCTGAAGTACTTTCAAAAAAGTGAGAAAAGTGATAAATAATACAGAATAAGTGACTAAACATTGAAAAAAAAAAGCTATTTTTTTTTTCTCCTCTTGATTACAGATGCTATTATTAACATTTTTTCCATTTATTTTAACTCTAAATCAAATGATTCATGCAAGACATAATTTTAGTGTCAAATACAAAAAGGTTAAAAATTTTGTTTAATACCACTCAACATTGCTTATTATTCAAGAAAACCTATAAATTAGATTTGAATACATACAATACATAAATTTTATAATCAAAATTTTCTACATATATTAATGATGATTTGAAATATGTACATAGAAAAAAAAGAAAAAGAGAAATGTGTTCTTTGGCGTAAATTTCTTTAATGTATTAAATGTATGTTTCAGTACAAATGTAGATTTCAGGAACTTCTTTACGACTTTTTAAATTTACTAAATTCTAGAAACCATATGACTAATTACATTTTAATAAGAAAAATAAGATTAAAGCATCACATTTTTGGTCTTTCATTAAAATATTTTGTTATTAATTCAGATTTTCTTTTTTCAACAACAGACTTTTGCTGTGATACACCATGAAAAAAGTGACTAAAAGTGACTGTTTACTTAAGAAAGTGACTAAAAGTGATCAATTGTAAAAAAAGTGACTAAAGGTGAGAAAAGTTAAGGAATTGCAAGCTTGATTATATCAAACAGTAAAATATTGTTGCACATTATCTATATGTTACATTTTATCGGTCTTTCTACATAATAAGAACCACAGAATAAAAATGAATTAAAAGATCCATTAAATGTAGTAAAAAGTTGTTTATTAAAAACTTAAAAATAAGCATAAAATCAATATAAAATGAAAAAAATATTGAGATGGTTGACACTGGTGGAATGCTAAAAATTTGTTAATGCTGGCTTCCAATTGATGGCAGTACCACCACTGATGGGAAGCTATGCTATAGGTTATCGTTTAATTACAATATGGATTCAAATATAAGTTTTTATCAATTAAAACACTAATCTATTAAATTCAGTTTTCAACCACTTTTGAATATTAGGCAATGAACTCGCTATGGATACATAAGAAAATAAATTAAACATTGTGTATTAAAAAGAATGTCAAATCTACATACTGTTCATTTTCTAGTTATATCAATTGTCTACAACAATAGATATAGAATTTAGATCTATAAACTTTTTCATCTACCTACATAAAAAAAAATCATTTTTTTTTTTCTAGAAAATCAGGGAATTTTTTTTTATTATTATTCTAAACTTTTTATATTTTCCAAATCTGATTGTTTACTTGCAAATTTGGGAACCCTTCAAAAGAACTTATCTATGAATAATTACCTATAAAATATCAAAATTGCCAAACCCTTCAAAAGAACTTATCTATGAATAATTACCTATAAAATATCAAAATTGCCAAATGGATACTAATCCTTTTAAATATTAAACATTACCTATAAAATATCAAAATTGCCAAATGGATACTAATCCTTTTAAATATTAAAAAGGAATCACAAAAATTTTATAATCAAAATTTTCTACATATATTAATGATGATTTGAAATATGTACATAGAAAAAAAAGAAAAAGAGAAATGTGTTCTTTGGCGTAAATTTCTTTAATGTATTAAATGTATGTTTCAGTACAAATGTAGATTTCAGGAACTTCTTTACGACTTTTTAAATTTACTAAATTCTAGAAACCATATGACTAATTACATTTTAATAAGAAAAATAAGATTAAAGCATCACATTTTTGGTCTTTCATTAAAATATTTTGTTATTAATTCAGATTTTCTTTTTTCAACAACAGACTTTTGCTGTGATACACCATGAAAAAAGTGACTAAAAGTGACTGTTTACTTAAGAAAGTGACTAAAAGTGATCAATTGTAAAAAAAGTGACTAAAGGTGAGAAAAGTTAAGGAATTGCAAGCTTGATTATATCAAACAGTAAAATATTGTTGCACATTATCTATATGTTACATTTTATCGGTCTTTCTACATAATAAGAACCACAGAATAGAAATGAATTAAAAGATCCATTAAATGTAGTAAAAAGTTGTTTATTAAAAACTTAAAAATAAGCATAAAATCAATATAAAATGAAAAAAATATTGAGATGGTTGACACTGGTGGAATGCTAAAAATTTGTTAATGCTGGCTTCCAATTGATGGCAGTACCACCACTGATGGGAAGCTATGCTATAGGTTATCGCTTAATTACAATATGGATTCAAATATAAGTTTTTATCAATTAAAACACTAATCTATTAAATTCAGTTTTCAACCACTTTTGAATATTAGGCAATGAACTCGCTATGGATACATAAGAAAATAAATTAAACATTGTGTATTAAAAAGAATGTCAAATCTACATACTGTTCATTTTCTAGTTATATCAATTGTCTACAACAATAGATATAGAATTTAGATCTATAAACTTTTTCATCTACCTACATAAAAAAAATCATTTTTTTTTTTCTAGAAAATCAGGGAATTTTTTTTTATTATTATTCTAAACTTTTTATATTTTCCAAATCTGATTGTTTACTTGCAAATTTGGGAACCCTTCAAAAGAACTTATCTATGAATAATTACCTATAAAATATCAAAATTGCCAAATGGATACTAATCCTTTTAAATATTAAAAAGGAATCACAAAAATAACATAAAATGAGCATATTGGACTTATATTCTTCAGCAAATATCCTTTGAAAGAACATTAAGTAATTATGACAGTTCTACTTTAAAAGAATCTAAATCTCACACCAATTAGATTATACAACTAAAAAATCAGTTTTCAAACAATCTTCACTGACACATGGATAAGCATAAACAAAATAGTATTACTTTACTCTATATATTTTTTACACATTTTTCACTTAGAAACTTTACAGCAAACAATTTATTTGAATGTTACTAATAAGCCAAAACAAAAAATATTTGAATTCTTTAAACAGAAGCTTGATTCCACTGTTAACTTCTCTGGCAGATGATCAGAAAAAGCAGTTCTATTTAAACTTTTTGTGAAAATTAAAAACTTTTTTTTTTAACTTTCTAACAATTGAGGTTTGAAACTAAAAATGTTACCCTTAATTGCATCCTGCCAAAAATTTAGCATGAGATAAGTTCAGATACAAAAGAAAAAATAAAAGTTTGTTGCAATGCAGAATAACAATTTGCAAACCATATACCTATGCTTTTATGAACAAGAGTGACATTGAATGAATTCATACATGTACATGAAAAAGAATTAGAGGGTTGGGGATAAGAAAGAAAATCTAGAGAATCTGCAGTTACATCACATCTAGGCTTTTCAAAAGTATGAACTATATTCTTAGGAAAACTACATTTATAAGGAATATACATTTTGCTGAATATTGTATTAATTTCCTTGGTGAAAGTTAACTTTACTTGTAAAACAAATTTAGTTTGTTATGAAGTAACTCCTTTGTGTTTACGAAGGTAATTTTGTACAAAATTTGGAAATGAATGTTACAAATTAATTTAAATTTCTCAACAGCAACTTGGAAATAAAAAATTAAACTGTTCATGAGTGCCAGAAAGAGAAAGAAGGATTTCTCAAGCCCAAGTAATTTTTCCCATTAACTGCTTAACGTGCACGCTCAAGTTAACTCAAGCACACTAAACTGGACAAACTGTGCACACTCAAGATAATTCGAGCGGCGTTGTACTTTATGTTGCTATAATTTTTCACACTCGAATCCAATCAAGAATTGAAAATAACAATGCGAACGAAAAAAAACAATCATTTTATTGATATTTATCATTTACATGGGATTGCAAGCTATATTCGACTCTTTTATGCAATGTTATCAAAATCCAAAATTGCAATAAAAATTTTGATTATTTTTGTATTATTGTAATTTTCTTGGCAAGACAACGTTCTAAATTGTGTTTTTTACATTTAAAAAAATTGATTTTTTTTGGCCAGCCTTTTTTAAAAAAACTGTGCATTAAGGGGTTAAGCTTAATTTCACTGAATTTATAAAAAAAAACCATAAATTTTAATTCAATAAGCTGAAATTCATAGAATATAATCACTGATAATACCTGAAACTTCTAAAAAGAAAATTTTCTAATTTATTTTAATAAAAAAATTATGATTTTTAAAGAAAATGGTTTAGTTTTAAGAAATATATCATTTTAATAAAATTTATATACACTGATAAAAAAAAAATTAAAATTTGAACAGATTGCTAGTAAAACTAAATGATATGCATCTCCAGGCAAATTTAATGAATTGCATAACTCTAGAAATGTCAATTATTTCATATCTGTTTGATAGTCATTTGCATTTTAATTGTTCGCATTACTATCCACGTAATCAAATATTTAAATGTCATCTGAATAGTCTGATTCACTGTTACTTATAGTAGGAAAATTATTTTTCTCCATTTCAAAACCTGATTCATTCATCAATTTAAAAACATTGCTTTTAAAAGTATTTCATTATTTTTGTTATGACGGCTAAAATAAAATTGACCTAAAATATACAAAACACTATCTAGCAAACTCGAAATGACAATTCTACTCTCACCTCTAACCAATAAACATTTTATCCTTTCCTCATTTAGTTAAAATATAATTTCATAATCACATATATTTGGTCACAATCCTGAACAGATAAATGGAACAGTATTATATAAATAAAAGTAAGTAAATTTACCCTGTTGATTTTTAGCATCTTCAACAATCCACTTCAGTTTTTCCTCCAAAGTTGTAGGAGCTAATAACTGATTTTTTGAATCACAAACATCTAGCTTGTAATAAACTCCATTAACAGAAATAACAATATGCTAGAAAGAAAAACAATTATGTGCAAAGAGTTATTATATGTTCAATCAAAGTTTTAAAAACGGTAAGGTAGAAATTATCAATAAGAAAATTAAAAAAGATTAAAATACAAATCTTCCCTCAATTACCTTAGAATCCTCACAATGTGAAATATAATCATCTTCAACTCCAGGAATCCTACACAAAAAACAAAAAATAAGTGAGTGTACAGTCTGTCAAAGTATAAAAAAAGTTGTTTTCTAAAAATCTGAGTTGTTAACAATAATAATACATTTTAATATATTTTATTAAGGTATCAGTTTTTAAAAAGTATGAGGTTTTCTTGAACATGTTCTTGGACTGCTATTAGTGTATCAATCTTTGTGAATGTGGGGTCAAAAGATGGTAAAGGTTCCATTCCTGCAACCTAATCTACTTATTTTACTGCTTGATCTCCCGTGCATATACAATTTTGAAAATTTTGTACTTCAATTATTTTATTTTTTAAATGGCTTTTGTATGTTACTTTTTTTTCAAATTTAATCAGCATTAAACATTGAATCTTCGTGAAAAAAACTTTAAATCCAATTAAGATATATAAGAAAATATTGCAGCATAAAGAAGTTTAGCCCACGAGCTCAGTGGCCGAATGGTCAAAGCGCGAGATCCAGACCCGAAGATTGTGAATTCGATGCTTGCCATGGCGGTTGATCCAAAGTACAGATTTTTAATTTAAAAATGTTATTTATTGTTTCCTTATGCTCTCAAACATTCTAGATCTTTCTTTAATATGTAAATTAGTTATTTCTCGAATATTCTGTTCGGGTATGAAAGCTGATACCCACTGGTTGTAGGCAACTTCCCGATCTTGTAAAGTTGCGAGTTGCTACTTAGCTTCAATAAATTCATCTGTTAAGTTAAGCGGTGTGTTCATTCGAATCTTTGTGACAATATGGCTTTTAATGCATTATAGTATATTATTGCAATAACATTAAAAATCTTCAAGTTTTATATTAAGTAACAAATAATTATATACACAGCTTAAAATTAATTGAAAAGATAATTAGAAATATTAAATACAAAAAAAGATCTTACCTTGCAGTACTAAATAACCTTTCATATTGTGCCATACAAATAGGAACTGTACTTCTAAGAACCAATGGTTCAAGCTCTTCCCGATCAATCAGTCGCTTAACCACAAGTAAGTTGTACATCAGATAAGCAGCTCTGGAAAGAAATTTCAAGATTGCACAAATTTCAAAAATCCTAGACAGAATTACTTAATACTTGAAATTAATATAACTGATACCAAGTTTCATTTTCAATCACCCACAAAAATTAATCATAAATAATAATTTTTAAAATTTGAAATCTGCATATTAAGTGTATGATTAGTCATAGCAATAGATTTTAATTGTATTCATATGTATTATGAATATATCTATACATATATATATAAAATCATTTGTATATGTGTATGTGTCTGCTGTACATTCCAAAATGGAAGGACTGATTGTGACAAAATTTGACATGAGGCCAATCCTGGGAAAGTTTAAAGTAGGTCAAATTGTTCAGGATCAAGGAAATGTGGAGATAGAATGCTTCTTTAGAATTCTATCTAAATTGTGACTGATGACTATTTGACACAATTTGATACACATTTCTTTTAATTCTTTTTTGTTATATTCAAATATAAATATCATAAAATATTTAAAGATATTTTAACCAATAAAGCTTAAAAAGACTCCACTGCAGATGTATTGTTATAAAAACAAGAAGGTTCCTTTTGATTCATTATTATAAATGCTTATGAGTACAAATTACTTGTTTAATTATTTTGAAGGTACAGTAAAAATTATATTACAGTATGTTTATAATAATCAGTGGTGACTCATGATTTGAAATTGCATGAGTGATTAGAACCTCAAAATCTACAAACACATAAATGAGTGTGATAGCAAAATTTAAAAAAATAATCATAAATTTATTAATGTTTGATTTTACTTTTTATTTTTATATTACTTTTTTATAACCTGTAAATTCATATTTTTGTACATCTTACTTAAAAATTATGTTTATAACAAAACAAATTTTAAATTACGTTTAATATAATACATGCATGATATATTATATATTACATGTAAATATATATATTATACATATGCTATGTTTACTATCTGTAGGTGTATACATATAATATATATATTATACTATAAATACAATACAATGCAATATTATGTTTCTATTGAAGCGTAATATTTTCTTTGGTGTCTATGCAACTGTTGACTGAGCATATTTTTCTCAGTTCAAATCCAGCTTTAACCTATTTTTATTGCGATTCTCAGAAAGGTTTTATTCTCTTGAACATTGAAAAACAGCATTCAAGGTTTGATGCTCTAAAAATTATGAAAACTTTTATATATGTACAATAGTAATGTCCAAATATTTAAATAGATAGAGTAAACACAATATACACTATGAAGATGCTACAAACTGAGCAAAAGAACTACTTAATGCACAATGCTACTTTGTGCATCCTGCAGCATTGTAACTGAAAATTCTTGCATTTGCAGTGTACTAATATATGCAAGATAAAGCACTGTGATAAACACAGTGCTAACACAGTGAAAAGCTGGGATAAACACAGTGCTTCTATGAAAAATTAGTTTCCTGTAAACTGCCACTATCTAGCAAAACCAGTTTGAGTACAGCTTACTAAAATAAAGTTTTATTGTATCAATTATTTCAAGCACATATACATAATTTAATATGTTTTTTATCAATAAAAATAGGTAGGACTACTGTTCTACAATGCCTATACATGAGCCAGCCTGATAATAAAAACAAACTCCCAATTTCAATAACATTAATACCCTATTGCTACAAGAAAGTTTTTCAAGCCTAATTGGTTAAATTCCTTTAGAATAAAGTGTCTGCTATAATTTCATGAAGTTTTATTTAATTCCTTGTACATTTTTTAACTAAGATTTTCAAAGAAAAAATGGCTTTATAATAAATGAAGGAATTTAGTGCAGTGCATCCTCGCAAGGTCGCACCCCCATCACTGAGATGGATGAATAAGGAACGACAGAGAGACAGTCGGAGTTGGAGTCGAAGGAATGACCTGGTCGAGTGAAGAACCCATGGCACTTGAGTTCCCTCAATTTATTAAACACCGAGTAGGGTGTCCTGCCTATGTTAAACTTCGAGTAGGAAGTCTTATCTGTGCCACGTCTTCAGCGTGGTTTAATTATTTGTCTTTATGCTTAAATGCTTTCTGTGTAGTTATGTTATTAAATGTTTGTTATTGTTAATTTGGTCTGTCATTGAATTTGTCTAACGACCCCCTAGACATTGAACCCTACATAAATGGATACAATTATAGATTATATCAATAAAATAAAATCCAATGTAAGTAAGGCACATATAGAAAGAATTAAAGCTGACAGCTGTTTCACAGATAAATGCATTATCAATGTGAGCAAACAGTGATCAAAAAGAATACTGCACCTAAAGTTGTCTAATTCTATTCTTTCAGCCACTGGGTTTATTTACAATGATAAGGCAGCTTCTTTGTAGCAACAACAAAGCTATATTCTTTTAATCTCATTTAATTTGTGCCTTACATTGGCTTAGTATTTATTGCTATATTCTAGCACAAAAGCTTTACCTCCTCATATGGACATTATTCATTTACATTAATCTTTATAATATACACTGAATATTTTGCTCTTTCAAAATATTTAAACAATAAAGTCAAATTATATTTATAAAATATCATTAAACAAATATTTCTTTTCATGTGAAATGAATGTAATAATGACTAAAATAAAGATACCTTGGAAAAGAAATAATGAATAAAATGTTATTTAAAATGAACCAAAGGATAAGGAAAGCAGGCAAGATGGCTGCTTTAAAATTTAAGAAACATCTTACAAGATAGCAAAAAATTCATGGTCAAGTCAGCATACAAATACGTACTTCGCAGTTCCTTTGTTAACATAAATTGCAGTTTTTTTTTTATTTAAATCTAATTTTTTAACATATTACACAAAGAATTATATTTATATAAATAGGTAATGAAAATTTTAATCATATTATGATTCAAGATTAAGTATTCATTATTCTACTTATTTTTTTAATTATAATAAGTGCAATATCATTTATATATGACAAATTATGTATTAAATACATGAAGTATGATTTTTTTGAATTTCTAATGAACAAACTCTTACTGTTTATATTTTCCATTGTTTACAAATTAAAATTTTTTTATTTATCAAATCAATTTTAATACATCAGTATTTGAATTAACACAAAAACAAGTATAAATGAGAAATTGATTGATCTGATGTCAGATTCAAAGAGAAAAGTCTTGAAAAGAATTTTATTTGGTCATTTAATCACTAAAAAAAAAAAAGATATTCAAACCTTAATTTCCATTTACTAACACTAAGATATTGAGCAACTGTGCATTTTAATGCTGCTACTGGTGCCCTCTGTTGATTCAATATAAAATGTTTAAAAAACTTTTAAATGCACAAGTATTATAAATTTAAATCAATGACTTTAAAAAATATCCAGCTATTTAAATTATGATTTATATCACGATGATACAAGTCAACAATCCCATTGTTTCTGGAAGTGAATTTCTTGTTTCCTCAGGTCAAAAATTTAAACTCTGGAACAGCCATCTATCCTTATTTTATTTGTGCATCTCATACATTGGTCAATGCGGAAAACAACATAAGAGTGAAACCAAGGTATTATAGCATTCAAATTCAACATTATACAGAAAATTTATGAGAAGCAACTATCTTTATCAGGATAAAGATTTACAAGATAAACATATTCTTATGATTTAAATAGTAAATATAGGAAAGATTCATAAAGAAAAAGTTTACTTCCTATCAGGGTTGGCATGATTTAAACCAGTTGATTTAAATCATGATTTAAATCAGTAGATTTTAAAAAAAAAATCATTGATTTAAATCATTTTTTTTTCACTTCTTTTAAAACCTATATTCCAAAGACAGAAGAATTGGGAATCAGTCAGCACAGTAATACCAATAAGTAAATAAGTGTAAATAGATAGCATGTGCTTTCCAAGAATTTAGGGGTTATTATCAGAAAGTATGTAGTAGGGACTACAATAACTGATTATGACTGGTGGAATTCATTTAATGTAATGGGAGGTAAAGAGAGTATTATAGAACTTGAAATCCAGTTTGTTTACCAAATAACTACAGCCGTGGCTTCATCTGCTGGAATGGAAAGAGTTTTCTTCTTTCAGTATTGTTCATTCTAGCCTTCATAACCAATTAGGAGTGGATAAAGTATCCAAGCTAGTGTTTTTATTGAAACAATTAAATCCATAATTCAATGCTTAAAAAATATTGAAATAATTGTGATTTATTTTTTTAAATAAATAGTTTGCATTAAAAGAATATTTAATTTGTTCTTTAAATTTACATCTTATTTAGTTTGCACTATCCAAATACAAAATAATGGAATGTATTTAGATTAAAATTTATATATTTAATTTTAGGTAATCAGTGTGTAGAATATTCTAGATAGATAAGATGTTACTTCTTATAACAAACTATTCTATGTATATTGCAAAAAACATAAAAACAACAAGTAAAATTAGTATTCAGAAAAAAATCCAAATCCGATTTAAATTTTAAAAAAAATCTGATTAAAATCAATTTAATCTGATTTATTTATTTATTTTTTTTTTTTTAATCAGGATTTTTTTTTTTTTCAAACCTTGCTTTCTATATCTGAGAGTATCAAGAATTAGCTAAACTTATCTTTTAGCCTATTAGGAAATATCTATAAAAACTTTTTTGATAGATTCTGTATAAAATATCAGCAAAATATTCTGCTCAGTATAAATTAACAACAAATGATAGCTCCGGCTTGCAACTGCTGAGGTACTTTCAAAAAGGTAAGAAAAGTGACAAATAATACAGAATAAGTGACTAAAAAGTAAAAACATTGAAAAAAAAAAGCGATTTTTTTCTCCTCTTGATTACAGATGCTATTATTAACAATTTTTCTATTTATTTTAACTCTAAATCAAATTATTCAAGCAAGACATGATTTTAGCCTCAAATATAAAAAGGTTAAAAGTTTTGTTTAACACAACTCAACATTGAGTTTTATTCAAGAAAATCTATAAATTAGATTTGAATACATACAATACATTAATTTTATAATCACAATTTTCTGCATATATTAATGATGATGTTTTGAAATGTGTACATGGCTAGATTAGAGTATCTAAACAAAAATTGTGAAGAAAAAGAAAAAGAGAAATGTGTGCTTTGACGTAAATTACTTTAATGTATTAAATGCACATTTCAGTACTAATGTAGATTCAGGAACTTCTTTACGATTTTTTAAAAGCACTAAATTCTGGAAACTATATAACTAATAACATTTTAATAAGAAAAATAAGATTAAAGCATCACATTTTTGGTCTTTTATTAAAATATTTTGTTATTAATTCAGATTTTCTTTTTTCAAAAACAGACTTTTGCTGTGATACACCATGAAAAAAGTGACTAAAAGTGAATGTTTACTTAAAAAAGTGACCAATTGTAAAAAAAGTGACTATAGGTGAGAAAAGTGACGGAATTGCAAGCCTGCAGCTTTATGGTGTCAAAGTTTCTAAATTTACATTAAATAGTTCACAAATAATTTCAATGAATCAATAAAAACTTCCAATACATGCAAAACAAATAAAAAATAAATAACACAGACTTACCGAGAAACTGGCTTATCAGTGGGCACCCAGTAACATTCATCACAACAATAATAATTACTATTATTTGGCAAAGGACTTCGACTTCTCAGATAAGCATACTTTTCCCTGTAATATGAAAATAATTTACAATAGTTAAAAAAAGTAATTAAAAAAAATATTTTTAGCATACTGAATAGAGCAGATAAAAGTTATATCAAAAATGTTTTCAAAAATGAAATAAAAAATGTATAATTATTTGAATACTTTTTAAAATTAGAAATATATTTTGAAAATAAATGTCAATAACTTTATGAGCATACATTTCATATTGTATTGTAGCATACAATTAGTACAATTTTGAAACCATATCTATGGAAGGTCATCACTAACATCCAAAAATAAATGCATGTTACAGTAAAACTTAAATAGGTCACTGCTTACACATAATAGGATTCTCATCACAGAAAAAAAGAAAATGAGTGAGAATTTCTCACCCTTTCCCTAAAACAGAGTGAGATTTTATAAAGTTAAGAGAAAACACAAATAGGCATTGGAAAAAAATATCCATAATTCAAAAAGATTTCTTTTGGGTATATAATAGGGAATTTGATAATCGCAAAACTGAATTCTTCCTAAGGCGGTTGCTAATTTTATAGTGGAATATGAAACACTTATTTTTTCTGAGAAAGAATGTCTGCACATGCTAATATGAAGTGAATGTAATTGTGAGGTTCCATATATATATTTGAAGAGGAAGGGGGATTGATAAGAAGAAAATGTCTAAGATTAGAAAGTCATTTAATCCAACCCTGTCCAGATATATCACAACATTGGATGCATCATACAATTTGATTGTCTCCCATTAAGCATGATATAATAAGGGGTTACTATGGATATACGAGTTTATTTTGTTGTTAGATATAACTTGCCATTTTTTCAATACTATATGTTTTCGAAATTTAGGAAAAATTTCAAAAACAGAGATCACAGTGGAGAAAAAAAACTAAAATTCTCAAAAAGGAAATATACATTTCAACCCAAAATAAACAGTTTAAATACAAATGCTTATTTATGCACATAATTTAAAACAAGTATTTAGAAATTGACTTCTATATAAAAATAAAAGAAATCAGCAGAAAGACACTTACCACCAGTCACTCACATAGTTTTGACAAAACCATGACTTTATCAGCAGCACATTTTGTAGTTTATGAGATAGAGTACTCTCAAATTCCTATAAATATTCATAATTTAATAAAAATGTAGTTACATAAATAAGGTACTAAAAATATATTTATGGTATAAATATTTAGATAAAATGCAATCTACATAACTTTTATTTGTATTCACAGTTCATTATGTAACACCCACAAACATACTCAGTGACTTTTTCACAATAAGACTGTTTTATGCAGCCCACAAACAATTGCTTAGACAAATAAATCCTACAACTTTTTTTTAGTTGTGATAATACTATTAAATATCATTACACTGAATAATTTATATTCCTGTACAGATATTTTTAGACGGAGAAAATTACTGAATGTTATAAAATGCTGTATATTTGTGTATTCTGATCTTATTCTTTATCAACATGTGCCCAGGTTTTAACCCTAAAATACTATCTTACATCTCAGAGACTAACTAACTTTGTGTCCCCCCCCCCTTTTCTAATTCCAATCAGAATTTTTCACTATAAATTCTGGTGAAAGAGACATCCCTACACATTACCAACAGTGATTAAAAAGTTTTTTATTATTACTCTATTAAGTTCCATCTATTTTATAAAAATAAATATGTAACTAGTTATAGATTACATAATTTTTTTTACAATGTACAGCCTACCAACCAACTCCTTTTTAAAATAATTAAGAAATTTAACCAGTTAACAGAAAAGTTTGTTAACACATGCTCTAGTCCAATGAAATAGAGAACATGTCCATGTAATTGAAATTTTAAAATTTACCCATGTTATTAAAAAAAGAACCTCCTTTAATAATAGGCTCCCACTTTTGCTAATTTTACCTTGATTAGAGAAAGTAGAGTTTTCATGCTTGAATAAACAGGTTAAACCTCTTGGAATGAAATGATTTTTAAAAATGTACGTAATATTTTTCTCAAGTGCATAATGATGATGCAAAAACAAGTATTATCTTGTTTATATCATAATACCTATGACTTCTGAAAATGAGAGTTATTCTCCATTTTATATTTTTAGCCTTAATAAAGTTGCAATGTGTAAAAAAAAATAACACTAGTTTAAAGGAAAAAAAATTAATACTTTGATTATTGTTTTGCAAGATTAATAATTATAAAATGGAAACTTTTAACTTTTGAAGGTTAAGTAAATAAAAAGAGGGGGAATATCAAACTTAAAATATAAATGTCATCTTATAACTTCTAAGGCTTAAAAAATGATATTTTCTAATGTTTCTAAATACTTATATTTAAACAAATTGAAACATTCCTTTAATATTAATAGATTATGTACAGGATAGTATAGGGCTGCCATACATTTGATATACCAGATCACATCCCTGTGTTGCTGTTCAAGAGTTATTTGTCCTGGCCAATTTAAAATTTATGCATATTTATTAAATAATAATAATAAACAAGAGAAGAATGGATGAAATAAATTGATTACAAACATTTAAAAAACAATCATATTTGATTGAATAAATTCAAATCACCATATAAGCTGTATTATTTATTTAGATAAGACAGACATCAATAAAAAAAAAAATCAAAATTTGTCGGCTGAATTGGCTGTTTCAAAATGATCCTATCTTAATAATGTTTTTCTTGGATTCATTTACCTATCCACTAATTGTATGTCTTCATTTAAATATTTTAAACTTCAATGAGCTGCATAAAGATATTACGTAATTTTTATAAAGATATAAATGTTACTATGAACTCTTGTTGAAAATTTTGTTGAAAACAGTTTAAGAGGAAGGGATTATTGGTGGCCATCAATCATAGTAGCCTTATTGAAGTACATTACAGAAGTAAAAAAAATCAGAACAAACAGACTAAAATATTTAAGACAGAGATATTGCTATATCCAGGAGAACAGAAAAAGGGATGATTCTGCATATTCTATATAAAAATAACGTACAATGGTAGAACTGAAGTTTTACAACTAACCTCCAATGAAAGCTAATGATAAAATAATTATTTAACTCTACTTAGCTAAATTAATGTACTCTAAATAGACTTTTTAAAATAACTGTGATAGCCTTCCCTCAATTTTCTTGTATATTTACAGAAAAATAGCTATTTTCGTTAATATTTTGTATTCACTTTTAAATCAACATAACATGAACACTATCACATAAACTGCTACTTCTAGATGCCAGAAATAACCAAAATGTTTATAGAAAACTATTTTGCTATTAATAAGTATTCCAAATTTGGTTTTTCTAAGTTAAAATGTATTTGAGTTATTGTGTTCATACACAGCCACACACACAAAGAGATATATAAATTTCAAAATTGGATATTTTCAGATTCAAAGAGGTTTAAACTTGAAGATCAATCAAAACCTAGATCAAATTTTTGGACAACTACAATATCAGGGTTCCCACTCTTTTTCCAGAACAAAAATTAAGGACTTTCTAAGGGCCAAAGTAACTATTTATAAGGATCCACTTGAAATACATGGCATAACAACATTTACTCTATTTCCTGAGGAACTATTTTAATGATTATGAATCAGATAAGGCATGTTCAATAAATGCCCTACAATATTTCAGAATTAAGTTTTTAAAAATGCCTAAAAATTAATATAAGATAAATCTATTTGACAAAAACTAATTTTGAAAAATGTACATCTTAAGTTTTTTGAGTGATCAAATTAAAAATAAATTGTGAATAAAATACAATATTATAAACAGTACTTTCTGATTGTTTAAAAATGACTCATATATATATATATATATATATATATATATATATATATATATATATATATATATATATATATATATGTATGTATATATATTAGCTGATTATACCTGATGTTGGTAGGAAAGAAGAAAGTTTTAGTCTTTTCTATCAATGTAAGAAAAATTAAATTTCCATAAGTAACTGAAATATCTACAAACCCACCTCCCACTCTCCATGTTTCATTTAATTAAAATTTTCATGACTGTTAACTATTAGGAAAAGGCAGCTGACTTTATACTTTAAACCTTTTCAGTATGCAAAAAATTATTTATTTGTCAAATAAGTTTTCTAGCTTGTGACCATAAAAAGTACTAATAAACTAAAAGTATTTTCATAATTTTTTAAAAATATTAAGGTAAGGAATTTTAAATTACAACAGTAATACACAGAAAACATATGTATTTGAGGATTTTCTTTATTATTAATACTGCACTTTTGGCTAGAAAATGTAAAAGAATATTCTGAACATTAACAAATATTTTTTATAGTCTTAATATATATATTCTTTGACCATTACTTATCACCTGTACTGGTGTTCTTAGAACCAGTTTTGGGCAAGTTTAACTCTGAACTTACAAAACCAGAAAGTTCGGAGAGTATGGCGAGAACTGATCGGAAATCACGTTACAACGGCAGATCAGGTCAATGCAGAAATTGATCGGGTTCCAATAATTTAAGAATTAAGGAGTCTTTAAGGACCTTTGACAAAAATTAAATAGTTTTAAGGACCTTTAAAAATAAAAGCTAAAATTAAGGAGTTCTTAAGGACTTTTAAGGACAGTGTGAACCCTGAATATTTTCTCTATACTATGCAAATGAGAAAGTAAAAAATGGAATGCTGGAAAGAACATTACAAAAATTTTAAACTGTACCTTCCCCTGCTGCATAATTTCTTTTAATTCATCATCTGTACAAAGAGGCCTCAAAGATTCATATAACCTATTGAGAGTATCCCGCACAGCAGGAACTGGAAGACGAGGAAGAGATCTTTGGCAACTATACAGAGAAGGTTTATATCCACTCAATAATTTTACAGCCCCACACCACATTTTGGTCATTATTGTGTGACTCTTTGGATTTTCATCTAGAAATAAGCATTAATATGGTTACAGTGACATAATTAGTAGTTACACTGATTAATCTTTAAAAAATGCACAAGCTTCTTTATTAAATGCCTTTTATTCAAAATGAGGCTTCAATTACTTTAAAAACATTATAGAAGAAAGTTCTTAAAACATCAAGATAATTACATATACTGTAACTTTATGCTACTAGATTAATTCAAAATTTAACTTTACTAATGCTAAAATAGGTCATATGCAATTGAAAACCATTTAAGAGGTAATGTGATTGTGACAATATAATACATCCTTACATCATGTCCTTAAAAGTAGAAGCCAAAATAATAATTTCTTAATTATAAAAGACAAATTATGGTTATTTTTTATACAAAACATTTACCTCCCTTTATATAATTTTTTTAATTCATTTAATTATATATAAATCATAGAAAATTTGCTTTTAAAAATACTGTAAAACCAATATTATCTACCTGACTGAAATATTTAAAAATTTACTGTTAGAAATTTTGTTGAAGTTGAAAATTATATCCTGAAAATTAAATTTAGGCACATTTTTTAAAAGGTCTTAAAGAAACCTCGTATATCTCCTTACTTTTACAGTTTTTTTTAATCACTTTTATTTAACTTCACTTGTGTGTTGTTTGGTATTATGTAATAATTTTTCAACTATTTTTCTGCCTAGCTAGAGATATGAAATTTTAAACATAGATTCATTTCTAGAGACAATAAAATACTCAATTACAAAAATTTAGAGAAAAAATCAATTTGGTGAATGCAAAAAGCTGTTCTTTTATATACCAGTTGTACATGCTTCTGTGGTGCGGAGGAAACATATGTGACTACCAACATGACTGTGCATATTCAATTTTATCCATATTCTTTGTTTAAAATGTAATTTTCCTACCTGCTTTTATTAAAAAGATAATGGAATATATTCTATGTGATAGCATGTTTTTATATTAAAATATACTTTACATTTATAATTCTTAATTACACAAATATAAGATAATTATAGTTTTTAAATAAATTATTACCATTACTGATATGTTAAAAAAACTAAAATTTTAAAAATCCTTTAACCACTGTTATGTAAAAAAGTCTACACTAAATTTAAAAAATAATTTTCAAATGTCTGATAATTTAAGTTGAAAAAATTACAAAATTTGAAACTGAAAAAGTCTAAAATAAAATTAATATAAAAAAAGTATTTTTAAAAAAATTGCTTTTAACAAAATAATAAAAAATTAAGAATGTCCTGAAAAGTAAAAATAGTTTTAAAACAGTATGTGGATGAAAAATTGCGTGAAAAGCTCCCATATGAAAATTGTAATGTGCTGACACAGAGAAATTGCTTGAGGAGCTTCTACAGGATAAGGTCTAGATGTTACGATGGGTTTTGCAACAAAAAATAAAAGCATGAGATGTGATTGGAATCAGTATCAAAGTAACATATTTTTAATACAGATATAATTGTATAAGGAAATATTTATGCTAAAATACTAATGTGATATTTAATTATTACATGTTCAGTACCCCTTGCTTTTAATTTTAGATACATATCCCTCCATAACAAATGTCTCTTATTTTACAGATGCTCCTCAAGCAATTTCTCTATATCAGCACATTACAATTTTCATATTGAAGTTTTTTGCACAATTTCTCATCCATGTGCTGTTTTAAAAATTATTTTTTACTTTTCACTGCATTTTTAATCAGTTTTTTTTTTTTATATTTTGTTAAAAGATATTTTTTTTAAAAATACTTTTTTGTATTAATTTTATTTAAATTGAAAAATACTTTTTCCTCCTAACTATCATTTTAGAATTATTACTTGATGTTTGCTAAAACAATAAAAGAGAACTGTACCATTCTCTATAAAGAAGATTAGCAACACACACTGAGAGAATTTAATGTATTATAAACTATTTCTGAAAAGAAATAGTTTTTAATGATTGAGAAACTGCCAGTGTTCAATAATAATTTAATTAAACACATAATAATTTCACTTATATTTATTTATTTAAAAACTAATGATTTAAAAAGTGATCTCATATAGTTTTATGTTTGTAAACAATGAAAAAAATTAACAGTTTGTAAGAGTTTGCTGAAAGGAATAAAAATAAACAATATTTTGTGCACTTAATACATAATTTTTTGGATGTATGTAGTATTGCACAGATTGAGAAAATAAATAAGATAATTAAACTCCTGGGAGCAACAGAGCCTAGGGGGCCAGGGCCTATGGTGCCAATCTCCATTAATACAACCAATGGCCCTGGGATGCAAAGCATATGTTCTGGTTAAGTGGTCAATCTTCCGTGGAACCCCCAGGGTTTAGTTTCCAAGCATGTTTGGTCCTCAGTTCATGTACCCACTGATGGAATGAAAGGCTGAGTCAACCTTGCCCAGCCCAGAGATCGGACTTCAGACCTGCGTCGTGGGAGTGCAAAGCACTACCACAATGCCACTGGGCTTCCCCAATTAAACTTAATCATTAATTAAATTAAAATTAATCTAACACAACATCAGTTCAAACATTTAATATGTTATGATGTTATGTTATAATGGATGTTAAAATGTTTAATATGTTATGATGTAAAAAATTAAATAAAATTTGATTTAAATCCAAAAATTTTATTTAAATAATTATTTTTAATCAAGAATTTCATGAATCCAGCATAGTAGTATGTATTGAGCTATCATAAAGATTCTTATTACTATAACAAATTAACTACAGGTAAGATTTCAAAACTAATACATATTTTCAACTTACACATCCATCCCCTATATGACAAAAGCAGTCTTAACAATCCTTGTCGAACAACCATTAATATGATAAATGATAATACTCCAACCATTCCAGAAACAAAAAGTGCCTGCATGGTTCGGGGCAATCCTGAAAGTAGTAAAATTTAAAAAATAATAAACTAATCTTTCCTGATAACTATTAATCAACATACAGATAAAAATAATAAAAAAATTAGAAATGTTTAACAAAGCATTGCAGTCATAATTTTATAAGTATCTATTTAAGGGTGTCACCAAGCATTTTTAAATAGCTAATTAGTAATGAAAATATAAATTAGATTTTTTTACAAAATAAAGTATGTACAATAGTTTAATTCTGTCTTCAGATAAACTACTCATTTATTTATCTCAATAAATAAATAATATTGTTAAACAAAATTATAAAACACAAAATTATAAAACATCTAATCAAAATTTAAGTGTTAATGAAGAGAAATGAAAAATTATGTACTCTTTAGGTATCCGTCTACGTTCGGAGAACTTTTTTCTTTAAACGTAGAAACTAGTTCATATTTTTACATTTTTAGATTTATTTCTTATATTATCATACAGAATTGCACTTAAAAAATTTATTTCTGTAGAAGTTTTTATAAAAATTCTAATAAATGAAGAAAATTTGGTAAAAAAAAAATCGGGTTTTTTTCAAAAATTTTTTAATAAATTAAATTATTTCACTATTTTTCGATGCAACACATTTCTTATACACTGGACAACTTAAAGCTAAAAAGTTTTACTGGGAGTGAAGATGTGATTGGAATGAGGAATGAAATTTTAAAATAACAAATTCAAATATAAAAAAAAAATTTGAAGTAACAGTACGTATTAGGATATTAAATTGAGTTAACAGTTTTTACTTAAGTTAAAATTTGATCACTCATTTAAATATACTTAAAATG